>CM076580.1:1393246271-1393787644 GCA_034641835.2 Pinus albicaulis
TCAGAGATGAGTCAACATATGTTCCATGGAGTCTATTAAGAACCACAATGAGTCTTGTTATAATATATTAGCCCCTCTTTGTGTCATACTTGTCCTGTATTGTTGATATTTAACCTCCTGATATCATGACGTGTCTTTGAAAATCTTATTTCTTAGTAATTGACCATCCCCTATGGAAATTTTTTAGTCACTACCAGGTTAACCTTGCATGTTATGATATGAAAAGCGTAGTCATAAGCCCACCCATCATACCAATGTATTCCCTCCCTTGGTGTCACTATTTTCTAGTCACATTATATTATGTACCTTGTGCCTTTGTTGAGGACACATCATTACCTCAACCTTGGTGAACTCTCCTCTATCAACTTCAACACATATATTCTAGGAGAGTGTCCTAAAGGTTGGTGTACCTTGGATCCAGTTTCTTCATTGATGGGTAACTTAGATCAAGTAAAATGAGACTTCATTTCCCTTTAACTTGATTGTTTCTTGCGTTCTTGACTCCAACTCATTATCGCACGATCGAGAATCATACACTTGATGGTCTAGTGCTTCAATATATTGTACCAACATTCATTGTGTATGTGAGATGTTTGTAAAACTAAATAGGGGGTTTCCATTCAGTTATTCCCGTGCATGTTGGACCCATAAAATTTCATGATCCTTTCCCAAATGAAGTTTAGTATATTTGACTAGCTCATTTTTTTCC
This sequence comes from Pinus albicaulis, assembly GCA_034641835.2. Lineage (NCBI taxonomy): Eukaryota > Viridiplantae > Streptophyta > Pinopsida > Pinales > Pinaceae > Pinus > Pinus albicaulis. The sequence goes on from CM076580.1 coordinate 1,393,246,981, forward strand.
ATTCGTAGAGCCCACCGTATGAGTGCCCCTCAATTGGCTCATTAAAACCTTGAGATCCCTTTCCTTATCAATATGGCTTCCTCGGTTATGATATCCCCCTCATCAGCATGGGGGAATTTAGTCTTATGTACCCAACTCAGTGAAAATTGTTGTATTAGTCTTGGCCCCTTTTGTTCCAAAAACATGTGTATGAGATTATGTATTTCATTGTATCATTCTCTGGTCCATTGATGCCAAAACATTTTTGTAATATATATTATTTTGAATAGACCCACATTTTTGGGAACATCATTATTATTTGTACTTAAACAAGTATGAGTATGTCTCCCCTGCCTCATTGAGATCATGTACACCCACTTGGAAATTCTTGATTAATGAGTGGCATCACCTCCTCCTCTTGTGGTTTGGATCCCTGTAGTAGTGACTCTCTCTCCTCCTCTCTCTCCCCCTCCATGACCACCTCTTGTGTATAGTGAAAGGAAAAATACGATGTATTTTGGTTATGTGATGTACTCCTAACACTCATACATTCGGGGGGGGTTTTTTGTCACATAAAAAGTGATCACCTAGCCATAATTAATTAGGTGGATCAAAATATGCCATGTAGTATGGGTTTTTACACATTGAAACCCACTTTCACCTACAGAAATAGGCTAAGAAACGAATTTTACTAAGTTATTTTCATTCATTAATTGACCTACATGAGAATAACCCACAAACTCATTATTTTTATGTTATTTTCATAGTTATATCCATTAAAGTGAAAATAATTCAAGATATTTTCACTTACACTTTTCGTTTGCATAAGAATAATTTAACAAAGAATTTATTTATTGATTATTCCTTAATCCTTTAAACATTATCATAGAAGTAATTTATTAAATCATTATTGATAAATTATCTCTAACTTATTTACCATTTCACCTAGAATTAATTTAATAAATCCACTTGTTTATTAATTATTTCTTATCAATTACCCATTTTTATTAATTAACTCAAAAAATCATTATTTTTTGAGTTATCTATCTAAATAAATGTTATTCTCCATTTATTTGACATTTCCCTCTTGCAAATAATAAAAAAATACCAAAATTGGTTAGATATTGATTCAATACAATAAATATTTTATTATTTGACCACATCAATACTAACCTAGAATTTTATTATAAATAGAGAAGTTTTCTCTCCTCATTTCACATGACCATTATCATCATCAAAACTGTGATCATGTGACATTTGAGTGTTCTCCACTAGAACCTCACCAACTTCTTTCTATTTTTCTCTTTTGTCCATGGATAATTAAACCAACTTTTGGAGAGAGGAATAAAACACAGTTTTAGGTCAAGGATTATGAAGAACCGTCCCAAGGAGGAGGCCCCTCTAGCCATTCTACAAGAAGTTTCTTCACAGGTGATATTACTTAATAAAAAATATTTTGTCTATGGGTAGTGGAGTCTTGTAGTCATTATATGTTTTAGATTTACTGCTTATTGCCTCGTTTGTATTATTTTTATCTTTTTATGCAAATCTGATTATAACATATGAATTATTATTAATTCTAGGGTTTCATACCCTCATAATTATTGTTATCTTGTTAGCCACCATGGGAAAAGTTTTCTTTTCTAACCCTTGTGCATGAAAGGCTTTAACAACTAGAGTGTCGCACCAACCATAACAGAACCCAATAGGTTATCACTTGTCGGAAGTTACAAAATTTTTATCAAATGTCAAAATTATCATGTCATGAACCCATTACTAGATCAGGTGTTAGGTTGTCAGACATTAGCCTATCAACTTATCGAACTTTGGGTGTGTCGGTATTTTGACCTATCGAGATCGATTATTTATCAATCCCATATAATTTCAACTTTCGGTATGCCAAGGGGTCAATAGGAAAACAACAATTGATGTAGTTGAATATTGTCAATTCATAACCCCTATCGAGTCAAGCAATTCAAGCTCATGCTTGTTTGTCATTGAGAATTTTCCCCAACGACCGATATGTTGAGTTAGCTAGGCCTATTATGTATTTCACTAAGGTGAGGCCATGTGGTAGCATGGACATTGAGGCAAACTAAAACAAAATTGTTTAAGGTGTCATAACTTCTTATCTAGAACTCCATATTTGATGAGGTTTATATCATTGAAAATCTCTACAAGCAAAAGATGATGGTAGTATCATAATCAAATTTTGAGGAGATTGGAGAAAGAGAAGTATGTACTAACCCCATCTTCATAATTAACTTGGAAGGTCAGGGATAAATAAACCCCGCTACCTTAATCCAATATTAAAGGGTTATGTCTGTTACATTCTTGATAACCCATTTTCTACAGTAAGGAAAAAAAAAAAAAAAACTAAGATACTAGAAAGTTTTAGTAAAAACGATAGTAAGACAATGCTCATCATTTCCTTTCTACACAAGACATTACCTACTTGTCCTTTCTAACTAGATGAAAAGTCAGTAAAATATTTAAAAAAAAAAACTTACATAACACTACAACACTAACCATCTTATACCATTTCAAATTTATCTTATCCTCCTATTTATATATAACATCTAATCTATTTTCTAGATTTGTTAAATTAAAATTACAAACTGAAATTACTATAACAACAATTCACATATATATCTCTTCACTAAAAGTACACCTTAAGTCTCTAACATGTTAATATATTCGTTGAAAAGAGCCACTACCACAACCTTGGGGAAAATATGTATGTTAAGAGTTACAACAACCAGAATGCACATCCTCTATATCTGAGTGCTTTTGGGTAGGGAAGGAATATGTTGCCATCATCAAATGAATGGGATTTATGTAGAGAAAAATTCTATGTATGAGCACTTTTGGGTATGCCATTATTCCCTTCCCATTTGTAGAAGAAAGAAAAGTTTAGTGGGAGTAGGCAAATTAATAATAAAAGTTGGTGTAAGTCGGTAAAGTTGAATAAGGGCAACTTTGTGTTGACCCTAAAAGTACATTCTTCCACCAAGCTATAATTTATTTCCTACTCCCACATTAAAGAAAGGTAAGTGGTTTTTACTTCATTGTCATATCATATGATGATACTTTACTTTTTTATTATTAAGGAATAAATGTCATTGGTTCACAATATTTATATTATGATAAAATTTCGAATTCAATATAATAGACCTACTGGAATATTTCCACTTAATGTGGACATGAGATCTTGTTTGAGAGAAGTAGGACTCCATTACAACACACAATTAATAGTAAAAGAATATCCTAAATTTAGATTTTAAAGATGTTTATTATGATTTTTTTTAATTATTAAAGGTATATAATTGTTTAGAATCACGTGGTTTCTTTTTAACTAAAATCAGAAATGAAAAAGTTATTTAGTGGAAATATTTTTAAAGGTAAGTATTATTCATATTTTTAATCCTAAATTAAATTGATTTCAAAAAATCAATGAATTTATTTTTAAATTAAATTAATAATATATTTATTATAAATTAAGTTGATTTTAAATTTTTTTGATTTGAATTGAATTACTATATTGTTTGTTATTTATCTTGATGTTTTTGGAGTGAAAAAGGTGGAGGAATTGGTACACAAGATTGTTTTTACTAGTGGGATTTGGTTTGGTAAATTGGGGTTTGAAATTTTCTCAGACATTTTGCGGCATCAAATGGCGTTTTTTTTTAGCATTTTTGTAAAATGGTGGGGATGCAAGTCAATATTAGCAAAAAGAAAGTAGTGGTTTTCTCTAACAAAAGAAAACATAACCAACATAAGTTCTACTTTGAAGGCAATATTCTGGAAGAAGTTTTGGATTACAAATACCTCGGAATTGACTTCAACAAAAATCTAAGTTGGGATGGTTGTAGAAAGAAAAAAAACTTTGGGAGTTGGAAAGCATTTTATGATTTTCAAATTAGGTGTAGAGAGGCAAAGTTATGGGACTGGAAAACCACTCTAACTCATTTTGGACTTTTAGTGATTCTGGTGATTCTGTATGGTTGTGAACTATGGGCCATCAGTACATCCAACATGCAGTGGAAACAAATTGAAAAAATTCATAAGCGTTTGATTACAAACAAATTCAAAAATAAAAGTGGAGTTCCTTATGCTATCTTGTTAAGTGAAACAAGGACTGCTCCTATTGAAGCAATTGCTATGGTGCGAGTCATAAGGTAATTTAAAAAAAAATGAGCAAATGGAAGAGGGCAGATGGCCTAAGGTTGTGTTTAATGACATATTGTACAAAAGAAAGAAGACTTAGATGCGGAGAAATAATAAATGGTTTAGCAAATGGGGTATTTTCTTGAGCATATGTTCCACAAACATTATAGAGATACAAGCTTTTGTTATGGATAAGTTCCACAAACATACTTGAGAGAAGGAACAAGGGAGAAAGAAAAAAGTATTATATTGAAGAGTTTAATCTCACTCATAATCATCAACAAAAAAAGTACATAGGGGTCAATATTTCTTGGAGAGTCAAAATTCTTATTGCTCAACTAAGGACTAATTCTAATCTCTCATCAACTCCGTTGTGAGACAAGGCGCTGGAAAAGTCCAAAAGAAGGGTGGAAGGAAAGAGTGTGTATTTTTTGCTCTTCTAGAAAAGTGGTAATAGAAAAACATTTTATTTTAGAATGTGAGGACTTCAAAGACAACATGGTAAGTTATGCAGATATTCTGGTAGCTAGCCCTTGGGATAATCTATTCAGTGAGGGATTTGTCGAGAAGTTGGGAGCGTTTACTATGAGACTTCACAGAAAAAGAACCAAATACAAAAGCGAAATAGAAAAACAATATGTCCCATAAACTATCTTTAACCTCATAGATATTAAAATAATTTTTTTTTATAACCTTTCGATACACAATTTACCAAACTAAAATCTAAAACATTTTTTAAAATAAAACTTTGTCAATTTTATTTAAATTAAATTAATAATATATTTATCATTTATCAAAAATATTTTTTTTAATTAATAATATTTTTTATCATTAAAATATATGTATATTAAACAACATTATAAAAGCTTCATATCATGAATTTCATCATTATGCCTACTATAATGATCAAATGGAAATAAAGTAGAATTTGGATATGAGGAAAATGACAACCAATAATCACTCGGGGACAATTCATCAACTTTAGAAGAGTCAATGTCGCAACCAACCAAAGGGGTACATCGCTTCAAACTTTATAAAACTCCATACGCTATTATAAAAGTCTTCCCTCTTGAAAGGGATAAATCCATACCCAAATGTGACGTCATTGTTTTCTCCGATCACGTGAAATGAAGATATTTTAACACATAAATATAGACAGATCTTTATTTTTTTAATTACTTTTTTAATAATAAATATAGTTAAAAATGATTATGCATATTTTAAATATTTTTTATTTAATTAATAGTTTTTAAATTTGGATGTTAAAAAAATTAATAGTTTACAATTCAAAAGTATTTGGTAAAAGTTAAACGGTTTCTTTAATTAAAACATCATAAAAATATCACGAAAAGTGTTATTCTAAATATCTTTTTAGTAAATTTTTTAATTTTTTAAAAATAAAAGTAAAAATTTATTTTATTTTATTTTCAAAAAATATGGTAAAAAATATAAAAATTAAAAATAAAAAAAAATAAAAATGAAAATAATATTTCAAAATAATTGAAAAAAACAAAAGAAAATTCAATATTTTATTTTAAATTAAAAAAATAATAATAATAAATAAATAAATAAATAACTTTATAATATCAAAATTTAAAATAAATTAAAGATTAAAAATGAAAAATGAAAAAATTAAACAAAATAAAAATATTAAATTAAAAAACAAATATTTAATTTTATTAAATTAAAATTAATTTTATATATATATTGATGATTATTATTATTAACGTTCATTGAGACCAATCTTTGTTCTATCGGACCTAAAGAAAAGAGTTATTTAATTTGATTTAAGATTTTATTCCTATGCTCAAAAAGCTTGCAGAGAAGCCTCTCAAGCTCACTATAATTTTGACATCTTAAAAGGCTAGGAAGTTCAGTGTTGCAATAAAGATTATGAAATTGAGCTCTAATGTGGTTGTATGTGGGGCACTCTAAGAGGGAGTGATTTTCATCCTCAATGTTCATATTCTCACAGAGATGGCATATCCTTTCCATCCATGGTGTTTTAGGAACTGTCCAACGACCTGTTTCACTATGGAGCTCATGAGAGTTTGTTCTAATCTTGGCAATATTAATTTTCTTCTTTGAGCTAGTTAAAACAGAGAGATACTTTTGATCTTCTAGGGTGGGGTTGATGACCTCCTTATAATATCTTAATTTTCTTTTAGTTGCTAGATCTTTCTCACACCATATTTTTTCTTTGAACTTAGAAGTGACAATTTTTTTAATGTCATTAATGTTTTGTAATGCAACATTCTCGTCGATCTCCCAATGGTTTAACCAGGCCCTGGTGTCTTTATACCAACCTCTTTTAAGCCTTTGGTGGTTTTGGCTGGAATTTAATGCTAGCTTAGGAAGTCTATGGTCTCCTATGCTATTGAGCTTGTGCTTGTACAACAAAAGCCTAGTCTCCTATGCTATATATATATGATGATGATGATGATGATGGTTAACGTCCACTGAGACCAATATTTGGTCTATCGAACCTAAAGAAAAGAGTTATTTAATTTGATTTAAGGTTTTATTCCGATGCTCAAAAAGCTTGGAGAGAAACCTCCCGAGCTCACTATAATTTTGACTTCTTAAAAGGCTAGGAAGGTTAGTATTGCAACATAGATTATGAAATTGAGCTCTAATGTGGTTGTATGCAGGGCACGCTAAGAGGAAGTGATTTTCATCCTCGATGTTCATATTCTCACAGAGATGGAAGATTCTTTCCATCCATGGTGTTTTAGGAACTGTCCAACGACCTGTTTCACTATGGAGCTCATGAGAGTTCGTTCTAATCTTGGCTATATTAATTTTCTTCTTTGAGCTAGTTAAAACAGAGAGATACTTTTGATCTTCTAAGGTGGGGTTGATGACCTCCATATAATACCTTAATTTTCTCTTAGCTACTAGATCTTTCTCACACCACATTTTTTCTATGAACTTAGAAGTAACAATTTTTTTAATGTTATTGATGTTTTGCAATGTAACATTCTCGTCGATCTCCCAATGGTTTAACAAGGCCCTGGTGTCTTTATACCAACCTCGTTTAAGCCTTAGGTGGTTTTGGTTGGAATTTAAAGCTAGCTTAGGAAGTCTATGGTCTCCTATGCTATTGAGCTTGTGCTTGTACAACAAAAGCCTAGTCATAGCTAGGCTCTCGATAGGGGAAAGACCCACTTCTATAAGGAGAATAGGATAGGGTGTATTGCTTTTAATTTTAGGGTTATACGTTATAAAACGCTTCTGGATTTGCTCAATCTTTCTCCAGGATTCTCTAGAGATGTTGCAACCCCAAACCTCACATCCATAGAAGATAACTGGAGTGACTAAAGTTTCAAATAGAAACTTCTTTCTATCCCACATTACGAGGTTTGTCGTTTTACAATTATTTTCAAGACCACAATAAGCTTTCCACTCCCCATTAATGCTTTTCTGAATGCTATAGTTCCAGTTGAGCTTGTGATGAATATCAATTCCTAGGTACTTGTAAGAAGACACTTCCTCCAAGTTACTATTGTCATACATAAAATTAGCATAAGTGTCCTTCTTGGATTTGATAACCATAAATTTTGTTTTGTCAGTGTTAATAGACATACCCATGGTAGAGCAGAAATCCTTAAGAAGTCTAAGTTGCTTATCAAGATCAGATGGGCACCTTGCGAGAAGAACAATATCGTCAGCATAGTAAAGAAGGATGATGACTATCCCAGCTAAGATCGTGGTAGGACACATATATATATATAATTTTAATAAATTAAAATAAAAATAAAAGAAATTTTTTAAAATTAAAATTTAAAAGGAAAAAATGAAAAATGAAAAAAAAAATATTAAATTAAAAACATTAAAATAAAAAATTTAAAAATTATTAAATTGGAACAAATTAAATTAAAAAAAAAAAAAAAAAAAAAAATAAAAAAACAAATTCATTTGCCTAGGTTGCGGCTGGGGCCGGTCGCAAGGCAGGTTAGGAATTGCATGTAGCTCCCCACTTGCCTAGTGGCCCCTACCGCCACCATAGCCGCTCAATTTTTTTTTTTAATTTTAATTTTTTTAATTTAAATTCTTTTTTAATTTATTAAAATTTTATTATTATTTTTTAATTAAAATTTATTATTATTATTATTTTATTTTAATTTTTAATCTTAAAATTTAATTTTTTTTATTTAATAACATTTACTATTTTTTTTTTTTTTTTTTTTTTTTTTTAAATTTAATTTTTTTTATTGAATAAAATTTAATATTTTTTTTTAATTTAATTTTTATATTTGAAATTTATTATTATTTATTTAATTTATTTAATTTAATACTTTTAGTTTATTTTCGTTTTAATTTTTGATTTTTAATTTATTTTCAAAATTTTAAAAATTTAAATTTTAAAAATGTTTTTTTAATTTTTTAATGTTTTAATTAAAAATAACAATATGTATTTTTGTTAGATCTAAGACTTTTGTGATCCATAATGTAGATAAAATTACTTTCGGAAAAATCACATCATTAGGATTAGAATCCTAATGATGTGATTTTTCCAAAAATACTTTTATCTATAATATATATTTTTCTTTTTTCTTTTTAATGTTTTTTTCTTTTATTTTCTTTTTTAATATTTTATTTTCTTTTTAATTTTTTTTAATTTTTTAATTTAAATTTTAAAATTTTAATTGTTTTTTAATTTTTGTATTTTAATTTTTTTAATTTTTTTTTAATTATGCGGTTTTTTTTTTTAACTTTAAAAAAATTTGTTTTCGATGTTTTTTTTATTTTTTTTCTTTAAATTATGTGTTTTTTTTAATTTTTCTCCCATTTTTTTTATTTATTTTTCGCTTTTTTTTGTTACAAGTTAATTATGTTTTTTTTTTAACATTTTTAATTTTTTTTTTATATATTTTTTTGTATTTGATTTGTTTTAGTCATGTTTTTTTATTTTATTTTTTATGTTTTATTACCAACATGAAAATCACCACTCTAAAGTTGATGTTGCATCAACACTTTTCAAAATTAGCATGAAAATCACTAACATTTCAAAACAAATGTTCATACTTCATAAATAAAAAAATTTAAACTGGCAAAAACATTTTGAAAAAAAAAATAGGTGATATAAGAAAATTTAAAGTGTCAAAAATATGCTTAAAAAAAAAGGGTGGCTCTGCATTGCCACTTTTCAAAATCGGGTTTTTTTTTGCTACCTCAAAAAAATGAGTACTAGGTAATTTTCTCGTTTGATCGGTAAATTTGTTTATTAAAATAATAATAGTTTTCTCACTACTTAAAAATATCCCACACTTTATAAATTGAATTTTGCAACATAAAATCTAAATAGTTGTTTAAAACCCTTAATATAACATCCAAAATACTTTACAACCAAATGTCATTGATCACCTAAACCTTAACTTTATCGGATAGTGATTTTTTAATTAATAGTAAAATCATTTCATTAAAAAACTAAATGTCCACTCATCATTTCTTATGAGAAATGCTTGGCTAAAAGAAATGGTTAGATAATTTTCTTCTTGAATGGTCTTTACAGGTGAGTGAAGTTCTCGAAGACTTTAGAATTCTAAGGGGTGGTTTTCGGCCCTATCAAAAGCAATTATTAGGCCTTGAATCATGCATGGAAGTCCCATTGGGCCCTATAATATTTTAGGGATTACATTCTGTCTGTTTCAAAAAAATTGTGACAAAGGTTGGAAAATTCGACAATGGAACCCTTAAGCCATCCCTTAGTTGAATGACCCATGGGTGTTGTGCCCATCATGAGGCAACGAGAAATTAGGGTATTAGGTTATTGGACCCCTAAGTGTTGGGCCATCGATGTCTAGATATCAGGAGTGGGAGAACTATGATCGCACTGCTAGAAGATTTTAGAGTCAAACTTATGAGATGGAAAAGGTTGGGATTGTTCCATTCTAGCCCTTAGTGATCCATATTTATGAAGGAACAAAATGAAATACAAATTTAAACATAACACATAGGTACAACCAAAGAACAAAAATTTAATTAATTAATAACAAGTACTGAAAATTGTTAGCATGCATAATGGAAGAAACTACCTCGGGTGATGGTAGCTTATCTCTGAGAAGCAATGTAGCAGCTACATTCCTTTTGAACTGTCTTACAATGAGGCTCATAAGCCTTTTAATCATAGAGAAGAAGTGTGAAACCCTAACCCTAGGAGATGAAGCGCCAACAATTTTGGGCCTTGTTGGGGTAAGTGATGAGCTCCATAATTAGGCGTTATTGGAGGGGTTAACTGTCACCTTTTTAGCCTTATTAAGTCTTTCTTTCTCACATTTAAATTATATTATGGTCTTATGTTGCTAGTGTAGATGGTGATTGAGGTTTGTCATAATTTGAATGCGTAACATGAGTTAAATGCAGGATAATCATGAAGATATTGCACTTTTGATGAATATTTTGCAATTAAAGCTCAGAGTAGACAACAAGGAGATATTCTAGGGGGATTTCCCACCTCCTTAACTCCCAAAGGCAGCCAAGGGATCCTCAAGATTCCCTCCAACAGCTCGAAATCAAAGGCAACCAAGAAAGTGGGAGATCAAGTGCACCAAAGCTCCACTTCTCTTGTAGTCAAAGAGGACACATCACTTACTTTTTAGGGAGCTTTTGGTAGCTTATACCCTCAACGTTAAATATGGCTGAGCAAGAGCGCACTAGGATTCGAACTTTGAAGGAAGCTAATCGACTCTTAGCTCTTATAATAGGTTTTTAAGACTTTTATGATTATGCAATGAGACCATTTTCTGCAATAAGGTGAGTATTCAGATTGTCCTTCAATGATTTAGTTTCAGAGAGCTAGGCTTGTGGGTTAGGGCCCAATCCATTGGCCTTAGTCTCTCTTGTGTATTCATGCTCATTTTTATGTCATTGTAGCTAGTTTTCTTTATGAGTTTTAGCTAGTCTGCTTACATTCCAATTCATTGTTTTTAGTTTGCTTCCATTTGTCTTTGTTATAGTTAAGCTTGCATAAATGTTGGTAGAATAGGTTATAAACTTATAAAACTGTGTGTCAAGCCTCCCTCTCTCATCTCTTCGATTGGAGCTTAAGGAGGGCAGACCTTCCCCACAGGCCAAATTTTCTCTTTAGTTTATGATTTCTTGGAAAGAATAGTTAGGTTGTTGTAGTGTCATGAACATGTGTAAAATACTGAGTTATATTTCTATTTGAATGCTAAAGTAGGTTTTTTTTCCAAATTCAACACATCTTTTCCATTTCCTTCATCATGAATTTGCCAATGTTTGTTGTATGAACATGTAGTTTTCTTGTAGGTTCAAGTAGCAAGACAAAGGAGGACTTCACTAGCACCCTTAGCTTCATTTCTCACCCATCATCAACCTTCTTTCCATCAAATCACCATTAGCCCTATTTTTCAGATTTTTCACCTTCACAATGTGAGCAACCCTAGAAGTGCAAGAAGGGATTCTCAAGAGGTTTTAAGCTTGGCCATGAGGTTGGCCACCCTCCATTAATCCAAACACACCTTCATTCCACCTCCCCTACACTTTTCTCCACCATTTTTGGCCTCAGATTTCCCTCAGATTATTTCCTATAGCAATTCAGGACTTTCCTATAGCACTATGGGAAGCCTATAGCAACACCAGTGGGCCTATCCTTAAGCCCAAAAAAAATCATCCACCTCATCCAGACCTGCGAAAACCATCCAGGCACCTTCATCCCTACACCCATGAGTTCAAGACCTTCCTAAACCACCTTAGCACTTTCTCCTCCTTGCTGCAAAACAGTTCATTTACAAGCACAATTAGGTAATGATTAGATGCATGAGTAAAAGTATGATAGTTAAAACATGAAGTTGACAGAGTGTGTTTAGCTATTTGGCCAAATAATGTGTGAATATTTTAGTCTTCTTTCTGCAATTTCAATTCAACAATTTACTTCATGAAAGATGCCTAGTTTGCTTCCATTTCTTACCATAGCTTAATTTGTATATTTCTTCCATTGCATAGTAGCTAGATGTAATTTCTTGCTATAGAATAGTTCTTTGATTGCTGATAGAGTAATGGCTTTGAATCACTTGTAGCCCTAGGTCTAAATTCAGAAGTGTGGCAGACTTCATTTAGAAACCCTAGAAATAGAACCCTTTCGTAGGACTCAAAAGACGATGACATGAGTAGAATGCATTTGTTGTGTATATAGCACTATCACCTCCAAGTTTGTACAAACACCAGGTTGATAAAGTAAAATACAGTAGCCTTTGGGAGTTGCAGCATTCTTGGTCCAATACCAGGGATCACCACTTTTTGGCATCAAATCTAGAGAGGTATCTAGTAGACGCTTTGATTCTATTTTAACATTATTTTCTGCTTCACTTTTACATATTGCTTCAAAAATATTGAAAAATATAAAAAAAATCTGATTTTCATGCCTCGTAGGAGTAGGGATATTCAAGGAAATGTTTTACCAAAAACCCCCACATCCCCACATAGTCACCCTTCACTCTTCTTCAGTGACTATGAGGTTGAACACACCATAGGTGAGACTCCTGAAATTTTTGAAGAACCTATTGGGGAAGAAGAATAAATTGTTTCACCAGAGGAACCTGCTTCACCTATTCAAGCCATTCCTGAAATTGAAGCCCAAGTAGTCTTTCCCATTAGAGAGACGTATGGGGAAACTAAAATAAATAACATCAGCCCCTCAGCCCTTCCACATTTCCATGGACTTACTTTTGAGGACCATGACACATTCATATTTAAATTTGTTGTTGTCTGTAGGATCTATGACTATGTCTCAGGAGATCAAAAGCTGAAGCTATTCCCATCTACCCTTAAGGATGCAACCTTGCGTTGGTTCATGGGTATACCTGGGAAAAGCATCACTACCTAGGCACGGATGCAAGAGACCTTCAACAACAAGTACAAGGACTACTAGAGGTCCAAGGAAATTAAAGAGGAAATATTCAGGATGACTCTAGGGTTTGATGAATCCCTAAAGGACTATGAAGAGAGGTTCCAGTTAAACTATAAAAGAGCTATTTGTACCCTTGATCCTGGATCACTTAAACTAGTACTTCTCCGAGGGATTAGGGAGGAGGTGATAGAAACCATTAATATGTTATCAAGAGGATATATCTACCAACTTCATTATGATATAATAAAAAATCTCTTCAGGAACCATTCTAGGGCAACTAGGAAGAAGGTAGAGCTAGCCAAAGTATGATCAATACCTCTTGCTCTTCCACCTCCATCAAGCATGAGATTCGAAATATGTTGGAGGACTTCAAGAGTGAGATGTTGCACACCTTTGCATTTCAAACGGACACAATGTATATCAAGAGGAAGTAAGAGGAAGCAGAAAGATCCTTGGCTATATTCTACCCTAGATGTACTAGAAAACACCCTCAAAATGAATGTCCATTAAATTTCATAGAGGTTTTCTTAGTCTGTGAGGTGAATCATGCCACAGATAAGTGTCCCTCCTTACCTAGACTCAAATTCGTATATCAAGGTGGGGAAGTAGGACCAAAGCAACTCTATTTCAACAACCAGAGAAAGCCTTAAGGCCCTCGTTCATATCAATAGGGTATGCAAGGTGCACCTTATTTCTACTATCACAAAAATCAGAATGCGCCTATGCAATCTTGGAACACCCCCACTCCTCCATCCTGGCCTACACCTCCTATTTGTCCTTGAAACCATCCATATCATCCTCAGCCTGTGAACCAACCATTTTAGCAGTATGTTCCTCAACAACCTCAGTGGAACAACCCATCACAAGGGTGGAGGCCTCAACATAATCAACCACCTGCTCTAATTCCTCCACCCCAACCTCAACCTCAGCTTACTCATGATGCTCCACCCAAGCTTCCCCCGATGCTTGCATAGCCCAATATAAACCCAAAAAATAGATAGGCACAGCAAGTTTACAGTGGAGAGAAATCCTATCCAGCTTATGTTGTGGAGATATAGGAGATTAATCTCATGTCGGGAAGAGTACACCCAAAAAACCATCCTTCATCTCCACATATAGAGGTGGAGGAGGAAAAGGAAGAAAGTAGCACTCATATCCAACAGCCTCATTTTCCTAAGTGCTTGATCCATTCCAATTAGCACACCCTAGAGGAGACTGAACTTCTGGGAGAACTGAAAAATTTGTGTCTAAAAATACCCCTTCTCCAGGCCATTAAGGATATCCCTATTTACAATAGGCTCATCAAGGAAAAATTCTTCAAGAAAACTGGGAGAAAGAAGAAAGATACCCCCACCATCAATGTAATAGGATAGTTGTCCAACTTAATGTTGGGAAGGGTTATCTTCCCAAAGTACCTAGACCCTGGTAGTCCAGTTGTAGATGTGCACATAGATGGTGTCATATTCCTCAATACTTTGATTGATCTTAGGGCTACCATCAATGTAATGACCAAGGAAACTATTCTTAAACTCAACCTCCAAGCGACTTTGAGGAAAACCACAACGGTTTTGAAACTTGCAGATCAGTCCACAGTAACTCTGGAAAATTTTTGAGAATGTTAAGGTTTCAATTGAATCTTGGAAGTATCCTACAGATTTCCTAGTTCTCCAGCCAAAAACCAAGTTTAATGGATATCCTCTCTTTCTATGGAGACCTTTGTTAGCCATTGTCGATGCTTATATCAGTTGTCAGGCCAGAAACATGACTATTAAGAATGGGCCATTTTCTAAACAGCTGGTATTATATCCTCCAACCCAACCTTCCATTGACCATGACCTACCTATATGGTTGGAGGATGAAGAAGAAGATGAAGTATACAACAATACACTCTACCTCATTTGTACCATAGATGTTGTTCTTAAAGCGGGGTAACTTGATGAAGATGAACTCATCGACTGAGTCATTCTGAACCAGTCCCCCACTAACAACATGCTTGAAAACCTAGTCAAAGAATCTGAAAACCACCCCTGGATGGAACTGCACTCAATCAATTCAACCTCTGAAACCACCAAGATATGGAATTTTTCCCATCCAAATCTCTGAAAATTAACTCAAACCTCTCACATAGAGAAGAAGAGAATCTATGCCATATTTTTAAAGAAAACCTAGATGCATTTTCTTGGGACTACAAGGACATGAAAGGGGTGCATCCCTCAGTGTGTAGACATCATATTTACATTAAAGAAGGATGCAATCCTGTGCACCAACCCCAAAGGTGGATGAACCAAGCTCTAAAAGACATAGTCAAGGAAGAAATGCAGAAATTGTTGGATGTAGGTTTCATTTATCCTATATCAGACAGTGAATGGGTATCTCCTCTTGTCCTAGTCCCAAATAAGAATGGAAAATGACGAATCTTTGTTGATTATCAGGAACTCAACAAAGCCACCAAGAAGTCCATTTCTCTTTTCATTTTATATATGAATTCCTAGATGGCCTTGCAGGAAAGAAGTTATTTTATTTCTTAGATGGGTTCAGTGGTTATAACCAGATCCAAATTAGCCATGAAGACCAGGACAAGACTACTTTCACATGTCCTTGGGGTTCCTTCGCTTACATATTCCTACCCTTTGGGTTGTGCAATGCCCCAACTACCTTCCAAAGAGCTATCTTGAGCATTTTCTCTGAGCTAGTTCATGACTTGGTTGAAATCTACTGGACGATTTCACACCCTATGGCAATGACTTCCAAGGAGCTCTCTCCAATTTGGGAAAAGTGCTGAGAAGGTGCATTGAGATGAATCTCTCCCTAAGCCCATAAAAGTTTGAATTATTGAAAAGAGAAGGAGTAGTATTGGGCCACTCAATCTCCCAAGTAGGAATACAGGTGGACCCAAATGGACCCAAACAAAATCACAATCATCAAAAGGGTACCTGCTCCTCAAAAGTAGAGACATGTCAGGAGTTTCTTAGGTTTAGCTGGCTACTATAGAAGGTTTATCAAATATTTCAGCAAGTTGGCTTTGCCACTATTTGCTTTGTTGGCAAAAGACTCTAAGTTTACTTAGTCTGGTCTATGTTAAGAAGCTTTTGAGCTCATTAAGGGAAATTTAACTACCGACCCCATTATCTGAGGTCCAAATTGGACTCTTCCTTTCCACATCCACACAGATGCATCAGAAAAAGTTGTGGGGGCAGTCTTGGGGCAGTTAGAAGAAAAATTACCTTATGCAATATATTTCATTAGTAGGAACTTGTCCAAGGCTGAACTCAATTATACTGTCACAGAGAAGGAAATGTTATCCATTGTCCATGATTTAAACAAATTTAAACATTATATCACTATTTATCATACCTTTGTACACACTGACCATGCAGCCATCAAATATTTAATGAACAAACCTGATGTTAATGCTAGAATAATTATATGGTTGTTACTATTATAGCATTTTGACCTAACCATTGTCGATAAACCTGGAAAGGATAATGTTATTGCAGGTTTTTTAACTAGGTAAGCTCTATTTGTAGATGAAGAAGGAATGGTGGATGACCAGCTCCCAAATGAACACCTCTTTTCTATCTCAGCACTCTCTCCATGGTTTGCTGACATAGCTAACTACTTTTTTACTGCAAAATTCCCTCCTAACCTCTCATCCAAGGAGAAGAGAAAGATCATTAGAAAAAGTGTCCCTTTCACCTGGATATGGGGAAATATCTTCAAGCTAGGCCCTGACCAAATTCTCAGGATATGTGTGAGGAAGGAAGAATTTTGTAACATCCTCTCTGCATGTCATGATAGCCCTTGTGGAGGCCACTTTGCTGCAAAAGGGATAGCCTTCAAAGCTTTGCAGGCAGGTTAATAGTGGCTTACCCTTCACCAGGATGCCATAAGATACATTAGTAGGTGTGACCAATGCCAAAGGATGGGGAAACCTACACAGAGGGATGAGATGCCTTTGCACCCTCAGGTGGCTCTTGAGCCATTCAAAAATTGGGTCATAGACTTCATTGGACCCAATGATCTACCATCTTGATAGAAAAAGTATATCATAGTCTGTATTGACTACCTTAAAAAGTGGGTTGAAACAAAAGCTGTAAAGGTAGTAACCGAGGAGAAGGTAGTAGAATTTCTGAGAGATAATGTGTTCTACAAATTTGGATACCCCAAAGAGGTAGTCACTGATCAAGGGGAAAAAATCACATATCATCTCATTGAGAATCTTATGAGGAGGCACAAGATAAAGGATAAGACTTCCACTTCCTACCACCCTCAAACAAATGGCCAAGTGGAAGTGACCAACATAGCCTTAGAGAATATCATCACCAAGGTTGTGAGCAGCAACAGAAAATAATGGGCAGACAAATTGGTGGAAGCTACTTTGGCCTACAACACTACTTGGAAAACAAAAACAGAGTTCACTCTTTATGACTTCGTCTATGGGAAGAAAGCTCTACTTTCAATTGAATTTGAGTTCAACACCTTAAGGATGGCAGCTGAGTTATACCTGGATATATCAAAGTCCCAACAAGAAATGTTGTTGCAATTAAATAGAATGGATGAGTTCAGTATGTAAGCACTCCTTCACACAGAAGTGATTCAGCTGCAAAGGAAGGTATGGCGTGTCAAACACATTAAGCAGAAGACCTTTCAAGAAGGAGATTGGGCATTGCTATATGACTCAAGGTTCAAGGGTTTCATAGGAAAATTGATGAAAATATCGTTGGGACCCTACAAAGTGGAAAAATGTTATTATAATGGATCTTTTCAGATCATAACCATAGATGAGGAGGGGATTCCCCTACTTGTCAATGGTTATAGGTGTAAAAGTTACAAAAATCCCTTGTCTAGGGCTAAATTTATAAATTCCATAAATAGGGAGGTGTATGTCATGGGAGACTCCATAGTTTCCAGCGCCTCCCCCACCCAGAAAAAAATAAAGAGGCATGGGTGAAAACCTCTCTAATGCGCCCAAGGCCAACTCCAGGGTTGAAAACCTCCATGAGGTAATCTTAGAGAAATAAAAAAAAGAGAAAAAAGAAACAAAAAAATAAAATATCCTTGGGTGAAAACCTCTTTGAGGTGCCCAAGTCAGGTTTGTGGGTTCAAAACCTCTGTGGAGGCAGCCCACTTTCCTTCAAAAAAAAGAGAAAAAAAGAAAATAAAAGAGGAAATAAACAAAAGGAAAAAGAGAAAGATAATACCTATGCACTCATTTTTTTTCATGTTTTGCAGGTTATTGATCAAAGATGGTTTTTGGATCCAGAGGATAAGTTTTTCCTCACATCTTCCTATCCTTTACTTACACACTCCATGAACCACTCCATCATGCACCCATTCATTCATTTCACCTCACAAGTAGGCAGAAAGTTCCATTTTTTTTCCTTGACTATAATTGCTACAAGAAAGTCTAACAGCTACAAGATTCCTGTAGCACTACAGGAAACCTTGTAAATGCTACAGGAAACTTATTTGTGTGGGAGGTGTTGAGGCATAAAAGGTATCTTTTAAACACCTAATTATCCTACATTAATTATCAATCTGGGAGCGACTTTTTATTTCAAGAGTGTATTCTGTCTGAGACTGCAATTAACTAAGAGTAATGTTATGAAATATGTAGTACAGTATGCTAGATACAAGAGTAAACAGATGCTTGTAAAGAAATCTAATTACAAGAACATGAATGAAAATACTCTGAAATATTAACTACTCATTCTGCAAAACATCAATCAGGGATACAATAACAATAACTCATTCCCTTAGAAATCGATGCAACTGAAATCACACTGAGACAAGGCAATCAATCTGGGAAATTGGAAGCAGTAACCAATGTCCTCCACAATTGATGGTCCTGTTCTTTGAGCAATCAAAATGAAATCAAACTTGAACTACTCACTAATGAAAATAACTGAAAAGAACTTCTTCTAATAACAAGAGTTGGAAAGGAACAACAACTTGTAATTCCTCTGTGTACACAGCAACTATAAACACTCTCTCTGCTAATCTAAACCTACGAATCATGAATGAACAATAAACAGGAATGGAACAACAAACATTAATTGAACAACAAATGTAAACTTAATGCAATCAAGCAACTAATCTTCTTAATACTTCAACCCTGTCGACAGCCAACACTATGAAACAGTCAATCGGAATGAACCATAAACCAATGGAACAACAACTAGAATTAAGTATATAACAGCAAAGATTTATAAAATATAGCAAGAGGAATAAGACAGTAAATACGATTCTTGCTAAGATAGAATAGCAGTGCAATGCATTAACGTTCTCAGAAAATCCGAATTCAATCCAACAGCAATCAATCAACTCTGTAATCATAATGAATCTAAATGCAATTATTACACGACAGTAAGCAAAGGATAGAAATACAAACAACAGAGTAATTCCACCAGGGCCGGGCCCTTAGCACCAGTGAAACACTACTGGGTTACTTCAAAACTTGAAAGATGAAATGAAACGTGCCTTTATATTAATCGAGCATAGAGTATTACAGAGATCACTCTCTAGAGCCGAGAGTCAATAAAGTGTAATATTACAAAAGAAATGTTTTGAATCCAAGGATCTCTAATCCCCCCTAATCACTAAAGGCATTGCCTTATATATCAAACTCTAATGGTCAAGACAAGGAATAAGATGAGTTTTGAACAGTGATCCCTCAAGATCGAAGGATCCTGAGGGATTCGCTTCCCTTATTTTAGTTATCACATGATTTACTTTGACCGAAGCCGAGCTGTCCCCTGCCTTTTCTTAGCAATGCGTTCGGATTTCCTTATCCTTGGCAGGATTTGGTCTAACGCTGGAGGAACAGAAGTTTCATTTATCTCAGCCTCGCCTCTAGTATAGCTGTTCACCTCGCCTAATTCCTGTTTTTAGCAATAAAAAGCAATTCTTAGTCATCTTTTTACAATAAACATAAATCTTTACAATTCTACCATAATTCTTGTAATAAATCATATTTCTAGGGTAAAAAGGATTATGTCTAAAGTAAAAGAATGAGAAAACACATAGTTAATTTATACCTTTTCCACTGCTCAACATACCCCCCTGCTTACCCTTTTTCATGTCCTCATGAAAACTATAGTTCACATGCAGAGCAGTTAAAGAATAATTTGGATAAGGTTTTTCATCAAAAGGCCTAAAACCATGCATTGCAGCTAATGCTTCGAAGACATGCTCTGTCTATCCTTCGAGTAGTTCATAAATGGCTTTGTAATCTGTAGTAGGATACCATAAAATGGGGCTTCAAAACCTACACCCTAGCCAGAATGGTCCTTCCCTCAAAATGAGGTTGTTATAGGATACTAAGCGGTCTGCAGCTAATCCAAAGTTTTTATAGTTAAATGGTTCTCTATTTTGAACATTCCGATTGGAAATTCCCCATTGGACCTTAGCTGCTATGTAAGTCTGGTTTCTAATAGATATGAAATAATCTATCCCATTCAAGATAATTGATTTATGGACAGGCCCCAATGCTTGGATAACACCTTCCTTTGTCATCAAATTCTTCTGCCTAGCCCATAGTTGTAATGGGTCCTTAGGTTCACTCCTAACCCACAAATCTAATTCATTTTCCTGCCTTTGAAAAACATTATAGGCTTTACGCCATTTTAACTGATTAACAACAAAGGAAATAAATGCCTGGTATTGGATATCACCCACAAAAGGGCTAGGATTTGTCTCACTATCATTTTCAAATATGAGATTATGCAAATAAAACTCACACAAGAGGCGTTGTACCTTTACCCCATAGAGTTTGCAGCATGTTACAAAATCATCTATAGTTTTTAGCTCTATAGATTTTCTTGCCCTAACTGCCTTAATATTTAGCTGTAAATATCTTTCTAATAGAAATAAAGCATAATTCTTGGTAGGGCATCTACAAGCTAAGACATCGGTGTGTAATGAGCAGAGAGTGTCCATTTGATTCTGGGCTAATTTTAATTGATTCATTACCTTTTCATCCTTTTCCTCTGCCTTTTGACACTTCTCGTGGGCTTCAGCCTCTGCTTCATGGATGGCCTTCATCTACTGCTGCAACTCCTGATATCTTCTCCTAGGGACAGTGTCTTCTTCCAATTTTTCCCTTTCCAATCGAGCCTGTGCTAACTCCTCTTGGAGTCTGGCTAATGTAGGGTCACTAAAAGTATTCTGACTACTAGATTGCATATTTTCACTTGAAGTGGGTCCCTCTGGAACAACTTCTTCTGGAACAGCTACCTGCTGTTTCGTATCTCCATGATTAGGCTCAGCCATAGCTTCTGCAACTTGGGGAATCAATTTAGTGGCCACTTTCCTCTTTTTCGAAGCTCTCTTGGTGGCTATGCTTCTTCTCTTTGGGGCTCGCTTGGGCATTTGTTTCATTATAAGAACCCTAATGGGTTTCCTAAGTTGTTCCATGAGTCTCTGAAGCTTCATTCGTTCCCTCCAAAGCTTTTCAATCTCAGTTACTTTCTTCCTTTTTCTTAATGGAATGGTTGTTCCTTTTTCTGGACCTACTTGCTCAACAGGGTTTTGGTCCTCATGAGCTATGCCTTCAATTGGGCTTGCTTCTCTGTTTTCTTCTTGGGGTTCTTCCTCAATGTTCATATTCCCTTGGCTAAATTCTTCAGGATTTATACCCTCAATTGACTCTACAACCCCCTGAGAATTTTCAGGTTGGGATACTGCTTCAATGTTCTCCTTTTCTTGTTCATGTTTCTCAGGGGAAGCAACCCCAGCTGATTCCATCCTTTCATTAGGGTTTGTTGTTTCTTCCAACATTTCTTTAGCCATTTCTTTACTATTAGCAGAGTTCTCCTACAATTGGTTGATATCAATATTAAGGTCTAGAGGGCTATGAGGCTACACATAGTCACTCATATTGGCCAAAATTTGGGCCAATTGGTCTTCTTGTAAAGGACTTCATAGTGAAATTGCAGTAGTGTTTTCGGGAGGCTCTGTTCCTTCTCTTTCACTGCTGTGATTATCTTTGTCCTCCTTGCAGGTATGGTAGCTACCTTCTTCCTCATTCGCGTAACGAATTTCTCCCTCAATTTCCTCTTCTTCATTATTTCCTTCTTCTGCACTGGTTTTTTTCTCACCACTGGTGTGGTGGCTCATTTCTTCTTCATCCGAGTAGCAAATTTCTCCCTCAATTTTCTCTTCTTCATTAGTATGAGGACTTCCTCCTTCCAATTGTGGAGGTTGTTCATCCTCCGAGCTGGGAAATTCCAAGGGCTGGCTACTACTACCTGGAAGGCCTTCTATCATTCCCCTACTTCTTTTTGAATGGAGGGACTGTCTACGAATTGATGGCTCAACTGCTAAACTAGCCATTCTCTTCCATTTTGGGGCAGGTAAGGCTAATCCTCCATCAACCGAAAATATCAACTCTTCCCAACTGGTCTATTGTTGGGCAAGACTACGACTCACTATTAATCTGATTAGGCAATGGTGGCTTACCACCATGTCTGTGTGTCGAGCTTTTCTTATACTATGGGAAATATCATGCAGTAAGGAATTTAAAAATGCAGGCAAATTTACAGTGCATTTCTGCTTTAATATTGCCAATAATTTAAGGTGGCAAGGTCTTACCATGTCTTTCCTTCCGTCGCATGTTATATAGGCCTACACTATTGGCCAATTCCATCCATGGTTCTCCCAATGATGCCGGCTGAACTCCTTTTCCTTTGATGACCAATGTCTATCCGTCATCCTGGAAAATCTTCATGGCTTCTTGAAGCCTGACCTTTTTCGGAGTCCATATGGTTCCTTGCGCTGGTAGACCAGACACCTCTGCAATTATTTCATCTGTTACGGCTACCTGTCTTCCTCTAACCATGGATTATCCTTCCTGCAAATTCTATAAAAACTCGGTAGCCACTGTTTCTTGGGGTTGTTGCAGCCTCGTGAAATATGTAATCCATCCCAGTTTTTTCGAAATCTCTCGTGCAGAATCATAAACAACTAGCACTTGCGGCTCACTACGAATTGATCATCCTCCCATCATCTCTGCACACTGTTACTTCTTTCCAAACACACAGTAATTGTAATGGAATAGCACAACACGGTGAATTGGAATAATATCGTTAAGTTTTTGTTATTCCCTAGAATGTAGAGATTCGATTCGCATACAGGTAAAAAAATATGCAGTGATTAAGAGACATCCGCACCCCCCCCCTGAAGGATGATGGGTCATCCTCGACCGTCAATTAAGAGAGGAAAGTACTACACAGCAGTTGTACAACAGGAAAAAACAGGCATAGTTATGATACAATCAATAAAATTATGGCATTTACTGAAATCGATGTATGTGATAAATCATAAATAGATATAGAAACGTTTGTAATTATTTAAAGATGAGGAGAATTGACAGCTTAAGATGAACATAAGTAAAAATGCGTTTATTACCCACTCAAACTAATGTGATCGATTTATGATGATTTTCATGTATAATAGGTTCGAAATCAAAGGTTGAGGATTCATACTTTCATTTGATATTTAGATAGAGATATAGGGAAAATGGTTTAATATTACTATTGGTGTGTACAAATGTGACTCCAATACCATCAGCAGAGCTCTGTTGCCCACAGGTGTCCATAACTTTGACAAAGTTTCATTTTCACCCTTGGAACCATTGTCCTTTATTTATGCCGAGGAAGTGCTTGTTAAATGTCATAACGAAGGCCATTGTGCTGGCTTGGTGACCAGATAAATCACAATGCCATTCACCGGGAAGAAGTGAAAAGTGGGCAGGCCGGCACGTGATGAGACCTCCTGTTCCAAGGAATTGTTAATTTTTTCTTTTAGTTGTCCGTTGGACCATATCCCTGGTGTGGTGGCCATTATGGGAATGCCACTTCACTTGCTTCCTTATGATCATGGTAGGCTGGCTCTTGATGAGACCCCGTATCCTCCATCTGCCATATCATAAAATCATTAGTGAAATATATAAATATTTTTTTCTTTTTCATATAGCACTTTCCTACTTATATATAAAGGATGGCTCAGCACTCCTTAAGAGTAGGGATATTGGAAGAAGTCTAAACATCTCAATAGAAAAGAATATGCCCTTATTCCTACTCCATAAGTAAAAATCAAAGAAAGTTATAAAATTTGGGAAAGAACCAACATGATAAAGATAATCGATCATATTAATTCTAGTGATAGTAAGACAACAAAGTCATGTTATTGATGATGTCCCTTTTTCCTTTTTCTTATCATTACCAAACAATCTTCTTAAAAATGACGATTTCTTTTGATTTGCTGATTCCAGTAAGCTTTAATTTGTATGATTTTTCCTTTAGAAGAGTCATCAGAAATCCTCAAAATGTTGTTCTAAAACAAAAAAAAAATCCACTCAAAAGGTGTTGTTCCTTTAGAAAGGAACAGCAAAAACAATCTGCGGAAATACTGTTCCTTTCGAAAGGAACAACAAAAAGAATATGTGAAACTGTTGTTCCTTTCGAAAGGAACAACAAAAAAATCTATAAAACAGTGAAAATAAATAGCACAATTGTTGTTCCTTTCAAAAGGAACAACGAAAACACTCTCAGCAAAGTTGTTGTTCCTTTCGAAAGGAACAGCAAAAATGTTGTCCCTTTAGAAAGGAACAGCAAAAACTCAAAATAAATGAAATAAACAGAGTTTTGAAAAAAACAGAATTTCATGAAACAAACAATCAAAATAAATGAACAATCTTTATGTACAAATTTTAAAGAAAAGAAATGATTTAATAAATGGGTGCCGAGAAGGAGTTATCCCCTTCAGCCAGAATTTTCATGGTAGAATCTTCTCGTAATTGTTGGTAGAAGGATTCTCGAGTAAGCGGTTTATGATATAATCGTACTCGATGACCGTTTACTTTGAAGGAATGTCCAGATCCATCAATGGTGGTTAATGTAATAGTGCCATTATCATGCACTTTTTGTATTTCATAAGGTTTGAGCCATCATGTCTGGAGTTTCCCTGGAAAATCATGAAACCTAGAATCATATAGGAGTGCCCAATCTCCTTCGTGGAAGATATTTTCTTTGATAAGGGCGTCATGCCATTTTTCTCTCTGTTGTTGAATTAACGCTGTGTGCTGAAGTGCAGAGAGCCTAATTTCATCTAACTCATTAATTTGCTGCAGTATTTTGGCCTCGGCTTCATTTAAATCTAGACCCACCTTTTGGGCTGTCCTTAATGTCTGAAGTTCAAACTCTATTGGAAATATGGGCTCTTTTCCAAACACCAATTGATATGGTGAATATCCCGTAGTGGCTCTCCATGTTGTCCGGTATGTCCACAATGCTTCTGGAAATCTGTAGGCCCAATCACGTCTGTGTGAGGCAACAGTTCTTGTCAATATGGATTCAATCACTTTTTTCGTGCTCCCTACTTGGCCATTTTCCTGTGGGTGGTATGGGGTTGTAATCTTGTGCTGAATGTGGTAATTATGTAGTGTTTCAGCTAGTTTATTACCCACAAACTTCGGTCCTCCATATGTGATTATGTCCCTCGGGAGGCCATATCGCACAAAGATTTAGAAAATAAATTGTATTACAGAGTCCTTTGTAGCTTTTGAAAGTGCCTCTGCTTAAACCCATTTAGTGACATATTCGATTGCAACTAGGATGTATGTTTTTTGGTTTGATGGGGGGCTAATACGGCCAAAAAAATCGAGCGCCCAGCGTTCAAATGGTTCAATTACTAGTTGAGGGCTCAAAGGCATTTCGTCAGATTGCCCAGGGCGACCTGCCCTTTGGTAGCTATCACAGGCCTGCACAAATTTTTTGGCATATTTAAAAATGGTAGGCCAATAATAGCTTGTCCGTAAAACCTTATGGGCAGTTCTACGATCTGCAAAATGTGCACCACATGGCCCATCATGGAATGCTTTCAAAATATCAAATACTTCATCCTCCCAGACGCATCTCCTAATTTGCATATTTGACCCTGTATGAAACAGCTAGCCCCCATTCCAAGAGAATCGGGTACTACGTTGTATTATCTGCTTTCGTTCATTAAGGGTTAGATGTTTAGGTAATTTACCTATTGCCAAATAATTTTCTATATCAGCATACCATGGGGTTCTGACAGCAATAGTGAAAAAATGCTCATTTGGGAAGTTGTCTTCAACTGCTTCTGTATCTGTTGGCTTTGGCATTCTTGACACAAAATCAGCTATAGGGTTCTCTTTTCCAGGTCGATCTTTAATTGTAATGTCAATTTCCTGC
This sequence comes from Pinus albicaulis, assembly GCA_034641835.2. Classification (NCBI taxonomy): domain Eukaryota; kingdom Viridiplantae; phylum Streptophyta; class Pinopsida; order Pinales; family Pinaceae; genus Pinus; species Pinus albicaulis. Next base: position 1,393,273,216 of record CM076580.1, read on the forward strand.
AATAAAATCAACCATCTTGTCACTCTTCCATTCGTAACAGGTTTATTTGCTAAAAATTTAATGGCAGAGTGATCAGTATATAGTACTACAGGATACCCAGTTATATAATGTCTAAAATTATTTACAGCATGTACTACAGCTAAAAATTCCTTCTCATTCACAGTATAATTTAGCTCAGCAGGAGATATATTTTTGCTAATATAATAGATTGCATATGGTTTTTTATCTTCCTCTTGCCTAAGCACTGCTCCAATCGCTGTGTCTGAGGCATCAGATGAAATTTGGAATGGAAAATTCCAATTTGGGCCCCTCAGCACTAGGGCTGTTGAGACAAGCTTTTTCATATCGTTGAAGGCATTGTCACATTTATCTGTCCAAATAAAATCAACATTTCCAATTAGTGCATATAAAGGTGCAGCTATTCGAGAATAATGTTCTATAAATCTCCTATAATAACCAGAAAATCCAAGAAAGCTACATACCTCTGTTTGTGTGTTGGGTGTGGGTATTAACAAAATTATCTGAATTTTAGTTGGATCCACTTGAATTCCAACTGCTGAAATATAGTGCCTAAGATAACGCCTTCGGTCATTATCATATGACACTTTTCATGGCTTAAACAAAGCCTAGTGTCAATACATCTTTGCAACACCTTTTCTAAATTTTCTAATGCTGGCTCAAAATCATCTCCGTAAGGTGTGAAGTCATCCATATATACTTCGAGCCCTTAATTTATTAAATCTGAAAAGATGCTGAGAATGGCCCTTTGAAATGTAGCAGGGGCATTGCATAGGCCAAAGGGTAAGACTCGGTAGGCAAATGTCCCCCAAGGACAGGTAAAAGTAGTTTTGTCTTGGTCTTCAGGGGAAATCTGGATTTGATTGTACCCACTGAAGCCATCGAGGAAGGAAAAGAATTTCTTTCCTGCCAATGTGTCTGATACCTGGTCAATGAAAGGAAGGGGAAAGTGGTCTTTCTAGGTTGCCTTGTTAAGTTTTCGGTAATCTACACATATTCTCCACTTCCCGTTCTTTTTTGGTACCAATACTAATGGAGAGACCCACTTGCTATCAGATATTGGGTAGATGAAATTGACATCCAATAGTTTCTATAATTCAGCTTTCACAATATCTTTAGGTGAGGGTTTAGTCTTCTTTGGGGTTGGTGAATGGGTCTCGCATCTTTTTCGGTATAGATGTGGTGTGTGCATAATTGGGGGTCAATTCCCTTCATGTCTGGATAATCCCATGCAAAGGCTTCTTTGTATTTCCGTAGTAATTGGACCAACTTCTCTTCTTGTTCAGCAGTTAGATTTTTGTTAATGTTTAGAGTTTTTCCCAGCTCAATTTCTACAATCTTGTTGTTATACACAGAAGTAGTGGGTATTACTTGATCAGGAATGTCTTTCAGAGGATCTTCTTCTTCTTTATTATCAAATGTTGCCTTGATAATGTGACATTGTAGATGGGATCTGATTTGTGGTTTATTAATAAAACTATTAATGATATCATCCTATGTTTGATCTTTAAAATCAAGGGCATCTTCTATAGTTAGAGGTGATCTCATATTTTCCATAAGATATGATACAGGTTTTTTCCTTGTTTTGATTATTGATAGGCTTGGTTGGGTTGGGGGATATAAAGCTAAATTCTTGACATAGTTTCCCCTTTTTATTGTCATGTTTCCTTGTCAGCATCCAATATAAGCATCGACAATTGCCAACCAAGGTCTACCTAGGATTAACGGGTGTCCATCTAGCCGGTTCTTTGGGTTGATAACCAGGAAGTTAGTAGGGTATTCCCAGGAATCCACAGATACCATTACATCTTGTAGTGTACCCTTTGGTTTGACTACCAATCGGTCAGCCAATTCCAATAAGGTTGTTGTTGGTTCTAGCGATGTAATGCCAAGTTTTTGACAGGTGGTGGTTGTTAGGATATTGATTGCTGCTCCCAAATCAACTAAGGCATTTGGAAACAATTTCCCATTGATTTTCACTATCACTATAGGATTTCCTGGGTCTTCATATTTTACAAGTGTTTCCATTCCTGATAATAAGTCAGATAGAGTACCGAATATTTGGACAGCTGGGTTGGTGGTTGTTCTCCTCTTTGGCTTCTTTATGCATAATTCCTTAATGGTTTTTGCATATATATGGATGTCTTGGATAGCTTGGAGGAGAGGGATTTTTATACACAAATTTTTTAATTCTCCCAGAAGATCAAAATCAGGATGTTCTAATGGGCGCAGTATGATTAATCATTCTGGGAATGGTGGAGAAGAGGTTGTTACTTGTTGTTGAGCCTCCTTCTCTTTTTGTAATGTTTGTTCTACAGGTAATAGATCTTCAATATGAAAATTTTTGTTTCTCTCTGTTTCTACTATACACCTAGACCTTAATTGAAGGTCATTACACTCCCTCAGTTCAGTGTCTAATTCTGGGGGTTCCATTATTTGGACAGACTGAACTGGCCTATTGTTTGGGTTTCAGTTGGGTTGGGCTGGGATTTGTGGTCTTAAGTTGCTCTGGGGGTTTGTATAGGGAGCTGGCAGTGTAGGTTGAGAGAGGGGAATTGTTCTAGCTGGCTGATTTGTAGGTCTTTGCTAGTTTGACTGCCAGGCCTAACTCTAAGAAGTAGAGGGGGACCATCGTGTTTGATAAGCATTGTTTTTCCAAAATGGTGGGCAGAAAGGAAAATTTTGCCAATTATTTTGATTTGTTTGATTTGGCCATGATGATGTAGGGAATGGCTATTGTGACCAATTGGGGAAAGGTGGTTGATTTTGCCACATTCCATTATATTGTTGAGCATTGTATTGAGGAGGCTGAAAAGAAGAAAATGGATTAGTTGGCATACCTAATTGTCGTGGTTGCCATTTTCGGCACTGATTAAGTAGACATACCACTTTTGATTCTTCTTCTGCCTCCTTATAAACTGCTTTTAGGCCAGGAAGTGAGGGACATCCTTCGGTGGGGTGATATTTCATGCAAATGGCACAAACTTTTATTACATCCAGCAGGCACTCTTTGTGGTTGTGCTTCTTCTTGCATCTAGGACATAATACTGCCAAATTTTTCTCTGCTTCTGCTTGATTTTGTTTGGCTTGCATAATTTCGAATTGCGTTGTTAGGTTCCCTAGTATATCTGTTTTAAGTCTTCCAGCAGGTTTCCAATATTTGCACAAGTTACACCTTCATTGGAGGTCTTGTTGTCCTGTGTAATCATGTCACGTTCTGCTGATTTTAGCCTTGTGTTGCCCCTCGAACTCCTGATACACAAATCAATGATGTTAGCATGGATTTCCTAGTATATATCACCTTTTCCCATAATATTCAATGTTTCAACCCATTGATCTTTCATTCCCCTAATTAATGTAGTTTTCAACACATTATCAGGTAAGGGTAAGGATGCATAAGGATATTTATGAAGATTGTATTGAAACCATTCCACATATTCTTCCAGGGTTTCATTTGGTTTTGCTATCATTTGGAATATTTCATCTTTTAGTTCCCGAGACCTGCAATAATCTTGATATTTCTTTAAAAACACATCTTTCATCTAATCCCAATCAGTTATGACACCCCCACCTAACCCCATAAACCATCGTTAGGTTGCTCCTTTTAATGTGGAAGGAAATAGTTTTAATTTTTGGGGGATCCGTGGTATAGTCATACCCCCTGCATAACAAATTGAATTCGAACAGAAATGCATCTTGATCTTCTGATGTTAAGCCATGAAATGTGGGAATATGTTGAAGGGGAATGGCTTTCATAGGTGCATTAACTGTGGTATATACTATAGAATATTGCAGTGTAAAGGTTTGCTGGGGGGTATGCTGCTTCTGATTTTGGTTCTGGGCCGTTTGGTAAAAAATGTGCCAATATCCTTCTGGGATCTCGAGGTAGTTCCTATACTGACTGGAAGGAGTAGGAATGGCCTTGAAAACACTTCCTTGGTCTGGAAAAATAAGTATCCCTTACTTAACTACTATTTGAGGTGATTTAGAACCTTGGTTTTGAACGATTTTAACAACACTTCCCTTATCTGAACTGCTTATTGTTTGGACTATTTCAAGAGGAGATTTTGGTTCTTCTACTTCTACTGTTTCCCATTCTCCTTCACGAATATTACTAGATTTCCCTTCTTGAGGCGAAATTAGGCAGGGATTCTCAATTTCTTGGGAATATTTCTCAATTCCCACTGTCTGACTATGTATCTCAGCAAAGGCTTCGGATGGTGACTTCGTGGCCTGAAGGGAACTAGTAGGTTGTCTAGAGATAGCTTTCCTAGGTCCTACTGATGGCTGAGATTCAGTATTTTTAAGGATTTCATCAATAAAAGTTGTTCGCCCAAGGGTCACTGGTCCCTTATGTTTTTCAGGTTTAGGAGGAATTTTGTTTTGCTTAGCTGGTTTATTCATTCAAGAAAACAAGCCTTCATTCCTACCTAAAGAAAGAAGCTTACCTAATTCTGTTGTGAAGCGGGCTGTGAGCAAGTGTGTTCCTTGCCTGGTGTGCAGGTTCAAATACCTTCCGTCTTTAATACCAAATTCTTCGCGAGAAGAAGAAAATCAATTGTGCATCACTCCTTTGAAATGGAATACACTCTCCCCGGAAATGGTGCCAAAATGTTGAGGCATAAAAGGTATCTTTTAAACACCTAATTATCCTACATTAATTATCAATCCGGGAGTGATTTTTTATTTCAAGAGTGTACTCTGTCTGAGACTGCAATTAACTAAGAGTAATGCTATAAAAGGTGTAGTAAAATATGCTAGATACAAGAGTAAATAGATGCTTGTAAAGAAATCTAATTAAAATAACATGAATGAAAATACTCTGAACTTTTAACTACTCATTCTGCAAAACATCAATCAGGGATACAGTAACAATAACTCATTCCCTTAGAAATTGATGCAAATTAAATCACACTGAGACAAGGCAATCAATCTGGGGACTTGGAAGTAGTAACCACTGTCCTCTACAGTTGATGGTCCTATTCTTTGAGCAATCGAAATGAAATCAAACTTGAACTACTTGCTCATGAAAATAACTGAAAATAACTTCTTCTAAATAACAAGAGTTGGAAAGGAACAACAACTTGTAATTCCTATGTATACACAGTAACCGAAACACTTTCTCTGCTAATCTGAACCTACGAATCAGAAAATGAACAATAAACAGGAATGGAAAAACAAACATTAATTGAACAGCAAATGTAAACTTAACGCGATCAGGCAATAAATCTTCTTAATAATTCAACCCTGTCGACAGCCAACACTATGAAACAATCAATCAGAATGAACCATAAACCAATGGAATAGCAACTAGAATTAAGTATAGAACAACAGAGCTTTATAAAAGATAACAAGAGGAATAAAATAGTAAATACGATTCTTGCTAAGATGGAATAGCAGTGTAATTCATTAACGCTCACAGCAAATCCGAATTCAATCCAACAACAATCAATCAAATCTGTAACCACAATTATCACACGATAGTAAGCAAAGGATAAGAATAAAAACAACAGAGTAATTCCACCAGGGTCGGGCCCTTAGCACTGGTGAAACACTATTGGGTTACTTCAGAACTTGAAAGATGAAATGAAACGCGCCTTTATATTAATCGAGCATAGAGTATTATAGAGATCTCTCTCTAAATCCAAGAGTTAATAAAGTGTAATATTACAAAAGAAATGTCTTGAATCCAAGGATCTCCGACCTCCTCTAATCACTAAAGGCATTGCCTTATATATCAGACTCTGACGGACAAGAAAAGGAATAAGATGAGGCTTGAACAGTGATCCCTCAGGATCGAAGGATCCTGAGGGATTTTCTTCCCTTCATTTAGTTATCACATGATTTACTTTGACTGAAGCCGAGTTGTCCCCTGCCTTTTCTTAGCGATGCGTTCGGATTTCCTTATCCTTGGCAGGATTTGGTCTAACGATGGAGGAACAACAGTTGCATTTATCTTAGCCTCGCCTCTGGTATAGATCTTCACCTCACCTAATTCTTGTTTTTAGCAACAAAAAGAAATCTTTAGTCATATTTTTACAATAAACATAAATCTTTACAATTCTACCATAATTCTTGCAATAAATCATCTTTCTAGGGTAAAAATGATTATGTCTAAAGTAAAAGAATGAGAAAAATCATAGTGAATTCATACCTTTTCCACTGCTCAACAGTGAGCATGCCCATTTGAGTTCATCCTAATTGGGACAAGCAGTTTCATTTCCACATTGATGCTTCCAACATTGTGCTTGGAGCAGTCCTAGCTCAACCAGGAGATACTTCAATTGATCACCGAGTTTATTTTGCAAGTCGGAATTTATCAACAGTGGAAAGGAACTACACCACAACAGAATGAGAATTTTTGGAAATGGTGTACTCCCTTCAAAAGTTTCGCCACTATCTATTAGGAGGTATGTTTAAATTTTTTACAGACCATTCAGCTTTAAAGTACCTATTTAACAAACCGGTCCTAGAAGGAATGATCTGTAGATGGATCCTACTGTTTCAAGAGTTCACCTTTGAGGTGATAGTGAGTCCCGGGAGACTGAATGTGGGTCTTGACCACTTGTCAAGGCTATAAAATGGAGAAAATGGAGGGTCCCTAGATGATCAACTGCCAGATGTTGATATTTTTAGAGTAGAATCCATCCTAGACTACTTAGATTAGATTGAAACTTATCTAACGACGGGACAATTCCCAAATAAATATACATCAACGCAGAAAAGGCATCTGGTAGTTAGAGTAGCATAGTATCAGTTAATAGCAAGACAACTGTACAAAATGGGATTAGATCAAGTGTTGCAGAGATGTGTACTGGACCATGAAAGGGAAGATATATTATGGGAATGTCATTGTGGAGTTGTAGGAGGACACGTCGGTGCAAAACCCACAACAAGAAAGATACTGAAAGAAGAATTATGGTGGCCCACAATACACACAGACAGTAAATCATTTGTAAATAAATGTGATGTCTGCCAGAGAACAGGACATCCATCGCAAAGGGATGAGCTGCCACTTCATCCTGTAAAAGCATTGCAACCATTTGAGAAGTGGGCAGTTGATTTTATAGGACCGATAGCACCTGCCGCAAGACACTCACAGGCTAGGTACATCATTACTGCAACCGACTATCTTACCAGGTGGGCAGAAGCACTACCAGTGAAGGATTGCACGACAAAGACAAAAACCAGGTTCATATTTGAAAATATTATCAACAGATTTGGATGCCCCAGAAGTCTGAACAATGATCAAGGTACACATTTTATCAATGCAACGATCATATTTCTGCTAGAAAATTTCATGGTACAACATCATAAAAGCAGTCCATACCATCCACAAGAAAATGGTACAATAGAAGCATTTAATAAGATTCTGGAAAAGGGGCTAACGAATATTTGCAATGCTGACCGAGATGACTGGGATGAACATATACCAGCAACATTGTGGGAATACAGAACAACTTTCAAAAGACTGAACAACCAGACCCTGTTCCAGCTGGTGTACGGCAGGGAAGTAGTAGTACCGGCCAAATTTGTCATACCAAGCCTGCTAATCGCATCATCACTACATTTTTCAGAGGAAGGCTCACTGAAAGAGCGATTATGAGAGCTACAAGAACTTGAAGAGGACAGGTTTTTAGTGGAGTTTCATCAGACTGTCCAAAAATACAGACAGAAAGCTTGGCATGAACGCCATATAAAGCACAAAACGTTTACAGTCAGAGGAAAATTTTTACTGTATAACAGCAAGTTCCAGAAGTTCCCAGGTAAATTAAGAATGCATTGGCTGGGACCGTACCATGTAATTGAGGTCTGAGATTCAGGAGTGGTTCAGTTAGCACAACTGGACGACCAAATATTACCAGGATGGGTGAATGGGGCACACTTGAAGCCCTATCACGAGTAAGTTCTGTTATTTCATTTTTCAATAACTCTCACAACCAAGAGGAGTCAATAGGGTAGAATAGAGTAGGTAGAGTTAATAAATTTCTCGCACCCGAGAAGAGAATAGACAAAAAAAAGAAAAACTGCATAACAGAAGAAACTCACAGTTGCGATGCAGAGACTGCATTGCAACCAACTGTGGTCGGGGGGCGTCGGGGGTAGTGTCCAACGTGTCAATCATGTCAGAGAGCCAAACATGTCGAATATCATTCCATCATCATGACCCATCATTCCCATGTCAGTCCGTAGGATTACTTAGATTTGAGAAGTAATTGCTATAATTACTATCGTCCATATCGCAATAAATTTTACATATTAGTCCATAATCATTGCCCATCACGTCTGCCCAATTCCCAAAGTCACAGTCATCTATGTCAGAACCCACCTCATCGTGGTAACTAATCACACGATTATAACCGCGAGGGAAGCAGAAAAATTTAATTAGTTATGGGGTCTTATCAACCTCATTCGTGTCATTTACTTACATAACCTGCATGAAAGAAAGTGTGAGAATGCTTGAGAAGTCTGAGTTAGAACCAGAAACAACAACAGTAGCGAGAAAAAATTCATCAGAAGAAGTCTAGAGGGAGCATCCAGAGGCAGGAATTTACAAAGAAAGAGTAGGAGTAGCTTTGCAGGGATACCAAAGAAGAGAAAAAATTACCAAAGTAGCACCAACAGTCATCGAGCAGGAGCTCGATGAGAGAATCCAGAAAATGGAGTTGCTGGTGGGGAAATATGATAATGCGTCGTTGATCGACATAGACCTTACAGATTCCTACCAGTTCCCAGAAATGAAGAGGCAAGTCTATATGGAAAATTACGCTACTGAAGCAGGAGAAGAAGTGGCAAGAGTGCTCCCAGAATTCAGAGGTATCCAAAAATCAACAATATTGAACCTCAGAAATATTCCAGTGTCTGAAACCATAGGAGCTGTGATGCAGTGTACAAAATTCCTGCTGAGCAGGATCCAAAATAGGTCACTGTGGCTAGGAAGAGAAATACCGATACACGCGGAAGATATTTACAGGCTAACAGGACTATCAGAAGAAGGAAGAGACATCTCCACAACATTCCATAATGTATCCAAGAGAGCAAAGAAGGCAGAAGATGGTGACAATTATAGGAAATACGACACTAAGAGAGGAGGAAAGGGGGCAAAGATAGACCTTATAAATAGCCCAACGATCAAATTTTCCTATTATCTTATTGCAAGCAAAACCATGAGGCATTATACAAAGGGCAAGTGTACACTCGATACCATCTCAGTTGTGGAGCACTGCCTCCAGGGGACACAATTAAATTGGTGTTCATTTCTGTTGAATGAACTATTTGAAGCATGTGAAGATAACTACAAAAGAGCCACAGGGTTCATTTACAATTACCTTATCATGGTGTTCACTATGTGGAAATGGACTTTCCCAGGAATCAGACAGCCCGTGGAACTCCCAAAAGGTCAGCCATTGGCAATGAAATTTACACCCTGGAAGTTTTCAGGAGACCCCATTACCAATGAGGTGAATGAAGAGGCATTAAAATTCTGGTACAGGCAGATGGTGGACATAGTGGCAACACATAAAATAATCCCAAAGAGTTTTCTGGATAAGTATTTTGCGCAGATATGGTTTGGAGTCTTTTAGCCCCTTGTTTTCTTGCTGCCTTTGAGTATGTCCAAGCAGGTCTGGAGTTAAATTACCTCCGACCTGATCTATAGACAGAAATTGGGTGCCTCTCCTTCTTCTACTTTCTCTCCTTAATGTTCCATTCCACCATCTGCCTAAAAGATCCTTTAGTGTAGATGACTTTCCCTTTGAAAGCCTTGGCTAGTTGTTGCATGTAATTTCCTTTCATGACTCCATAGCCCAATGGATGGCACTTTCTCGGCCTATCCTCTTAGCTGAAACTTCCTGCTGCTTTGTTCCTTCCCTCCCATTACTTTCTCAGCCTATGATCTCCTAACCAACCCAGCAACCAACCAACCAAATCATTTAAACCCCCCATTTTTGCTTCATAGCTAGCCTAATATCTCAATTTGAGCTTTCAAAGATATATCATTCTTGCTCTATTTGGAGAGATCCCTCTCCGGGTCCAGGAGGGCTAGATCCTAGGGCCCAAAAGTGGTTCTGATGTTGTCTCATCTTTTGGTCTTACCAATCTCGCCAAAACATGGGAACCCCAACATAATGGCGACTCCACTGGGGAAGTGACCACTTTGCCTTTAGATTGGTTTTTAATTGCTGATGGTGGACAACATCCTGCTTCAAACATTTAAATACATCCACCTGGTGACTCCACACTCCATAACTCCCAAAATACCAAATGACTCCACTGGTGGAAGACTCTGAACTGGTTGAGAAGATACAGTGACCTCCTTCTGATTTACAAACATGCTTCCACGCATACAGAGAATATATGCCCCAATGATCAGGGAGCATATCCCCGGATTCCCACACAAAATTCCTGAAGTGGACTGGTTAAAAAACCTGCCTATATTTTAGGGTGAAAACACTGAGGACCCCTTGCTACATCTCATCAAGTTTCATATACATGTGTGGAAATTTGAAGTTGAATGGCACGAAGATTGCCTAATGAAAATGTTCATGGAAACACTAGAAGGAAAAGCTAGGGTCTGGTATGAATGGTTAGAACCTCAGAGTTTGTTTTCCTTAAAGGACATGCACCAAGTATTTTACAAAAATTGTAAAGGAAACTCTCCATCCTCATCATGGGATTGTTGTGATCGATCTCAAGATATCATACAGTACCTATTAGGTATTGATGAGGATTTGGTTAATATGCATCCTGAAGATCTATTATCAACCATTCAAGGTTTTCATATGCATCCTAGCTATCACAAGAACGTAGATGAATCAGCTGATGAAGAGAATACTCAAGAGGATATGGGAATTCTTCAAGATATTCCTGAAAACTCAGATGCCGATTTATCATCCCTTATAGTTGAGGCTCAAGATGACACCCTGCCTCAAATCCAGTCTTCAGAGGAAACAGAGAGCTGCTGCACTTCTGCGCAGAGGAACGCAAGACCATCTTCCCCTCTAACAGAAGAAGAAATAGATCAGATCAGCAATGGACAACCAGCCTCTGAAATTTTTTGCACAACAAACACCCTTGCCCATTCATCTGATGAGCTTCGTTGTACAGAGTTGGAAGGCACAAATGTAAATCAGAGTGAAGAAAAACTTGCTGATAATCCAGTATGTCTGGTTGGCAGCATTTCTTATATTTATGATTTTCCTATTTTTGATCTATCTGATGATGAGGCTCTTCAAACAGAAGATGATCTTGCAGGGTCATCATTAGTAGATATACGGGAGGAAAATCATTTCCCTTTACTTTCAGAGAGTGATGAGCCAACGTAGGCTATTTATGATACTGATGAAGAAAGCTTTGAGAGTGCAGAAGAGGGTGAAGGATCTCTAGATCTCTGCTTCACTCCATTACAACTCATCAGTAATGGTTTTCACGTGTTTGGAGGTCAGCAGCCTTTCATCTCAAGAGATGAAGAGGAAAATGAGGAAGAGATTTTTGAGCAGACTGAAAACAAAGGGCCTTATCTTGAAATAGAGGAAGCAATAGACCAGACCCCTGCTCAAGAATATACGGATCTCTTCACAGAGCTCGACCCTCCTGATCAGAACATCCCGGAGCTCCAAGAGGACAACACTGCCATATATGATGAGTCCTTTAGTTCAGAAGATGAAGAAGATTCTCTTCCTCAAGAAAGTCATGTTCTTGACCCAGTGGTAGAAGGAGAAATCCTGGTTGAAGCCTACCTGCCATATATTCATCACCAGGTATCATATCATGATCCTTACGCACATTTCCTGCAAACATTTGAAGAAGGATCAAAGATCTTTTTGAGCAGCATGTTGCAAACAGATAGGAAAATTTTCAAAGCTGCTGTTATTGAAAAAAAAGAGTGGGAGAAGCCCTGCCTATCCAACCTACTCAAGGAGTTGATCAAGAGAGACTAGCCATGGGATCACTTGATGGACTGGTTACATTGGAAGACAATGTTTGTAAGCTAGACTCGTAAATATTCCAGTAGAGTAGGGTAGGTAGGAAAAGCTCAATAAAGCTCAGTCTATGAGCATGTAGCTAGTTGTTTCAATTTCTGTCTTAGAATGTAGAGAAGAAGTCTGCTAGACAGTTTAATCCTAGCAGATATTAGATTAGGTAGAAAAGCATATGAGACCAACAGTCTAATCTGGTCTCATGGAGAAATAAGGGTAGATTTAGAATAGGTTTATTTTCTGTTTGTAAAAATAAAATGATGTAAAGGGTCTGCTAGCTCAAATGCACCCTAGAAGAAGAAAAAATGCTAGGATTGTAGTGTGGGTAGGTATCTTTTTTGGAAAAATGTTTCTGCTGATGTAATATATTCATAATGTGGTAGTTGATCAAAGAAAAAGGGGATGAGCCAAGTAGCAGGCATCTGGCCTACACCAAATATCATCTTCTGAATTCTTGACTCCTTCAAGAAGAAGTCATCCCCATGTGGAGCCATTGTTAGCCCCCTTATAAATTTTTGACAAGCAAATAGAGGGCTAAAATGTTTCTGAGCCTTCAAGGAATGCATTTCCCCTGAAAACACATCATCCTTGAAGCCTCTTTGTGTCTTTTCCCATTGAATAAATCCCCTCTGCTGTTTTCCCTTACAAAGCCTCTCTGTTTGTGAAGAAATGCCCAAAGGACCCTTTTTCGCTCCTATTTCCGTCCCCCTAAGCCTTTGTTTTCATCCTCTTGCCTCTCCTTTCTAAATCCCCCACTTACCCTTCAAATCCCCTTCAAATTCTGCCCATATCCCTTGTTTGGGCTAATTCACCCTTTATCCCTCTATCGTTCCCCTTTCTAACCTTTAAATCACATTGGAATGGGCCCAAAACCCACTTCCTAACTTTGTAATAGGGCCTAGCCCCTTTTCCGCTAAACCTTAACCACTTCCCCACGTAACCCTCACCCAAAACCAAGCACTGAATGCCTTGGGGGGCTGATCGCATAATCACAAAAGTGCATTTTTAGGTGAAACGCTCCATCGTCCATCACAAATATTTGCGATGCGATGGATCGCGTCGCAAATATTTGCGATGCGATGGATCGCGTCGCAAATATTTGCGATGCGATCGATCGCGCCATCGCACTTTCTGCCCATCGCTCTTTCCTCCGATCGCAATCTCGTTTCCATTGCATTTCCCTCTGTCGCAAGTTCTTGCATCGCAACTCCTTCCGATCGCAATATCGCATCGCAAGTTCTGTTCTGCGATTGGCGATTTCTCTCCGTCTCCCGATTTGCGATTGCGATGCATGCCATGGGTCCCAACTCACATGCATTTCCATGCATTCATGCGTTCTTTGCATAGTTTCACCATTATGCATTTAAAAGTACCATATATTCCGCTCCATTTCATATATTTTCCAATGTTGGGTCTCCACCGTTGATCTACGTCCCTCGGTCACGATCTAACGGTCCATAAAGCATATTCACACCAAATCCTATTTGTCATTATTTTCACCATATCAATGCATTTTTCACATACATTTCATTCGAAAACATTGTTTCACCGCTACCAAAATACTGTCTCCCGTCCTCCATAACCATTCCCCCTATGCATGGTTTTCATCACTCAGTCCCGTGTTCTGTAGGGTTATCAGATGGGAAAGACCGCCATAATTACACAACCTTCATTACAGCGGCGAGGTTTTGCAGACAGAGACATAAATGAAGCAACAGAAGGTTCAATGCATAGGAAAACTAAGTCATCAGGGCAGCTCTATCAGCAGAATGTTTCTCCCCATGAAAGGACACGGTGCCCATACTGTTTTTACTCCACGTCGTGCTCCAGTAAAGAATTTCTGCCCTGACCATAGTCCTCTGCTACCAGAGCATTAGTTGTGCGGCATGGCAGCCCTAAATCTATTTTGTTTATTCACCCACGATACCACAGAGTACTTCTACAACAAGTACATCATAGACAGACCGAAGTAAATGGAGGCCTGAAGAAGATCGCTCTTCCATCCAAAGAGTGATAGGGATTGAATGCACAGAATTAAAAATAGAATGGGATTTGGCCCTCTTTCTTTTCAGAAGATTTAATACTGCATTTAGTTCTTCACCTACCTCCTCTCCTCTCTTCAGCTATAAAACTCATGAGAAAATATTGTAAAAGGTTGTTGATGAGATATTAGTGAAACGCAAGCTCTTTCCTCTTGAGACAAGTTCTCTGTGTAATATTGTAAGATAGGCTGAGATTTGATGTATTCAGACTGAATGTTCAAGCTATGGGATATGATGTACCTGATTGGTGTTGTTTTTAATATGACAAGCATATTTCTTTGGATCCTGATCTAAAGCAGCTGGTGATGTTTTCTTATCTCTGTGTTTGATTTCATTTCATTCCATTTCTACTGGCTCGCATCAGAAGTTTGGCATAAGATTTACCCTTGATAGGTACCTTATGTTGCTGCTCTCCCAGCCCTTTATGTTTTCTGCTTATATGTGTATCTGAATATTGATTTCAATTGGTTTAACCAGTGTAGTGGATTTCATTGTCTACTCTCTGATGTATGAATTAATGAAGTCTTTGTTTAGATGCTCTTTTTAGGACTTAGTTGGATGAGTGGAGAACACTGGGAGGTCTAGAACCCTATGTCTGCCTCACTAGTATCTTCCCATCTCAATTAAGCCTTTATAAGATCCCTTGTATTGCCTCTAATTCTGTCCAAGCAGGCCTGGAGTTAAATGACCTCTGGCCTGATCTATAGACAGAGTTGGTTGGTTCTCCTTTATCCATTTTCAGTCCTTAATGTTCCATTTCACCAGTCATCTTGCAAGATCCAAATGCTCTAGACGACTAGCCCAACTGAAAGCTTGCACATTGAATACAAGTAAATCCTTTCTTGACTCCATTGCCCAATGGCCTTGATGTTCTCTGAGTTATCTATCTTTTCCTAAGCTTACTCTTTGCTCATCCTTGTCTTATATTGGATCCTTCTTTCCTGATTCCCCACAACCAAAATCTAAATTAAACAAACAAACCCTGTGCCTATAACTAGCCTAATATCTTAAACTTGAGCTTCAAAGCCATATGCCTTGACTATTATAGAGATATCCCTCTCTGGACCTAGGAGGGCTAGATCCTAAGGTCCAAAAGTGGTTCTATGTTGTCTCATCTTTTGGTATTGCCAATCTTGCCAAAACATGGGAACCCCAATAGAGTCAACCACAAACAAAACTACATCACACCCACATGTGTGGTAGAAATGACATTCAAAATGAGACCGTTGAAGTTTCAAATTGATGAGCGAGCATTCCACACCGAAGTATGTTCCTGGTTAGGGGTGGGAATGCAGGTCAAAAGCAGGGTCTATCACTATTCATTTAATGGCATGTTGCCAAATCCACTTCCAAGAGAAACGTCGGATGAAACACTGACCAGAGTGTCTTGGCTGCAGCTGACACCCATAATCGAGGAGCTGAACATGAAGGTACAAGGATTTAATCGGGTAATGCAAACTCTAACCAATGATTCTCCTCTATTTCCTACTTTTTCAGAATTTCAGGCCTCCAATTTTGCATTTCCTTCCATAGTTTCACCCATAGTCACGACCCTACCGTCCACCTTGTTTAAATCACCTCTGGAAACCACTATAGTTCCAATAAAAAATAATAAAGCACCTAAGCCACTCGTAGCTACACCGAAGGCCAAGAACAAAAAAGTTATAGTGTATAGCTAGGTCGTTGATCTCACTGGGGAGGATCAAACGCAACTTATGAATACGGAAGCCCTAATTCAGGAGGAGCCAGAGATGGGCCCCCAGGTAATTCCTGAGCTACCTATATTCAACCCCTACTCATTTTTAAATATTCGTACATCTCCCCCTTGCACTCACCATTCATCGCCTCACACATCATTCACTTCCAAAGACTCATTCCACCTGAACTCCATCCACTTCAGCAACCATTTCAGATCCAATCAAAGCAAAAGGTAAAACAAATGGAGACCACGAGGCAGAGGTTAACTCCAGTACAACATTGGTACCTAAGGTTAACCAACCCTTGGTTGAATAGAGCACTTTTCAAGACCTTTTAAGTCGAGGTGGATCCTTTACTATAGATACAACACCATCGCCCAAGGGGCTGAACTCATTTCAGCAAGAAAAATTGATACTACAATAGATTCAACCTACTCCAAGCATGAGTAACCCAGACAATCCACCGCTGCAACCGACACAGCCGACATCACCACAGGAACACTAAGCCAGGTCATTAGCCAGCGGTCAACCGCTATGGGAGAGACCGCCAAATCAAGATATGTCCGGGGCTGAGATTATGCAGACCTGGGGAATAGCACAGCTATACAATTTCATTCAGCGTGTATCAAAATAGGCCGAAGGGCTCCATAATGACCTCCAATAGAAATTTGAGCAACGACAACTACAAATTAGTGCGCTCACTGAAGAGCGCGATCAGTTGAAAGTAGATAAATACAACTTGCAGGAACAACTGGAGAAGGTGACAGAGGTTTTCAAGGATCTCTGGCCAACAATAATGGTTCAGGATGACCAGAAATCAAGCGACGTATCGGCTGGCACGCTGATAAAACGATCCATTCATGTCAAGAAAACATGTTCGAGTCTTAGCTGGGAAAATCATGAACTGAAAGCAGCACTAGAAACCAGGCCGACACTGCCAGACCCTACTGTCATATACACAAAGAAGGTCACAGAAAAGCAGGAACAAGTAACCGGGCTGCAGGAAACTCTAAGCACCATGGTGAAGGAAGCTTACGACCTTCTGAAACATCTACATGAGTGTTCAACCTCACTGACAATGAAGGCATAATCGATCTCGGAACAACTGCAACACGTATCAAAGGAAATTCAGGAGGCCACAGACCCTGATGGCCTTAACCACTTGCACAACTAAGCGGAGGAGCTGGAGACTAAGATACAGAAAATTAAAGAATATTCCACTGCAACCAAACAAGTCCTCCGAGAATTAAGGCAACCCATAAAGCTTACTTCCCAAACAATATAGCAAATGGCCGTTGAGGCCGATATCAAAATTAAGGAAGTATTTAGCTAGTTGTTGGCCATCTCAGGAGAAAAATAAGCAGAACAAGTCACCACAGAATCGAACCTGCTCATGAAGGGATGGAAACATGCCATTCGACTTCGTTGAACTCAAGTCGTCAGCGTTGGCGAAGGTCCCTGAGTTGGGGCCCTTGTTTGGACAAGGAGAGGAAACAAAGAAGACAGGGCCAGCCATGGAGACAAGCGGACCAATGGAGACCAAGGCAGCGAAGAAGGATTGATTCAAGACGAGTCAATAGCATGTGGTCGGGGCCTGTTGGGGCCATTGTTTTAAAATGAAATGGTTTTTTGAGTCGCGGATAACAGGTGGTAGAGCGCAACCATGGTAGACAGAGAACTGTCATGGTTACGGAGAGATGGAGATTAGGTGGCGCGGTAGTTGCAAAAAATAGCACAGATGGCAGAAAGGAGTGACAAGAATAAACAACAGAACTCCCAATGGTCAGGGAGATGTAGCAAACAACAGAGCAGAAAAGAAGGAAAAACTAACAATCATGTTAGCAAAGGAATAAATAGGCAGTCAGCCAGCATAGACAGGAGGTTGGTGCAGTGGAGAGCAGAGGAAGGGAGCCACAAGAGAGTTCTATTCATTCTGTTCACTCTATTCATTCTATTTTGTTTTATTTGATGATATTGTAATCAGTCCTGTTGGGATCGCTCTAAGGAGAAATGTAGATGTCCACTATTTTTAATGAAATATACTCTTATCTGGGTTTGATGTCCTGAATCCTGTGATGTGTATCTGGTTAAGATTAATGTATTGGCCATATTAAAATTTGATTTTTCATCCTGAATATGTTCATGGGTAGTATCTTGTGCAAAGTAGTTAAAATTGTTCAGAGCACTTCATTCTGTCTGTTTTATCCTATAGTTGTGTTTGGTCAATATCTAATATGTTCCTAATATTACTAAGGTCACGACACGCCTCGGGTGAGACTCTCTGCTCTTCGGAGTAGAGTGAAAATTCCAGCTTTTTTCTAGACTACAACAGAAACCTTGTTGGCCTCTATCCTAAACCTGGTTCTTGCTCAAAGGCCTTCTTTCTTGCCAACACCAAGAAACACCTACATAGGTGTGGGCTAAATTTGGTGCTTTTCTATTTTAGTTATCCCTTAATTAAGATGGACAATAAAATGTAATCTAATCTCAAAATAACTTGTAATATTTAACTGAGTGTGATAAACTCAGTTAACTCATCAATTTCGAGTTTAGGGTAGTTGGTGAGGCATGCAGAGTAATTCTAGTGTAACAGAGTTAGAAGTGCAATGGTGCATTAGGTAATGAAAGTTATAATAAATTTAACTCAGTTAAGTGAGTTAAAATCAGTTGTGCTAGTTGTAACTGAAGATACACTAGTGAGAGATCAAGTGAATTAAATATTAATTAATTCACAATCATTGATCTCACATGCAATTAATGATTTGCTATTATTAGCTGCATGAATGTCAGTTCCAGTGGAGACCCAGTTGAGATCTAGGTGAAAGGGAAGTGTGACTATCAGTTGTGATATTAGCTAACTGCCCAGATGTAGTTAAAACACCAGAGGATGCCCATGATACTCAGTGCAATGTAGGAATGCTGGAATTCCTTGTGAATAGGGATTTAATTCCCCATCAATTGCGTGAGCAAGGAAGGCTGAAGATAGGATGATAATTGGTTAAGTGTTGGCCCGATTTTGTTTGGATGAGTGTGAGACAATTAGCTGAATACAAGAGGGCTCTTGTGAGAAGAGTTGTATGTAATTGTTTCATGATTCCTTGTGGAATATACAATATATGATAGTGGGGTTTTGAGCAGTAAGCTTCCCCGGGAAATTATCTGTGTTGTGGTTTGATTGATTCTTCTTTGCTTCATGTGATTGGTGATTGTGTTTTTTAATTCCGCAATTTATAGAAGCGATTCAGTATTTAACTTTAGCACATTGTTATATCGGATTAATCCATGATATACATGCTTTTTTTATAATTTATACATGGTATCAGAGCACATGAAATTTCAGAAGTGAAGCAGGATTTGAGTTTGTCATTGGATAGAATTTGAATTTGCGAAAAGACTTTCTTGGTGCTACAACTGATTCAGGATCGAAATGGCTTTCAATGGCTTGAGGTTGGAGTATGCACTCAAGGGTAGCTCAAACTATATTTCTTGGAAGGACAAGATGGAGGCAGTACTCAAAGACAATGGCTTGAAGGAATTCATTGACAATGATGTTCCTAAACCCACTGTGACAGATTTTGCAAATCTTGATGCATGGCAAAAGAAAGTGGCAAGGGTGAGAAGTATCCTATTGGAGGGAGTACAAGACCACATTGTCTCAAGCCTCCATGGGAAATCCACGCCATATGCAATGTGGAAGGATTTGATGGATCTATTTTAGAGCATTAGCGACCATAGGAAATTTGCGCTCAAAGATAAACTGAGGAAGATCAAGAGGGAAAATAACGACACTATTTCGGTATACTTAACAAAGTTTGTCCAATGTCGGGCTGAGATTGGTAGTGTAGGAATAACTTTCATTGATGATGATTTGGTGAGCCTAGCTCTCCTAGGACTTCCCAAGAGTTGGCATTGATCAGATTTGGATCAAGGACCTACGTGATAGCTCAAATTTCAATGTGTTTGAAAGTGTGTCAAACCTAACCGACCAGATAGATCTTGTCTTCCCAATTCTGTCACTGTGAATGGTTCGAAAACCGACACCGTATGAGGAAGTTATTGCGATTTGAAAATTATAGTAAACTGTAATTTTTGACATTTGACCAAGGTTGACTGGGTTTTTGAAAAGTAAAAAAAATAATATTCTAGGGAATATCCCTCAGAATATTCCCTAGAATATTCCTTTTGGGCGAATTGCAGGCTGACAAATTTCAATGTATTAATGGTCGATTGGTTTGATTGGACAATTGGAAGGCACCACGTGGCCCTTAAATGACATAGAAAAAATTTGTTTGGGTCCCCGCAGGAATCGAACATGAGACCTCACCCTAGCTAGAGTGTTCACGTTCCAACACGCCACAAGTAATTCTTAATAACTATAGTTGGCAGTTTACATTTATTGTTTATGGGCATTTAGATTTGGGGGATTGGAGGGCCCAGACCCTCGAACCAGCCCCTCCGCATATGGCCAATGCCCATGTCCAAGGGCTAAACCGGCAAAAACTCTGCCGACAGTTACTCACCAGCATTGAACTCCAAAACCTTGTCACTTGAGGTGTTATGGTTAGATCCGCCAATGGTTTTGTTAAACATGGTTTTAACTCCAGTTATTCAACTCTACCATGGTCTATGCCATGGGTTAAGCCTATGGTTGCGAGTAAAACGTGTGGTTTGGGTTGGCATGTGGCCACCCAACTATAAAATTAAACTTAAATGGTTAAGCCACTAGCGGAGTTTTTGGAGGCGCGCTTTATGTGCGGATTTTTTCCAAGTTTATTTCCAGTTAAACTGAAGTGCTCCATTTTTAGTGGAGCTATTTTAGGTGAAATTGGACAAAATTTTTTATGCTCTATCTTGAGCATTATTTGACCATTCTTGGAGTGTGAATAGCCAATTTCAACTTTCTTGGACATTCCAGACTCATTGGTGAGGGTTGTAGAGCCATCCGAGGACATCTGAGTGTGATTGTTCTTCTGATAATTTCTAGGGGCTACTGATGGTGAAACAAATCGTCAATTTTGGATGTTTAAGACATTTTGGAACTAATGGTGAGTTTTTCAAAGCCAGTAGAGGACTTCTGAAGGCCAAGATGCTTCAAAGAAGTTCCAAGGGCCAACAGGAGAATGAGGCCTATCCAGAGCAGCCTGTATCCATTCTCAGAAAACCAATAGCCTATTATGACTATTTTGAGCCTTATGAATCCAATTGAAGGATTTGTAGAAGCTTTTGAATACTTTTGAAGGTTGAGATGCTTCAAAGAAGTTTTCACTGAACCTAGAGCTAGGGGATGCCACCAGGTGTTGGAGGCGTAACCAGAGCATTTGGAGGCCATTTTCAGTAAATGAATGGTCTATTCTGACTATTTTGGACATTTTGAATCCAATGAATGGATTTTCAAAGCCATCTAAAGACTTCTAAAGGTCGAGAAGCCACAGGGAAGTGTTGACTACGTTCGAATTGGGGCTCAAAGTCACTAATCCAAGAAACACAAAGTGTATGGAGGCTGGAAATGTGAGGGTGCTATACTCTCATCTACTAAAAATATAATCAGTATTTTGGGGTCCAAAAGATTCCTAATGGGGAGGAGTGATCAAATTTGATCAAGCATCTAAGTGATAGCTCAAATTTCAAAGTTTTTGAAAGTGTGTCGAACCTAAGCAAGCAGATAGATCTCGTCTTCCTAATTTCGGCACCATGAACGGTTCGAAAAACCGACACCATATGAAGAAGTTATCGTGATTTAAAAGTCCAGTAAACTGTAATTTTTGACATTTGACCAGGGTTGAATGGGTTTTTGAAAAGTTAAAAAAAAAAAATCAGGGAATATTCCTAGAATATTCCTTAGAATATTCCCCGAAATAATCCTTTCAGGCGAATTGCAGGTTGAAAAGTGTCCATGCATTATTGGTCGATTGGTTTGATTGGCCAATTAGAAGTCACCAAATGGCCCTTAAACGACATAGCAAAAATGTTTTTGGGTCCCCATAGGAATAAAAAATGAGACCTCACCTCGGCTAGAGCACCCGCGTGCCAACATGCCACAAGTAGTTATTAATAACTATAGTTGGCAGTTTACATTTATTTTTTATGGCATTCGGATTGGTGGGATTGGAGGGGCCAACCCCTCCCCATATGGTCAATGCCCATGTCCAAGGGCTAAACCGATGCAAAATCTGTCGATAGTTACCTGCCAGAATTAAACTCCGAAACCATGTCACATGAGGTGTTATGGTTATATCCACCAACAGTTTTGTTAAACGTGGTTTTAACTCCAGTTATTTAACTCTACCATGGTCTATGTCGTGGGTTCTGCCTGCAGTTGCAGGTAAACCATGTGGTTTGGGTTGGCATGTGGCCACCCAACCATAACATAAAACTTAAATGGTTAAGCCACTAGAATATTTTTTGGAGGCACACTTTATGTGTGGATTTTTTCCAAGTTTATCTCTAGTTAAACTGAAGTGCTCCATTTTTAGTGGAGCTGTTTTAGGTGAAACTGGACAAAATTGTTTATGCTCTATCTTGAGCATTATTCGACCATTATTGGAGTGTGAATAGTCAATTTAGACTTTCTTAGACATTCCAGACTCATTGGTGAGGGTTTTAGAGCCATCACAAGACTTATGACTGTGATTTTTCTTCAGATATTTTCTAGGGGCCACTAGGGCCACCAGGGGCCAGCAACATAAAGAGGCCTAGCCAGGGTAGATAGAGGCCTTACTCAGGAAGCCAGTAGTCAATTTTGGATGTTTCAAACATTATGGAACTAATGGTGAGGTTTTAATAGCCATTAGAGGACTTCTGAAGGCTGATATGCTTTAAATAAGTTCCAAGGGCCACTAGGGCCACCAGGGGCCAGTAGGAGAATGAGGCCTATCCATAGCAGCCAATATCCATTCTTAGCAAAAAAATACTATATTATGACTATTTTGAGCCTTTTGAATCCAATGAAAGGATTTTTAGAAGCTTTTTAAGACTTCTGAAGGTTGATATGCTTTAGAGAAGTTTTCAGTGAACCTAGAGCCAGGGGGTGCCACAAGTGTTGGAGGCGTAATCGAAGCAGCCGGAGGCCATTTTCAGTAAAATAATAATATATTATGAATATATTGGACATTTTGAATCTAATGAAAGGATTTTCAGATCCATTTGGATACTTCTGAAGGTCTAGAATCCACAAGGAAGTTTCGGGTAGCCTAGGGCCATCAGTGGATGGAGGCCTAGATTGGGGAGCTAGAGCTCATTTGGAGAAAATGATCAGTATATTTTGGATGTATGACATGTTATGGAGATATTAGGTGAGGCTTTAGTTACATAAAAGGATTTTTTAAGGAGTTAGTGCCACAGAGAAGCTTAGGGAAGCTTAAGGGTGCCGATAGAAGAGGTCAAGTCTAAGGGAAACTAGGTCTATCTTCAGAGAGATTGCAACCATTCCAGGGGTATGATGGTATTCTAAACCCATTGGTTCAGTTCAGATAACCATTGGATTTGAGTTATTAACTTGTAAAATAAATTTTCCATCCTAAGCCTAAAGAGCCAAGTCAGTTGACAAAGGCTCAAGGAGATGTAGCCCACGATATTCGGGTGAAATCCTTTATTAAATTTGTTGTCATGTGTTGATGCTTATTTGTTTCATTTTAAGGGTGTTTTACATGCTTAATATCATAAAAAAATGTTTAATTCCTCACACGTAAGCATTAAAACAATTTAAAACACATACACCTGAATCAAGAATTCAATTCCGCACAATCAAGAATAAGCTAGATCTTAATTTGTTTAACTGAGTGGGAGGTGCTTGTGCATAGCATATCAAGTCATCCACCCATTTCGGATCAGGTGGTGTCATATCACTAGGTTTCTTTCTTGACAGAGCACTAGTTTTCTTGTTTGACTTGAAAGGTCTTTAACAGTGCAAAGAATTTTATTGTTTGCAAATTGATTGATGCTTACAAGTTTCAGTTTGCTAGAGGTGAAGGGAAGCTACTGATAGATAAGTCTAGAAGAGGACAAGAAGTAAGAAGGCTTAAAGAATCCTCCTTACCCAAAGGACCTCAAGGAAACCCTTGAAGCACAAGAGGGATTGTTTGCAAAAATAGGCTGCTTGAAGAAGAGATACAAGCTGCAGAAAAGAGACTGAATCTACAGCCATATTGTTAATAAGATTTATCAATTATTTTTGAAGCTTTGTGAATTTTTGTTGAATTTATTTAATTCATTTACATAATGATGACAACTTCTTCAAGTGAGGTTTCAAAATCCTCTTTCACAAGACTCTTCGATGAAGAGATGAAGTGAGACTTCTACATCCTGAAGGATATGGTGCAAATTATATATGAAGATGGAAGAGAAAGAACTATAATTCACGAGAAATTGGTTGCTATGAAGCAAGAGAAAGAAGGACCTCTCCAAAGAATGCATGAGATGGAGATGCAGCTCCATCATGCCCAAGATGCCTTAACCAAACACATGCTTGAAGAAGAGGTAATTCACTCAAATTTTTCTTCAAATTCCTCTTCATAAAGATGTGTAGGCTCATTTGAAAAGCACACTAGAGGTATAGGGTCCAATTTAAGGTTTAAAATGGGCTATGAAGGCAAGGGTCTAGGTAAACATGCACAAGGCATGATTGATCCTATTTTGGTTGAGGAAAGGCCTAAGAAGTTTGGTCTAGGCTATGTTCAATCTTAAGGCGAAAAATCCAAAGCCATGAAGGCATGTGAGACACCTCAAAGAAGAAATTTTGTTACAAGTTCTAAACTGTTGGGGTTCCCATGTTTTGGCAAGGTTGGCAATACCAAAAGATGAGACAACATAGAACCACTTTCAGACCTTAGGATCTAGCCCTCCTAGGTCCAGAGAGGGATCTCTCTATGATTATCAAAGGAGATATGTCTTTGAAGTTCTCAATTGTGATTTTAGGCTAGTTATAGGCTCAAGGTTGTTTGTTTGATTGTTTGAGTTTGGTTGTTGAGAATCAGGAAGGAAGGTTCACCATAAGACAAGGATAGGTAAAGAAGGAAGCTAGGCAAGGATAGATAACTCAGGGAACATCAAGGCCATTAGGCAATGGAGTCAAGAAAGGATTTACTTATGTTCAATGTGTAAGCTTCAGTTGGGCTAGTCATCTAGAGCATTTGGATCTCAAAGACTGATTGGTGGGATGAAACATTGAGGAATGAGAATGAAGGATGGAGAACCATCTAATTATTTCTATAGATCAGGCCAGAGGTCATTTAACTCCAGGCCTGCTTGGAAAAAACCATAGGCAACACAAGGGATCTTGAAAAGGTTTATATGGAAGGGGTAGGTTATGAAGAGGCAGAGACAGGCTTTAAACCTCCCAATGTTCCTAACCTCTTTTAACTAAATCTTAACAAAAACATCTGAACATTGATTCTATTAACTTGCACATCAGAGAGCAGGCAATAATCATCCACTACACTGGTTTAGTCAATTAAAAACAATATTCAGATACACATGTGAGCAGAAAACATTAAAGACTGAGAGAGCTGGGACATAAGGTACCTAACAAGGGTAAATCTTATGTCATGCGTTCATATGCCAGTCAGAAGAACATGAAATGAAATGGAAATAAACACAGAGATAAGAAAAAAATCACCAACTGCTGTAGACCAGGATCCAATGAAAACTGCTTATCATGTTAAACACAACACCAATCAGGTACATCACTGCCCAAAGCTTTACATTCAGCCTGAATACATCATATTTCTCAGCCTATCATACAACTATTACACAGGGACCTTGGTTCAGGACAAAAATGCTTGCAATTCACCGATAATACATCAACAACCATTACAGTAGTTTCCTTCTGTGTTTTATAGCAGAAGAGACACAGAGGACCGACTGAGGAGGTAGGTGAATTTTAAATGTTACATTTAAACACAACAATGAATACAGGGCCGAGACCCATTCCGCTTGATACGATGTATATTTAACCTTTGTCACCTTCCTTGTGAAAGAAAGATCTGCTCCGGATATGATTTGACCTTTTGGCTACAGTACTCCAGGTGATTTGAACAAAATGAAAGAGACTTCTGAGAGGTCTGCCTCATAGACGTTAGATTGTTTTGAACTATAGCTGGGGTGAAAAGCTCCTTCAGGGACACGACGCATAATAAAGACTGTATGGGAGACCTGTCCTTTATGGAAAAACATTCTGCTGATAAGTAAACCTTGATATTACCTCTTATTGATGTTCAGGATCTCCAGATCGATCCTCGGGGTCTTCAAAATGATGCTTTGCCTCTTTAAACCTCTGGTTCAGAGCTTAAGATCTTCGTTGACGTGCACTAATCCCCCTGCTCTGTACTAAAACTCCTTGCTGCTTCATTACTGCCTCTGTTGAGTTAGCTCGATCTTTAAATGGTGCCGACAGGACTTTCGGCGTTTGAACTCCGCTTTCCTTTAATATAAGTCTTGACAGCCCCATTCCTTGATTTTTCTGATGGTACTAGCTCATTAGATTTGATCCTGACTGCGCCGCTCGCCATTGAGGTAGTACATTGAACAGCGGCGGTCCTCTTCCTCTAGAAACTCTGCAACACAGCCAACTTGTGAAGAAAATAGTGGACGGAGAAATGGATGCCGGGTGAACGAAATGGTAGTGCGGCGGTGGCGGAAACAATGCTATTATGTAAAAGAACGATGAAAACGCAGTGGAGTGGTGAAATGCGCGGACAATAGGGTTTGGTATAAATATGCAGCACAGACCGTTGGATTCAGGCCTAGAGATGAAGATCGACGGCGGAGATTGACCTGCAGGCTGACTTATCAGACACATCGAAACCTTAGACTTTGGCGAAAATGTATGGAAATGCAAACAAATGCAACGAAATGCATGTAAGAAGTGGGACCCAGCGGAGGCGGAGGGCGATTAAACCTGAGCCGTCAGATCCGGGAGGAAACAGACGGCGGAGATGTAATCAGATCAATCGCAATCGGGGGGAACACAGGGTGACACATGTAAAAACTTCCGATTGCGATTGAGGAGGACGAGCGATAGCCGTTGGATCGTGAAACATATGGATGGCCGTGATCAAATCGGAAGATTTCAATCGGGGGACGGAGGGAAGGGGTTGCGATTGAGCGCTGGCCGTTGGATCTGGGGATCAGATCAACGGTTCACGTTCAATCGGAGGGAGAGCGCGATCGGGAATCAGGAGTTAGGACTTGCGATCGGAGGAAATGGGAAGTGCGGTGGCCGTCGGATCAGCAGGGGAATGGACGGCCCAGATTGAATCGGGAGTCGGACGAAACGGTTTTCGATTGCGATCGGAGAGGGGTTTGCTATTGAGCGCTGACCGTTAGATCTGAAGGCCAGATCAACGGCTCACAATCCATCGGAGGGAGAAACAGGAGGTGCGAAGGGAATGAGGCGATTAGCGCTGGGCCGTAGGATCTGCGTGGAGGATGGACGGCTGCGATGCAATCGGGGAATCACAATCGGGGCGGTACCGATGGGGGTCACGATTGCGATCGGGCGGGGGGTGCGATTGGCACTCCGCCGTTAGATCTCATGATAGATCGACGACACAAAACGCGTCGCGGGACTTATTGTAATAACAATCGCATTGGATTTTTCAGTGTTACAAAGGGATTCGCCCCTCTGACTATTCCGATTGCGATTAGCGCTTGGGACTTAAGCGCTTGGTCCCAGTGCCGGGGCATGTGGGGGAAGTGGTTTGCGGGAAAGGGGCTAAGCCCTATTGCATGGTCGGGAAGTGCGTTTTTTAACCCTTTTAATGGATTTTGGAGGTTGGGAAGGGGAACGATAGAGGAATAAGGGGGGAAAGTGGCCAACAAAGGGCAGGGGGAAGAAATTAAAGGGGATTTTGGGGGAATGTGAAAGGCGAGAAGGGAAATAGAAGGGGAGGCAAGGGAAATAAATAGAAGCTAAGTGGGGGGGGGAAACAAGCGGGAATAGGAGGCCTTT
This sequence comes from Pinus albicaulis, assembly GCA_034641835.2. Lineage (NCBI taxonomy): Eukaryota > Viridiplantae > Streptophyta > Pinopsida > Pinales > Pinaceae > Pinus > Pinus albicaulis. The sequence continues at coordinate 1,393,300,898 of CM076580.1, forward strand.
GGGCATTTCTTCTCTATAACAGAGGGGCTTTATAAGGGAAATCAGCAGAGGGACTTTAACCAAAGGATGAAAGACAAGAGGAGGCTTTCAAGGATGATGTGTTTACAATGGAAATACATTCCTTGAAAGCTCAAAACAATTTAGCCCCCTATTTGCTTGCCAAAAATTTATAGGGGGGCTAACATAAACCACAAACATGTCAAGTTTGTTTTCAAGTTGAATGCCAATGTTTGAAGCCTATGTTGCAGCAAGATGTTTATAGACATGCAACTTATGGCTAGCATGAGAGTTCCGAAATATATCAAACCATGAACATTGATGTTAGTCTTCAAAAGAAAGTTGGAACCTCTACAAGTTCATCTCCTCAAGAAGGTAAAAATGATGGACATGCAAAGCAACATTTGAGGTATAATTCTTCCCATATTCAAGTTGATTATGTTTATGTTAAGCATGGAAAAACTGCATGCATGAAAGGAAGAAATATTTTTTGTTCTTATTGTGGTCTGTGTAACCATGAAGTTTCAAAATGCTGTAAGGGATTGAAGGCATACAGGAAACAGTCGAGGCGAGGGCAACTTGCAAAAAAGGTGAAAAAGACTTGCACACATTGCCAGAAAAAGGGACATTTAATTTCCCAATGTTGGACATTACATCCAACTAAGCATCCCAAGAATTTGAAGCAAGAGGATAAAAATACTGGCGAAACTGGAACCAAAGATTCCATGATTGATGTAAGAATAGATGTTTCACATGAAGAAGATTTTCAACAACAAAAATCGCCATGGAAGTGGCTTGGTAAGAAGTGGTTTGACTTTTTAACCCAGTAAATTTGTACATTTGAAAATTTTAGTTATGTATGCATGTCTGTTGAAAACTTACATTTGTTTGAGCCACCCTGGATCGATGATAGGGAAATGAAGTTCAACTACCTTCTATTGAAAATTTCTCACCATAAATTTCTGAATGAGTTCAAGGAAGATATAGTTCTTGACAAGAGGACAAGAGCATCTAAGAAGGGAAGTGTTGACTACCTTCAAGTTGGAGCTCAAAGGCACTAAGCCAATCAAGGAAAAGTGTATCGAGGCTGGAAATGTTAGGTGTTGTACTCTCATCTACTAAACATATAATCAGTCTTTCGGGGTCCAAAAGATTCCTAATGGGGAGGAGTGATCAGATTTGGATCAAGGACCTAAGTGATAGCTCAAATTTCAAAGTGTTAGAAAGTGTGTCAAACCTGAGTGACCAGATAGATCTCTTCTTCCTGATTCTGGTGCTATGAACAGTTCGAAAAAATGACACCATATGAAGAAGTTATCGCGATTTGAAAAGTCCAGTAAACTGCAATTTTTGACATTTGACCAGGATTGACTGGGTTTTTGAAATGTAAAAAAAAAAAAAAATATTCCAAGGAGTATTCCTCAAAATATTCCTCGAAATATTCCTTTCGGGCGAATTGCAGGCTGACAAGTTTCCATGTATTATTGGTCAATTGCTTTGATTGGCCAATTGGAAGTGGCCCTTAAACAGAATAGAAAAATTTTGTTTGGGTCCCCACAGGAATCGTACGTGAGACCTCACCCTGGCTAGAGCACCCATGTGCCAAGATGCCATAATTAGTTCTTAATAACTATAGTTGGCGATTTACATTTATTGTTTATGGCATTCAAATTTGGGGGATTGGAGGGGCCATCCCTTCCCCATATGGCTAACGCCCATGTCCAAGGGCTAAACCGGTGCAAAATCCGCCTACAGTTACCCGCCAGAATTAAACTCTGAAACCTTGTCACATGAATTTTTATGCTTAGATCTGCCAATGGTTTTGTTAAACGTGGTCTTAACTCCAGTTATTCAACTCTACCATGGTCTATCCAGTGGGTTCCTCTTGCGATTGTGGGTAAACCGTGTGGTTTGGGTTGGCATGTGGCCACCCAACCATAAAATTAGACTTAAACGGTTAAGCCACTAGCGGAGTTTTTGGAGGTGTGCTTTATGTATGGATTTTTTCCAAGTTTATCTCCAGTTAAATTGAAGTGCTCCATTTTTAGTGGAGTTGTTTTAGGTTAAAATGGACAACATTGTTTATGCTCTATCTTGAGCATTATTTGACCATTATTGGAGTGTGAATAGTCAATTTCGACTTTCTTGGACATTCCAGACTCATTTGTGAGGGTTACAAATTCATCAGATAACTTCTGAGCGTTATTTTGCTTCAGAGAAGTTCTAGGGGCCACCAAGGGCCAGCAATAGAAAGAGGCCTAGACAGGGCAGATAGAGGCCTTAATCAGGAAACCAATAGTCAATTTTGGATGTTTCAAAAATTAAATAACTAATTTTTAGGTTTTAATATCCGTTAGAGGACTCATGAAGGCCGAGATGCTTTAGTTAAGTTCCAAGGGCCACCAGGGACCAGCAGGAGAATGAGGCCTATCCAGAGCATCCAGTATCCATTCTCAGCAATCCAATAGTCTATTCTGAGTATTTTTAGCCTTTTGAATCCAATGGAAGGATTTTCAGAATATTTTGAAGACTTATGAAGGTTGATATGCTTCATAGAATTTTTCAGTGAACCTAGAGCCAGGGGTGCCACCAAGTGTTGGAGGTGTAACTGGAGCAGTTGGAGGCCATTTTCAGTAAATGAATAGTATATTCTAAATATTTTGGAAATTTCGAATCTAATTAAAGGATTTTAATAGCCATTTGGATACTTCTGAAGGTCGAGAAGACACAGGGAAGTTTCGGGCAGCCCAGGGCCATTAGTGGATGGACCCTAGATTGGGGAGCCAAAGCTCATTTGGACTAAATGACCAGTATATTTTGGATGTCTGATATGTGCTGGAGATAGTAGGTGAGGTTTCAGGGACAGAAAATTATTTCTTAAGGATTTAGTTCCATAGAGAAGCTCAGGAAAGCTTAAGGATGCTAACAGAAGAGGTCAATTCTAAGGGAACCTAGGTCAATATTCAGAGAGATTACAGACATTCCAGTGTTATGATGGTATTCTAAACCCATTGGTTCATTTCATATAACCATTGGAGTTGAGTTAGTAACTTGTAAAATAATTTTCCCATCCTAATCCCAAAGAGCCAAGTCAGTTGAAAAAGGCTGAAGGAGACGTAGCCCACTATATTCGGGTGAACACCTTTATTAAATTTGATGTCATGTTTTGATGCTTATTTGCTGCATTTTATGGTTTCTGTACATGCTTAATATCAGGAAAAAGAAAAAAGAAAAAAAAAAGGAAAAAAAAAAGGAAAAAAAAAAGAGTTTAATTCCTCACATATAAGCATTAAAACAATTTAAAACACATACACCTGAATCAAGAATTCAATTCTGCACAATCAAGAATAAGCTAGATCTTAATTTTTTTAACTGAGTGGGAGGTGCTTGCGCATAGCATATCAATTTATCCACTCATTTTTAGATTAGGAATAGTTATCAAGACTCTGTCAATGGAAGGGAAAAAATTCCATATTGGGAACGACTATGGTCGGATTTGGTGTAGGAGGAGTTTAGACGAAATACCAGAGATGGATCTTCATCTAAGAATGAAGATGAAGAAGATTGTGCTTTGGCTGTCGAGGTGAAAAAAGGGAAGGGGAAGAAATTCCATTCCAAATCTGAGGCCATTGAAGAAGGCAAGAAGCACAAAATATCCTGGGTGAAGTGTTTTCACTGTCATGAGCATTGACATTATGCCACAAATTGTCCAAAAAATAAGAAAACAAGAGGGTTGGAGGATCTGCAACTGGTGAGGCTTTGGCCTCAAAATTTGAGCTTGAATTCTCATTGATCACATGCATGGTTTCAAGTTCATTGGGATCGGGGTGGTACTTGGATAGTGGTGCTTCATTTCACATGACGGGAGACAAGGAACTTTTCAGTGACTTGGAGGAGAAGGATCTCCAGATGCATATTGAAATGGGTGTTGACGGGTAGTACAGTGCTACTGGGATTGGTACCATTACCTTCCAAAGGCATTCAGTAAACTCTTTCAATTAAATTATGTAATGCATGTACCAGGTTTGAAGAAAAATTTAGTCTCAGTTACAATGTTAGAGGATAGAGGCTATGATGTTGTTTTCAATGAAGGAAAAGTTTCCGTGCGACACAAAGCAAGAGGGAAAGCCAAGAAGATTGGGATTCGAGTTAAGAATCTCTATAGACTTGATGTAGATGAAATTTCTAACAAGCTTCCAACCATTGGGAAGTGTGAGAAAGCCATGCGATTGACCCTTGAGAGGGAGATGGATTTGCACGCAGGTGAGAATGAACCTCAAGATGTGGAGCAGCCACATGCGAAGGATCATGGAGTGGAAGCAACCACTCAAGCAGAGAAATTTCAAGCCAGATGGGAAGAGGGAGTGTATGCAGCTATACCACCATGTGTGAGGTGGGGAAACATGAAATACTAATCCCAAGAATAAATTTGGGCAGGGTCCTAGAGATGGTGTGTCTCATGGATCGAACCTAGCTATCAGGAGCCCACAGAGAAGAAATAGCAAGATCAATTATATTGATGCAGTCGGATGTCAGGAAGACATAAATCAGAGTGACAGGTGTTGGATACTAGAGCGCATATTAGAGTTGGCAGCAGTGTAAATTGCATGGATGCAGATGTCAACAACGCATAGAATCCAGTAGAGATGTGTAGTAGCTAGCAGCAGTCAGAAGAATTTGATGACAGATGCATTATACGGATTCAGTTGTTTGGAGGAAATTCAGTTTCGGAAGTGTTGCATGCAAAGGTTGCATGTGCAAGAAACACTAGAGAAGTGTTGCATGCAAGGGTTGCATGTCGCATGCATGAGGTTGCATGTCACATGCATAAAGTTGCATGTCACGTGCATGAGGTTGCATGTCGCATGCATGAGGTGCATGTTGCATGCAAAGACATTCCTTTCTTGTTGAGAGGGAGTGTTGAAGTTTACAACAAGAAACAGTGAAATTGGCATCCAGAAACAACAAGCACCACCTACACTAAGTGTGGGACTAGGAGGTCCAAGCAGCATCTACACTGGTGCGGGATAAATTTGGTGCATGTCTATTTTTGTTATCCCTTAATTAAGATGGAAAATAAAATGTAATATAATCTAAAAATAACTTGTAGTAGTTAATTGAGTGTGATAAACTTAATTAACTCATGAATTTCAAGTTGAGGGTAGTTGGTGAGGCATGTAGAGTAATTCTAGTTGTAACAAAGTTTGAAGTGTAGTGGTGCATTAGTTAATGTAGGTTGTAATCAGTTTAACTCAGTTAAGTGAGTTAAAATCAGTTGTTATAGTTGTAACTAAAGATACACTAGTGAGAGATAAAGGGAATTAAATATTAATTAATTCACAATCAGTGATCTCACATGCAACTAATGATTTACTATTACTAGCTGCATGCATGTCAGTTCCAGTGGAGACCCAGTTGAGATCTAGGTGAAAGGGAAGTGTGACTATCAGTTGTGATATTAGCTGATTGCCCAGGTGTAGTTAAAATACCACAGCATGCCCATGATACTCAGCGCAGTGTAGGAAGGCTATAATTCCTTGTGAATAGGGATTGCATTCCTCATTATTTGTGTGAGAAAGGCAGGCTAAAGACAGGTTGAGAATTGGATAAGTGTTGGCCCGATTTTGTCAGGATTAGTGTGAGACAATTAGTTGAATACAGGAGGGCTCTTGTGAGAAGAGTTGTATGTAATTGTTTCATGATTCCTTGTGGAATATACAATATATGATAGTGGGGTTTTGAGTATTATGATTTCCCGGGGAAATTGTCTGTGTTGTGGTTTGAATGATTCTTATTTCCTTCATGTGATTGGCGATTGTGTTTTTTAATTCCACAATTGATTTGTAGAAGCGATTCAATATTTAACTTTAGTACATTTTTAGATCGGATTGAATCCATGATATACATGCTTTTTGTATAATTTCTAAAAATAGAGAGATCACTCCAAGCTAAAACTGAAAAAAAAAGGTTGTGAACTAATCCTCAGAAGCCTTTTTATCAATGAGACCTCTAATTTCTTCAATTTTCCATTATTTTCTTTCATTTTCCTCGTCACATGCAACCTGTTACCTTTCACCTTCCTTTTCTCCTAATTTCCTTTATTTTCATAAATAAAATTCCAATTAATGCCTCTTTCCTTTCCAAAGCCTTTTCCATTTCCTTTTCAAGTTTCCCTTAGCCATAATAAACCAAATGAACACCCACACTAGGATGATTTCCCCAACATTCAGCTTGGAATACGTGTCCCGTGACCTTGGTTATATTTTACCTTTATTAACTTTATTACATGGATATTTGACGAGGGTTGTTATAGACCCCTCCCCCTTAGGGGAACACCTTCCCCGATGTTCAATGACACCTATAAATAGTAATACTGCTGAAAAGAAAAACATATTTACCATGGAGATTTATAACCTAGATTGATGAAATTTTTACAATGAACAACTGCTTAAAATAAAACAAACATGACAAACATAAAAACATGACACCCATACCACTTATTGGAGATTTATAACATAGCTCGTGGAAATATTTAAATCCATATACATATATACGTATACCAAAATTTATTTGCCTCAACTAGTATATAATGAATGATACATAGCCTGTGTCTAATCATCCATCTCCCATGTAGATTAATCGGGCCAAAAGTGCTTCCACTACACTTTAACCTTCTTGATTGCTCGGTTCCAGAGCAAGAGCATCTTTCTCTACAAAATACACTGAGTTTTAAACTGGAATTCTCCTTTTGGTTCCACATGCAATACATACCAATGAATAACATGAACAACATCATTTACATACCTTTTAAGCAATGAAACATGGAAAAAATCATTGACTTTCATTGTCGAAGGCAGTGCAAGTCTTTAGGCCACTGGTCCAATCCTCTCAAGGATATTGAGCTCATTGGTGTCTGACACATAGATCTTGTCCCTAAACCTTACCAAACCATCTACTGTGAGATGATAGTCCACATCTTGATCACTTGTATCATGTTGTAACTATGCCTAAGCTCCAGGTATATGTCATCCTATTGTGTTGCTTGTGAGATATGATCCTGTAAATCTATCTCGTAAGAAATCATCGCTTCTATGTGATTTACCTGTATCTTCCTGATAAGAGCGTTTGCAACCATGTTCTCCTTTCCTTTAGTGTACTTGATCTCAAAGTCTAACTCACTGATCATTTCCAACCATCTATATTTTCTAGAATTTAGATTCAATTGATCAAATAAGTACCTCAATCCATTGTGATCACTCATTAATACAAACCTACTGCCAAGAATATAGTGTCTCCGCATCTTCAACGCATGGATGATCACTACCAACTCAAGATCATGTGTAACACAATTTTGCACGTGCTCATTCAATTTCCTTCTCTCATAATATACCATTTTTCCCTCCTACATCAGGGCTACACCAAGTCCTCTCTTACAAACATATGTACACACCATAAATTCTTTATCTGGATCTGCAATCTTAAGAACTAGAGAATTTGTCAACAATTTTTTCAATTCTTCAAAACTCGCTGCACACTCCTCAATCCATTCAAATTTCTTACCTTTTCACTGCAATGATGTGATGGGATATACAATGCATGAGAAGTTACTAATGAACCTCCTATAGTAACCTGCTAACCCCATGAATGACCTTACCTCATCCACATTCTAAGGGGCTACCCACTCCATGATATCCCTTACCTTTTCTGAATCCACTTGTTGAATTTTGCAACAAGGAACAATGAAATTGGCATATGGAAACAACATCCATGATCCTAGTGAAAATTAAGAACCTACAATAGGGTGGGGCCCACACAAGCTATTTTTAGGTGTATGTCTATTTATAGATGTATGTGCATGTCTCTTTATAGATGCATGTCTATTTTTATTATCCATTAATATTAGATGGACATTAAACTATAATATATTCTCAATGAGAACTTGAAAATAGTTAACTGAAGTGGAAAATCAATTAGCTAAGTGAATTTAGAGTTAAGAGGTTGGTTGGTGGGAGATGCAGGCTAACTTGAGTTGTAACTGAGTGATTCTAGTTGTAACAAAGATGGAAGTGCAGTGGTGCATGAGTTGTGCAAGTTGTAAATCAATTTAACTTAGTTAAGAGAGTTAAAGTTAGTTGTGCTAGTTGTAACTGTAGATACACTAGTGAAAGATCAAGTGAATTAAATATTGATTAATTCACATGTAGTGATCTCACATGCAACTGATGTTTTTACTATTATTAGCTACATGCATGTCAGTTCCAGTGGAGACCCAATTGAGATCTAGGTGAAAGGGAAGTGTAACTATCAATTGTGATATTAGTAGGCTACCCAGGTGTAGTTATAACACCACAAGTTTCCCATGATACTCAGCACAATTAAGGAAGGCTGAAATTATTTGTGATTAAGGATTTCATTCATCAGGAACTGCGTGAGCAAGGCAAGCTGTCTAGAGATAGTAAATTGGCTAAGGGATTTTCCAATTTTTGTATGACAGTGTGAGACAATTAGCTGATGTACTGAGCTCTCCTGTGAGAAGAGTTTTGTATGTAATTTTTTCATGATTCCTTGTTGAATATACAATATATGATAGAGGGGTTTTGAGTAGTAAGCTTTCCCTGGGAATATCTGGTGTTGTGATTTTGATCTATTCTTCTTTGCTTCATGTGATTGGCAATTGTGTTGTTTTTAATTCTGCAAAATATTTGTAGAATTGATTCATTATTTAAATTTAGCACATTGTTAGATCAGGTGAATCCAAGATATACATGCATGTTGTATAACTTTCTACATGGTATCGGAGTTGTGTTATAAATTTTCTACATGGTACGAGAGCACAAATTATTTGGGTGCGCGAGTTTGCAGAGAATATCTGAAAATTTTGATACAAAATTAAAAAAATTAAAACAAATAGCATATTTGGATTCCTTGCGAAAAAAATACCCAAATTGAAAAAAAAAAATCAGTCGAATCGGAGCTCGTATGAGGGAGATATCTTTGATTTAAAATCACCTCTTTTCTTAGAAAATTTTGCGACGGCGGGACAATCACAATGTGTGTGAGCCAAGAACCTACTGCATTGAGGTACAAGATGCATGCAAATATTTGAGGAGAAAAGTAGAGGTTAGTGACTTGGTGGTTGAGAAGGAGCCTCTCAACATGCAACTTGAGAAGCAGTCTCAGAAGGTTGTGGAGCAGCCATAACTGGAGATGTAGAATAATCTCTAAAGATTTGATGTAGATGTGATTTCTACAGAGCTTCCTACCATTGGGAAGCGTGAGAAAGCCATGCAATTAAGCCTTGAGAGTGAGCTAGATTTGCATGCAGGTAAGAATGAACCTCAAGATGTGGAGCAGCCACATGTGGAGGATCATGGAGTGGGAGCAACAACTCAAGCAGAGAAATTTCGAGCCAGATGGGCAAAGGGAGTGTATGCAGCTATAATACCAGGTGAGAGGTGGGGCAACATCCATGATTAATCCCAAGAAAAAATTTTGGGCATGATTCATTGAGATGGTGTGGATATCATAAATCGAACCTAGCTACGAGGAGCCCACAAAGCATCAGTAGTAGGATTAGTTGGATTGATGAAGTCAGATGTCATGAGGACATGAAATCAAAGTGACAATGTCAGATACTAGAGCATAGATAAGAGTTGGAAGCAAGTGCAAAGTGCATGGATGCAGATGTCAGCAGTGCAGAGGATCCAACAGACATGTGCAGAAGCTAGCATCAAGTAAGAAGGATTTGATGATAGATACATTATACTAATTCAATTGTTTTGAGGCTATTCAGTTTCGAAAGTGTTGCATGAAAATGTTGCATGTGTGATAAACACTAGCGAAGTGTGCATGCAAGAGTTACATGTGCGAGAAACACTAAATCTGAAGTGTTGCATGCATGAGTTGCATGTCACATGCAAGGTTGCATGTCGCATGCATGGAGTTGCATGACGTATGCAAGGACATTCCTTTCTTGTTGAGAGGGAGTGTTGAAGTTTGCAACAAGAAACAATGAAATTGGCATCCAGAAACAACATCCATGATCCTAGTGAAAATTAAGCACCTACACTAGGGTAGGACCCACACAGGCTATTTTTAGGTGTATATCTATTTATAGATGTATGTGCATGTCTATTTATATATGCATGTCTATTTTTATTATCCCTTAATATTATATGGACATTAAACTATAATCTATTCTCAATGAGAACTTGAAAATAGTTAACTGAAGTGGCAAATCAGTTAGCTAAGTGAATTTCGAGTTAAGAGGTTGGTTGGTGGGACATGCAGGTTGACTTGAGTTGTAACTAAGTGATTCTAGTTGTAACAAAATTGGAAGTGCAGTGGTGCATGAGTTGTGCAAGTTGTAAATTATTTTAACTCAGTTAAGTGAGTTAAAGTCAGTTGTGCTAGTTGTAATTGTAGATACACTAGTGAGAGATCAAGTGAATTAAATATTAATAATTCACATGTAGTGATATCACATGCAACTGATGTTTTTACTATTATTAGCTGCATGCATGTCAGTTCTAGTGGAGACCCAGTTGAGATCTAGGTGAAAGGGAAGTGTAACTATCAATTGTGATATTAGCAGGCTACCCAGGTGTAGTTATAACACCACAAGATGCCCATGATACTCAGCGCAGTTGAGGAAGTCTAAAATTCTTTGTGATTAAGGATTGCATTCATCAGGAACTGCGTGAGCAAGGCAGGTTGTCTGGAGACAGTAAATTGATAAGGTATTTTCCAATTTTTGTATGATAGTGTGAGACAATTAGTTGATGTACTGAGGGCTCTTGTGAGAAGAGTTTTGTATGTAATTGTTTCATGATTCCTTGTGGAATATACAATATATGATAGAGGGGTTTTGAGGAGTAAGCTTCCCCGGGAATATCTGGTGTTGTGGTTTTGATCTATTCTTCTTTGCTTCATGTGATTGGAAATTGTGTTGTTTTTAATTCTGCAAAATATTTGTAGAAGCAATTCAGTATTTAAATTTAGTACATTGTTAGATCAGGTTAATCCAAGTGTTGAAGCCTCGAAAATCGCTGCTTCAAACATTGGGGGATAACCACCCAGTTGGGACCTTAAGAAAACTCCTTTTCCGTTTGGGATGGTGGCTCCGATTGGATTTGTAGGACCAGTTTCCTAGTAATTTGAATGGGTTGGTAATGGAATGATTGGATGGGGGAAATGGGACTAAATGAATTGAAATGAAAATACTAGCTAATCTAATTTAAATACTGATAAAGAAATTCTAAAACTAACCTGGGTATCATATGTGAATACAACTTAAAATTATTTCAATTGAACAATAACCATAAAAATATATTATAGTTTAATTGAACTGTGCAGCAACAAATAAAGATAACTCTGTTTAAGAAATTAAACAGAGTTATATCAACATATTGTATTCATCATTGTATATCATTTACATACACTTATGAAAGATAAATATTTCTAATATACTCAAAAATGATATATATAAAGAAATATTGTGAAACGAAGTACATATAAATGATAGCAAATTTAAAAGAGAATATCATATGACAAAAGAAATTAACAGTGAATAGATAGAAATACCGTATCCATCTTGAGACTTTCAAATGAAATCTAAGACTCTAATCCAGCAATTCCAATGCAAAATCAAATCCAAGGTACAAAAATGCAACTCTTTAAAAATAATTCCGCACAGAATCACCAGATGCGGTCCTTTATAAAAGAATATAGGAGTAAATGGAGTACAGAAATGTAATCTCCAAGTCAAAAATATTACAAATTAAGGACCCCTTTCTAATTCATGAAAGGGGTTTAAATAGGCATCTAACAAAACAAAATAACTAAAATTATTCCTACAATCTATCTAAAATAAAAATATTTGAAACTGAAATGAGAGTTGTTGGTAGACTAGCTCATTGATCATCAGTGGATGTGCGAAGGTGGGAAATATTGAGCATATCTTGGACTTTTGTTGGCCGACTCATTTTTGAATGTAACTACCCACTATATGTAGCATCAGAGAATTCAGGAATGATACATTGAATGGCATTCGAAAGGGATTTGATGGTCATATGTTGGCTGTGTGGCTTGATCAGATAAGATCACATATTATCCCATGAAATTCCTTGAAGTTTGCTAACCTGTTGATTTTTATTGATTATATCTTCCTTCCACCTGGAATCAGCTACTTTTACTTTAGGTAATTCGCCTGGGGTACAATCTGAGATCAAATTGGTAGCATACAAGCTATCATTAATCAATTGTGTTGCATTATTCATTAAACTTTTAGCCCTTGATATGGCTCTTTCTGATTTCATCAACTACTGTTCCCATTCCATAAATAAAATTTCCTTGTGTCTTTCTTCAATTCTAGGAAGATTAGATTTTCTTCCCTGCTCTGTATCCTGCCATGAAAGGAACTCGGAAATTTTATCATCAGCATCCTCAATTTCTTGCCTAAGAGTGACTGATTTATCTATCAAAGATGATGTTACTTCGTACAAAGGTTCAATTTGTGTTAACTGTAGACAAAATTCATTTAATTGTTGAGATCGCAGTTTGTTTATTTCAAAAGCTTCAGTCATGAATTGAGCTAACTTAGGATACTCTTTGAACTTATCCAATTCTGATTGGAACAATTTTTCCTGTTCAACTTTTGAATTTCTCTCATTTTGTAAAAGACTTTGTAACTTTTCTACTTATTGAGTCAACTGCTGTTGTTTTCCCAAGGCTTGTTCATCAATATTTTTCTTTTCAAGGCTGAGCTGCTCTTCTAGTTGTTTAGCTCTGAGTTCTGCATCCTGTACTCGTTGTTCCAACTGAATAATCTTTTGTTGATCACCTGCAACCTATTCTTCAAAAATAGCAATTTGCATATCCTTTTTTTTACTAACTGTGAAACCTCGGAAGCTTTATCTATAGTGGCAACACTATAAGCACCAGCATACTAAGACAATTTGGTGAGATCCTCAGATGGATCCACCTCAACATTTTTATAAAAAACATTTAGCAGTTCCCCCTGTGATGCTAAAAGAGCATCTTGATCTGTTTTCCTCCTTTTCCTTTGTTTTCTTACCACAGCCCTATGTTTGGGACTGTAGAATATATCTAAAGGAGGGATTTCTTCTATCTTTAGCAATTTTTCTCCAGTGGGGTTTTCAGGAATGATTTCCACATCCTGATCTTTAGGATTGTCAACTTGAGGATTATTTTGCAATCCTATCTGCTGTGCAAATTGTTGATATTGATTTAGCAAATGAGAAGAAACAATCAATTCAGTATCTACTTATCCTCCAAGTTGAGAACCTGCATCATTTTTGGGTGCCTTTTCAGTGTTCTTACTTCCTGTACTTCATTTTTCAATATGTACCTGGGCATCAGTACCCGTGCTCCCTTTTTCTGATTGAACTAAACGCTTTTGTGTATCTTTTTGAGCAGTTGTTTCTATTTTGGCAGTGTCAGATTTGCTGTTGTCATCATTTTTTCCTAGAACAGGATCAGCTCCTTTTACTTCCTTACCAGAAGTACTTCATGCTTTTTGTGATGCTTTCTCCTATGTGGGAGCTCTCAACTGATCAAGAGGCACTTTAAGTAACCTCTGGCTTCTATACAACAAAAACTTTTTCAATTCCTCGGCCTGTAACTTGGACTTGGTTGAATCAAATAATTGGGATATATCATCCATGGACACAAATAAATCATAAAAAATGTCTGGTTCATGCTCGAACCAGGCAATCGAAACAGAGGTAGTAAAATCATGCGCCACTTTCCTTGGGTCGTATTGTCTTCAAGAAATTGTTGAAAACTTAAGATCATAAATCTTACTAACTTCTTTCTCAGCATGAGAAAAACTATTAAGAGTATAATCACCACACTTAAAAGGGAAGGTAGGCCACATAAGCTTTTTATTACTTTTCAAAATTATATACATTCCTTCAACTGTCAGTTGATAGGAAATCTCCTGGGCTAACAACTTATCTAGAACATATAGGGGAAGGATATGTGGCTGAACAATACTCCCAAAAATTCTGATATACGTGAATTTTTCTTCCCTGAACCAATCTCCGATAGAAGACAAATCAGTCTTGGCTTTATTGGAAAGTCTAGGAGGGAAATGACCAAAAATGGTTTTGTAGATTTGAATTAGAAAACCATGGCAGACTATGTAAACATGAAGTTTGAAATGTTCTTTCCATAAGAAATTGTGGTACACATGAATAGGGATAGATTATTTTGGAGTCCATTTCCAACCTAGCATGGGGAACTCAGAATTGAAACAGAGGGCGTCCAAAATATAAGCACAAAAATGGAAAGGGGTGGAATTCCCTGAATTCTTATCTTTTCTGTACTCTCGAATTCGATTGGCTATCTTATCCGACAAAATGACAGCCCAAACCATAATTTCAGAGCTAACAACAGAATGAATTAACGAGACCATTTGAATAGAAAATATAGCAGAGTTATCGTTTCCGAACAAACTACACATCATCGCTGCGACATAACAATATGGAGGTGCGAGAGACTCCACAGAATACATACCTAATGCTTCTTGCTTATGTTTCTCAAGATTATTCCTCCATTCTTTGATTGGCTCTGCCTGGTTTGGACGTTCTGCAGCATATTCCTTAAGGAATTCTTTGTTGTAAATGTTTTGTGGATTGGGAAGATGGTGCGTTGCTTTAATATCTTCTGCCCTGAATGACCTGAACACTGATCCAGAAGCAAAAACAAAAGTCCTATTTTGAATGGTCACATTTTCAATGACCCATCTGATAACATCATAGTAGGAAAAAATATTTGCCCGGGCAGCAACTCGGTGTAAAAATGAATTTGCCAATGCACTGAATTGAGTTTCAGAGTCAGAGTCTGAATCTTCTTCATCAGGAACAGTTGCCTTGGGGAAAATAACCCTAGGTTTCTCTTTTACAAGAAAATTTTATACATTCTCCCATGTCATCTTCCCCAGTCCTTGACAGGAGGTGTCTGTGACTAGCTTGAACCTTGCCGGTTTCTCCTTGGGCGACATGTTTAACACAGGAGATTTTGCAACAAAAGCCGCTTTAGACTTTCTGCTTCTCTTTGAAATTTCAGTGTCGGGTAAATTCTCTCTGGTTCTGCGAATGAAAGGATTCGAACTTTTGTTCTGCAATTCAAATGAAAGCCTTCAGCCGAAATAAAACACAATAATGAGAACAACTACACAAAGATTTGTTTATTTAATTACCATCTAAGCTCCCCGTATTTTCAAAATAAATGCTCTCCAAGGGGTCACATTCACGTATTGAAAACAAAGTGATCCATGATCTTCTGCCTGATTTTCAATTAATGTTGTCGTACAATCGAAGATCAACGCATGTTTGTAATAAATGTTAAAATCCGCTTTTGATCATTTGCGATTGGATGAATAAATATAAAGGCAAAATAAAAATCACATCGCAAGTCTTCAATGATGCGTAAGATAATTCAACATAATTTATTTCCGATCTTCCAATTGCGACAATCGCATCACAATTTTGAAATGGAATGAAATAATTCTTTTTTACCGAATCCCGATCGCATCAGATATTTTATGATGGGATAGACCGTTTAATATTATCTCCGAAAATGTGATTGCGATTGAGCTCCATCGCATTGGCATTTTTTTAATGAAAGGAATACAATGTTTTAACTCTCTTCCGAAACGCGATTCCGATAAATCGCATTGCATCGTTATAAAATAGAAAGGTGCAATACTTAATATTATTCTGAAATGCGATTGCGATTGAGCGCGATCACATCGAAACTTCTCAAAGCAATAAAAACTCTTTTAATAACTTCTCCAAATTTCCGATTGCGATTTACTATTTATTTTAACATATTTCTAAGTATAAAGTTTTTCTAATATTTTCAAAATATGTTAAAAGGTCTTTTAACTCGGATCGGAAAAATTTTAAAACTTGTATACTTTATGAATAAAATATGGTATGCATCCTTTTATCTATGGAAAAGATATAAAAAAGGGACCTATTTTTAAATGGGATTTATTCTAAAAATTTAAAAATAGGGAGGGTTGTTGTATAGTACAACAATTGGAAATTCACTGGAAGAAACAGTTGTCTCTGAATAAATGAAATGAATACTATATTTCTAGCAAGTAAAAATTCCTAAAGATAATGAAAATTGTTTTTAAGATAATTTAAATAAAATCTAACTATGAAAAAGAATAAAAATCACCTACATTTTCTTTCTAATTCTTCAAGGATAAAACATTTTTTGGGTTATCTTAAGCTTTAATTGGTTGATAATAATAAAGTAAGTGGATTTTATCAAGTTTAGCTTATGTAATATACTTTATTGTCACAAGTATTGCCTCTGCTGCCAACGTTCATAGTCTCAACAGGGTTACCTTTTAACCATTAACTATTCATTGTCCCATCCAATGAAGATTATGACTCTTTAAACATAAATTCATAAGACATATTTTCTCATATTTTTGTCTTTTATTTATTTTTCTTAATTTAAGAGCCATTGTTCTGGTTTTGTAGCCAGTTAGTAACAATGCCATTCACTAGTTGTAATTAAACTGAACAAGCCAGTTCGTGATGAGACTCCTTGTCTTAATTTATAAGCCATTACCCTGTTTTGGTATGAAATATTGGTAATGTCAGTTTGATTACTTCCTATGATCATGGTAAGCAGGCTCGTGATGAGACCTCTTATCTCATGACTTTGGTCATATAATTTCTTTTAGAATTACATTCTAAAAAATCACAATCGAAATGGATGGGGTGAAATAGTTGTATCCTTAAGAATAAATGGATGACAATTTTCAGAGTTTTTTTGTTTGCCAAAGCTTGAAAAAGCCTTTACTTTTTAAAGGTAACCTTTCTCTGCTTAATAAAATTATAATGATTTACCTTATCCTTAAAGTTTCAAAAGATCATGCAAATGTTTTAAATAATTTTTCAAAGTTTAACATTTTATTTTAAACTATATAAAAATTGTAATCAATTCCCTAAAAATTCTTATTTACTTAAAATAGTATTTATAACATTCTTTCTAAGACAATTTTCTAATAGTAAAAAGTCAATCAAAGACTATTAACAAAATTTATTTTACAAAAAACAAATGAAAATTGCAGAAAGGAATATGTACAAGTAAGAAGGGGTTACCTCCTCATGAAAAGAATTTCTTTAACACAAGCCCGTTTACAGGAAGAGATTCTCTCTTTCATGTTAAATCTTGAAGTATGAATGTATATGAGCCTATCTTTTCAGCAATATGAAATGGTCCAAACCACATCTTTTAGAATTTGGTATGCTTACCTTTTTCCTCATGTGCTTTATCCCATTTCAGAACAAGATCACCAATTGACAAATTTTTTGAGCCGGTAGAATTTGAATCAAAAGAAGTTTTAACAAGCTACTGATGTTTTTCATGAACACTTCTTGCTTTTTCTCTATCCTCTTCTAATTTTAGGATCTGATCAAATCTCAATTGAATGGATGAGGAAGGATTTTCTTCAATGAATTGCACCAGGGCTAATGATGGAAGAGCTAGATTTGATGGTATTACAGCTTATTTACCATAAACTAAATTGAAAGGTGAAGTTCCAATAGAAGCTTTGAGAGTAATATGATCAGCCCATAATGCAAATATTAAAGACTTGTGCCAATTCTTTTGGCTTTGATCAATAATCCTTTTAATGATTTTGAGAACATTTTTATTAGTGGATTCAACTAAACCATTACCTTATGGATAATAGTTAGCTGAATATTTCAATTTAAAACCTCTCTTAATTTCAAATTCCATTATACTATTACCAGAAAAATAAGATGCATTGTCAAATACCAGAGCGTTAGGTACACCAAACCTGGTAATGATGAATTGATCGATGAAATCGATAATTGCATCAGAGTTGGCTACCTTTAGAGGAATTGCTTCTACCCATTTTGTAAATTAATCTGTTGCTGTGAGAATGTACTTATGCTGCTTGGAAGAATGAGGAGTTATCTCACCAATAATATCAAGCTCCCATTGCTCAAATGGTTGTTCAATGTTTACTGGCTGTAGAGGAAAAGCTGGCTTCCTATGCCTTCGATTAGCAGTTTGGAAAATCTTGCACTTTCTCACATAATCATGAGAATATTTAAAAAGAGTAGGCCAATAATATCCATCATGGATGATTTTATGGGTTGTGGTATCGCCTCCAAAATGACCTCCTGCTGGTCCATCGTGTAATTCCTGCAAAACCTTCTTTGCCTCAGTCTTTTCAAGACATCTTAATAAGATTGAATCATATTTTTTCCTGAATAAAACATCATCAATGATTTCATATTTAGTAGCCTTCAATCTTAAAGCATGTTTATTATTATAGCTGAGATTAGAAGGAGCATACCCATTTTTCAAGTAAAATATCAGATCAGCATACTGAGATTCAGAATCTATAAAACTTATCTGACTTACTTGAATAGCAATCTCTGGATCTTGATTTTCTGATATATTATGAGCTCCTACTAATAATCTACAAAAACCTTGTCCTCTAACAATATTTTCTGGTTTAATGTCAACATCATATTATTGTAAGGTTGTCACCCAATTAGCCCTTTTTTCTCCTACTTCTCTTTGGATTAGTAATTGCCTTACTGCTGAGAAAGGAAAAATCACTTTTGTGTGTGTTTTTAAGAGAAAAGGCCTAAAATGCTTGATTGACTTAAATACAGTGAAAGCTTGTTTTTCAACATCAGAATAATTCAGCTTAGCTCCTTGCAGATTTGAGCTGAAGAAAGAAATCGGTGCTTCGATTTTTTGATCATTGAGCTGTTTTAAAACAGTAGCATAAGAAGTTTCGGTTGCCAAAGTATACAGAATAAAATCATTGGAAAAATTGGGAGTATTCAATGCAGGTGCATCAATAATTGCCTTCTTGATTGCATTGAAAGCTTATTTTTCTTTATGACCCCATTTGAACACTGAGTTTTTCCTAATCATATTCTGCATAGGAAAAACAATTAAAGAAAAATCTGGAATGAATCTTTTTACAAAATTAATCTGACCTAGAAATGATTGCATGGAATTTTTATTGTGAGGTAAAGAAATGTCAGAAATTTCTTTAACTCTATCAGGATCGATATATATACCATCTTTTGACACAACAAACCCTAAGAGTTTTCCTTGATCAAGAGCAAAGAAAGATTTCTTTGGGTTTAATGAAATACCAAATCTTCTACATCTTTCAAATATTTGTTTCAAATCTTGTAGATGATTGGATCTCTTCTTTGAATAAACTGTTATGTTATCAAGATAAATGACAACTGATCTATTAATCAGACCCTTAAATGCTATGTCCATGGCTCTCTAGAAAGTAGCTCCTACATTCACTAAACCAAAAGGCATTTTCTGATAAGCATAGGTTCCCCATTTGGTTCTAAAAGTGGTTTTCAGCCTATCATCTGGATGTACTAGAATTTGATTATACCCTGAAAATCCATCAAGGAAGGACATGAGTTTAGAACCAGCTACCTTTTGGAGAATTTGCTCCATAGTTGGCAATGGGAAATTGTCTTTTTGACATGCCTTATTTAAATTCCTGAAATCAATACAAATTCTAATATTTTCATTTTTCTTCCTAACAGGTACCATATTGGAAACCCAATTGGAATGCCTTACGAGAAAAATGATTTTGGCTTTCAGAATTTTGTTGAGTTCTGTTTTGATTTGATCTTCAAGATTTGGATGAAT
The DNA here is from genome assembly GCA_034641835.2 of Pinus albicaulis. Lineage (NCBI taxonomy): Eukaryota > Viridiplantae > Streptophyta > Pinopsida > Pinales > Pinaceae > Pinus > Pinus albicaulis. The sequence goes on from CM076580.1 coordinate 1,393,320,614, forward strand.
CTTTCTCAATTTCTGTTGCACAGGTTTAACATCAGATAGCATTGGAATTGTGTGTTGAATTACATAAGTATCATAAGTCTTTAAATCATCATAATTCCAATCGAAGACATTTTTGTATTTACTCAGAAGTTTAATGAAAGCTGATCGTTCTTCTGAAGTTAAATTGAGACCTAGATTAACATTCTGAGGTTTAGAATCAGAACCAAGATTAACTAATTCAAACTTCAAAGTTGAACTTTGAATTTTGGAAATAGTAACTTTCTTGAATCTATCTTTAATATCATAAAGATCTTCTAATTTGACAACATATTTGGGAATTGGATTTTCATTATTTCTTGAAGTAATTTGCAGATCATGATCAACCTCATCAATAATTTGTTCATCGTATGATTTCTCAGAAGTTAAGAAATTCAAAATGTCTTGATCATGATAAAATACTCTCCAGTTAGTGATATTATCTGGGACAGATGGGTGAAAAATTAACTCTACTGAAAATCTATCCGGACTGCAATCTTTAGCAGGAAGGATTTTAGATGCAACATTAGCTAACAAGTCAGTTGATGTGTTTTGATTCCTGGGAATAGAAGAAATATTAAATGATAGAAATTGAGTGGTAAGATCCTGTACTAGGGTTTGATAGTGTTTAAGATGTCCTGAAAGAAAATGGATGGTATTCCTCACTTATCTTATGAAAATTTCAAAATCTCCATAAACTTTCAGGTATTTTACATTTAACCCTATGGCCTTATAAATCCCTTGAATCAAGGCTTCATATTCAACAACATTATTAGTGCACTCAAATTATAATCTACATGATAACATAGTTTTTTCTCCTTTTGGATCAATTAGGATGCATCCTGCTCCTGCTCCATCATTAGATTTCGATCCATCAAAATATAATGACCAAAATAAATTTCTATATATGGGTTTATCTACAAAAGAATCAGAAATATTTACAATTCTGGAAGAATCGGATTGCGAAAAAAATTCAATTTGAGAAACAAAAGTATTTATAAAGAATGGTGATTGTGGTGCAGTAAAATTTCCAAGAAAAGACTCAGCAGAATAACCTCCAAGAATATTATTGTTGAAATCTATAGGTTCATTCGGTTGCACAAATTCAGTCACAGTGTGCATCATATGTTTCTCTCGTTCGAATTTTATTTGATTAGGTTTCCCTTTGTAGGTGTTATAGCCCAAATCCACCTTATGTTGAAGGAAGGAGGGATTCAGGGTAACACCAAACCACGCTCAGTCTGGTAGCTAGCCCTACCAGAACAGGAGAGGGCTCTCTTCGAGGCAATCTCAAGAAAATGTATCAATATGGCTTGAGATGACTGAAATGAGTGCTAATTTCAGGCTAGGTATATTAATCAAGGAGTTTGGAATTATTTTAGGGGTTTTAGTTGAAAAAAGGGAAAAGGAATTTTTGGGCTTGGGGATGAGGCCAATTTCTTGCAGAGTTCAAGTTGGGGCAGGGAAGGCAATGGCTTTGATGTCTTAGATTCAATGAATGGACAGAAAAGACTGCTGAGAAGCTGAAGAGGGAAAGAAGGTGCAAGGATCCTCTTCAAACGGAGGAAAACATATAAAACTAAACAAAATTTTAAGGCAAAGCACCAGCAAACTAATGAATTCTACCTTAGCTATTCATTTGTTTAATTCAGAAGCAAAGAGAAGGGAAATGGCATAAATATAACATTAATGAAACTTACAGATACATAGATAAAAACTTCATAAAAAATTAGAGCCACAAGGATCCCAACAAGTGCTACAAAACCCCGGTCTTTCCTTTGCCAAAAATGCAGAAGTGTATGTACAATGAAGTGCCAAACTATTCCCAAGTATCCAACCCTAAAAATGTCTCAGAAAATACAATATATAGACCATCCTAACCCCTTCCCATGACTCTAGGGGTCGATCTCATCCTTCTAGGAGCTGTTTCAACCAATTCTAAACATGGAACTGAAATCTAGGCAGCCAAACAACTTGCCTCTATATGCTAGGAAACTGATCCATTCACTTAATTTTCACCTTTTAGTGAATGAATCCTCTAGAAAAAGTAAAAATGAGCCAAATTTACATCATAGTCATAAAATTACATCAAGATAGATCAATAATTACATCACAAAGTGAAACTAGTCAAACTAGCCGAATTTCTGAGCTGAAAAGTAAAAATTGGACCAAAATCCTCTATGTGCCGCGCCAGAAAACTCAATGCGTCGCGCCATTTTGAGCCTATTTTTGGGGCACTTCCTGAAGTCCAAATTGAGCTCATGATATCTCGTTGGAAAGCCCTGTCTGTCTACTATCCAACCCAAGTGAAATATTTCAATTTGGAGTTCATTTTCCCCTCCAAAACTGCAATCTCCCAAGACTGGTTCCTGCTGGTGCAAAAGGTGGCAGAAAGGCCATTTTTGGAGTGTTTTTGACCCTTAAGACCATCCAGAACTTGATGAAATCCCTCAAACATTTCTGAAAATGCATAATTTATCATAAAAAACTCAAAAATATCAATTTTTCATCTAGAAGATGTCCCAATCATAAGCGCGCGCCAAGTGGCACGACGCGTCGGGCAGGAAAATCTGTTTTGTGACCAAAAAAACAAAATTGACAAAATTTTCTCCAAATTCCTTGAAACTTGGACTGAAGGTCCTCCACCATATGTCATGCCCAGCCAAAGAAGCTTCGGTCAAGATCATGTCTTTTCACGCCTCCTCGATGCCTTCTTCATCTATGTTGCCTGAGGTGAATATGAAGAGTTTGGTGTCTTTGTCTTGATTGCCAAATGTGTCAAAGGGAAAGGACTGTGGAAAATATGGGCAGTGGGAAAAATAGACTTGTCAAGTGGTAGTTTTCCCTTTGATAATTTGACAAAATTTGGGAGAAGGGACAATCACTAGACTGTTTGGGAAACTTGGGATTTTGAGAAATTTGTAATTAGGATGGGATAATGGGAATATGGGATAGGGGTAGATGAATTTAGGGATATGGGAAATGAAACTAATGAAATTTAGTGAAGGGGATGTGAAAATGGTAGAGGGGAATAAGACAGCAAAAAATGGCAATTTGGCAAACCTTAGGAAGATTTTCAATGAAACTGTGCAAGGATCTAGGGTTTTATTTTTCACCTATTGAAACACCATAAACACTGATGGAAACTCATATATTGGTAATATGGAGATGTTAAATTAGTTTTGGAATGAGTAATTTGAAATTTTGGAGATTTTTGAGGAAGAATTGAATGGTTTTTTAGGCTTTTTAGCCCAATGCGCCGCGCCAATTCATTTTTTACACTGCAGAGGGCTACCCAATGCACCGCACCATCTCTATGCGTCGCGCCATTTTCCAGGAGACTTTTGGAGACCTTCCTGGTGTCCCAATTGGGTGTATGATAGCTATTTGGAAAGATTATTGAATTTAATTTCCAACCCAACTGGAATTTTTCAATTTGGAGTTCATTTACCCTGTCAAAAATCAAATCTTCCAAGACTGGTCAAAATGAGCAGAATGAGGCTGCCTCAAGGCAGAGTGTTGTTGCAGTCAAATTTTGAAGGTCTTCCTCAACTCCAAATTGAGCTCGTGATAGCTCATTGGAAATATATTTGTGTCCATCTATTATTTGACTCATCAACCAAGTCATTTGGCCAACCCAGCTAGGAGAAATCTTGATTTTCCCAAGGTCACTTCAGAGGTGCATCAATTCTCCTGAGGCAACGGTATTTTTGACATTTCTATAAAACAATGACACTTGTGTAAAAAATGAATGAGGTATTTCTTCCTTAGCCTATTTTGGACAAAAACCTCTCTAATTGTTTCCAAATTCATCTTTTATTTCTCTAAAACATCATTTGAGTGAAACCTATCCCGATGTGTGGAACAAGGGATTTGTCGAAATGAAGGGGATAAGGGGCTTCTAAATTCTTGAGAAAATTTTGGGAAGTAGGGAGGGATGTTAGGAAGCAGGGGAAAGTGGAATTTCAGATATTGAGTGAGGGGAAGGGGTCCAAAAGGGAAAAACACAGGCCTAGCCTAGAAAATTGCCAAGTTGTAGCAAGAAACTAGGGTTTGTGGAAAAATGAGGGATTTGGGGGATCTCAGTGATGGGAAGTGTTTAATAAGGTACAATAAGGATAGGGGAAGGTGTATGAACATCAGGATACAAGTTTTTATGATGAGTTGACCATCCAAGAGAAATTACCTTCAAAACCCTAGGAGAGGGAAATGAACCTTACCTAGGCACAACTGAAGCATGAACAAGGTGTAAAATGACCGATTGGAACTTGAAATGATGGTGAAAACCCTTTGAATGATGGTACACTCAGATGAATGGTGACATGGACCGACATTTGGAAAACTTTGAAAAGAGTGAAAACAAACCCTAGACCTAATACCTAGTGACCAAATTTTACTTGAATACTCACTGAAATGACAAAATTTGACCTTGACATCTTAAAATCACTTTGTAAGAGCATGTTTGATCACTGGAGGAAGGCTGCAAAGACTGACACTAACATTGGCTCCAATGGGGATGGTAGCTCCTTGGAGGTGCCAAGAACTACAGATCTTTGGAAAGCAGACGGTGCCTTCATCCATTGGGCAATGGAGTCAAAAACTCAAACTGAAATGCATGACTGAAAACCGACACAAACTAGCTTAATAAAAAGACTGAAAACTGAGTCGCAAATGACTCATGACTAACTTAACTAAAACAAGTACTTACAAAGCTTTTTAATGGCAGTAGTCCATCAAGTTTCGAGGGTTTCAAATCATGATGACAACCAACTGCCTGCTGATGGAATATGTACAATAATGTGTAGTGTGCTTTCCAATGTAACCAATCAAGAAGATGCCTCCTTGATTGATTCTTCTGATCAGATCTTCTGGTCAACAATAGATACTGGTAACTGGGCATCCAAAAACATAATTGACCATTATCTCCTTCATCACTGAATACTGCAATAATCACCTTCACTGCTGATTGCAACAGATTTTCCAGTGGATCCTGAAAAACATGAAGATTTACCTCCTGCTGAGGAAACAAGGTGTCTTTTTCTTTTGATTCTGATCTTCCTTCATAATGTACTTCAGTAAAATTATGTTCCTGGTCCTCAAAAAATTATGAACAAGTAAATGAGTAGATCTCCTCTTGAAAAAACATTTCAAAACATGAGACATGTGAAGAAGAATCTGAAAGGCAGTCCTGAATGTTATGATATTCTGTAGTCTGAATATTATTTTGATCATCTTCATATGATATAACAGCCAGATTATCATGTTTCTCATTACGTTCATCAATCATAAGAAAATAAACTTCAGATGATTCTTGATACTCAAACATGACATTTCTATCATCTACCAACATTTCATCCAAGGAAAACTTTTCACTTACTTGAACGAAGATCTCGTCTTGTTTTTCATAGAGGGAATGAAATACCTCCTCGTGAAGATCTAGCTCTGGTGGGATGAGAGCATTTAGTTTTGTAACTTTGTTTTCTTCATTTGAGGCAGCCTCAACAATACAACTCTCTTTTATGAGATCCGGAACAACATGTTTTTCCTCATCACAATTTATCTCACGTTCTGATTTATCGTCATCACTATCTGAGATTGGAACATCATTTTCCTGCGTATCATCCTTTATTTCAACCAGATCTGAAATAAAACTTCTTCTTTCATCATATTCAGTCATATGAAAATCTTCAACCTTCTGATCTTGATAAGTATCCTCTAAGATTTATGTGTGTTGCTGAAACGAACTTTCATACAATGCTTCCATTATTTCTCCGTCCATCAATTCATTATCTCCATAAGAATTCTCAAGATTTTCAATGAAACTACTAACGTGTTCACAACAATTCTGCACTAATATTAAGGATGGACAAGATTCTTTATACCTTTCAAAGAATATTGTATGAAAATATTTTAGACAATAAATAGAAGCAGGTGGCAAACTTTCATACCAAGATCCGGCTTCATCTTTGAGAGTAGCCATAAACATTTTCATCAAACAGTCTTCAGGAAAATCAATCTTTAATTTATGCACATGAATGTGAAATTTCACCAGATGAAGAGCAGCGTCATTACCTTCCACATTTCTGAACATAGGCAAATTCTGAAGCCAATCCACCTTGGGCATTTTATTTGGAAAACCTGGGATGTGATCTCGGCTCATGGGAGCGTATCTTCTTGCAACCCGTTCCATCTTGAAAATCTTAAAGCTACTGATCTTCCTGCAGTGGAGTCACCATGAAGCATTGATTTCGGGATTTTTCAGTGAATGAAGTTGCTAGGTGAATGATTTCAACCTTCTTATGTCTGATCATTGTCCACCATCAACCATCAGGTCTGAACTTGATACATATACTGGGGAAATTTTCAAGTCAGATGTTACATTTACAAGCTAGACCAGAGATTGACTGAAGCAGCATTTATCTACTTTCGCTAATGCAAATCAAGAACGTTTCGAAGGCTACCTGGCATAGCTTCAGGCTCCGTCTGTAGCTTATGAAACAAATAAAACTAACAAGCAAACCATTTTATCCCCAGTATGGTCACCACTATGTTATGGCCCAAATCCACCTTAGGCTGAAGGAAGGCGGGATTCAGGGTAACACCAAACCATGCTTAGTCTGGTAGCTAGCCCTACCAGAACAGGAGAGGGCTCTCTCCGATTCAATCTTAGGAAAATGTATCAATAGGGCTTGAGATGACTGAAATGAGTTCTAATTTTAGGCTAGGTATATTAATCAAGGAGTTTGGAATGATTTTTAGGGGTTTTAGATGAAAAAAGGGAAAATCAATTTTTGAGATTGGGGATGAGGCCAATTTCTTGCAGAGTTCAAGTTGGGGCAGGGAAGGCAATGGCTTTGATGTCTTAGATTCAATGAATGGAAAAAAAATACTGCTGAGAAGTTGAAGAGGGAAAGAAGGTGCAAGGATCCTCTTCAAATGGAGGAAAACATATAAAACTAAACAAAAGTTTAAGGCAGAGCACCAGCAAACTAATGAATTCTACCTTAGTTACTCATTTGTTTAATTCAGAAGCAAAGAGAAGGGAAATGGAATACATATAAAATTAATGAAACTTACAGATACATGGAGAAAAACATCATCAAAACTCAGAGCCACGAGGATCCCAACAAGTGCTGCAAAACCCTGGTCTTTCCTTTGCCAAAAATGCAGAAGTGTATGTACAATGAAGTGCCAAACTATTCCCAAGTATCCAACCCTGAAAATGTCTCAGAAAATACAATATATAGACCATAATAACCCCTTCCCATGCCTCTAGGGGTCAAGCTCATCCTTCTAGGAGCTGTTTCAACCAATTCTAAACGTGGAACTGAAATCTAGGCAGCCAAACAACTTGCCTCTATATGCTAGGAAACTGATCCATTCACTTAATTTTCACCTTTTAGTGGATGAATCCTCTAGAAAAAGTAAAAATGAGCCAAATTTACATCATATCCATAAAATTACATCAAGATAGATCAATAATTACATCACAAAGTGAAACTAGTCAAACTAGCCGAATTTCTGAGCTGAAAAGTAAAAATTGGACCAAAATCCTCTATGTGCCGCGCCAGAAAACTCAATGCGCCGCGCCATTTTGAGCCTATTTTTGGGGCACTTCCTGAAGTCAAAATTGAGCTCATGATAGCTCATTGGAAAGCCCTGTCTATCTACTATCCAACCCAAGTAGAATATTTCAATTTGGAGTTCATTTTCCCCTCCAAATCTGTAATCTCCCAAGACTGGTTCCTGCTGGTGCAAAAGGTGGCAGAAAGGCCATTTTTGGAGTGTTTTTGACCCTTAAGACCATCCAGAACTTGATGAAATCCCTCAGCCATTTCTAAAAATGTATAATTTATCATAAAAAACTCAAAAATATCAAGTTTTTCTCCAGAAGATGTCCCAATCATAAGCGCGCGCCAAGTGGCGCGACGCGTCGGGCAGGAAAATCTGTTTTGTGACAAAAAAAAAAAAAATTGACAAAATTTTCTCCAAATTCCTTGAAACTTGGACTGAAGGTCCTCCATCATATGTCATGCTCAGACAAAGAAGCTTTGTTCAAGATCATTTCTTTTCACGCCTCCCCGATGCCTTCTTCATCTATGTTGCCTGAGGTGAATATGAAGAGTTTGGTGTCTTTGTCTTGATTGCCAAATGTGTCAAAGGGAAAGGACTGTGGAAAATATGGGCAGTGGGAAAAATAGACTTGTCAAGTGGTAGTTTTCCCTTTGAGAATTTGACAAAATTTGGGAGAAGGGACAATCACTAGACTGTTTGGGAAACTTGGGATTTTGGGAAATTTGTAATTAGGATGGGATAATGGGAATATGGGATAGGGGTAGATGAATTTAGGGATATGGGAAATGAAAATAATGAAATTTAGTGAATGGGATGTGAAATTGGTAGAGGGGAATAAGACAACAAAAAATGGCAATTTTGCAAACCTTAGGAAGATTTTCAATGAAACTGTGCAAGGAGCTAGGGTTTTATTTTTCACCTATTGAAACACCATAAACACTGATGGAAATTCATATATTGGCAATATGGATATGTTAAATTAGTTTTGGAATTGAAGAATTTGAAATTTTGGAGCTTTTTAAGGAAGAATTGAATGATTTTTTAGGCTTTTTAGCCCAATGCGCCGCGCCATCCCTATGCGCCACGCCAATTCATTTTTTACACTGCAGAGGGCTGCCCAATGCGCCGTGCCATCTCTATGCGGCGCACCATTTTGCAGGAGGATTTTGGAGGCCTTCTCGGTGTCCAAATTGGGTGCAGGATAGCTCGTTGGAAATCTTATTGAGTCTACTTTCCAACCCAATTGGAATTTTTCAATTTGGAGTTCATTTTCCTTGTCAAAAATCAAATCTCCCAAGAATGTTCAAAATGAGAAAAATGAGGCTGCCTCAAGGCAGAGTGATGTTGCAATCAACTTTTGAAAGTCTTCCTCAACTCCAAATTGAGCTCATGATAGCTCATTGGAAATCTCTTTGTGTCTAGTTATCATTTGACTCATCAAGTAAGTCATTTGGCCAAAAAAGCTAGGAGAAATCTTGATTTTCCCAAGGTCACTTCAGAGGTGCATCAATTCTCCTGAGGAAACTGTATTTTTGACATTTCTCTAAAACCATAAGACCTGTGTAAAACGTGAAGGAGGTTTTTATTCCTTGGCCTGTTTTGGACAAAAACCTCTCTTAGTGTTCCCAAATTCATCTTTTATTTCTCAGAAACATCATTTGAGTGAAACCTATCCCGATGTGTGGAACAAGGGATTTGTCGAAATGAAGTGAAATGAAGGGGATAAGGGGCTTCTAAATTCTTGAGAAAATTTTGGGAAGTAGGGAGGGATGTTGGAAAGCAGGGGAAAGTGTAATTTCAGAGATTTAGTGAGGGGAAGGGGTCCAAAAGGGCAAAACACAGGCCTAGCCTATAAAATTTCCAAGTTGTAGCAAGAAACTAAGGTTTGTGCAAAAATGAGGAATTTGGGGATCTCAGTGATGGGAAGTGTTTAATAAGGTATATTAAGGATAGGGGAAGGTGTATGAACATCAGGATACAAGTTTTTCTGAATATTTGACCATCCAAGAGAAATTACCTCCAAAACCTTAGGACAGGGAAATGGACCTTACCTAGGATAGAGGTTCAAGTTAGATGAACAAGATCACCAATTGGAATCTGATGATGGGTGACAACCCTGAATGATGGTACACCATGAATGGTGACATGGACCGACAGCTCAAACTTGTTGAGTGAAAACAAACCTAGACCTAATACCCAAGTGGACCAAATTTTACTGAATACCACCAAATGACAAAATTTGACCTTGACACCTTAACATCACCTTGTAAGAGCATGTTTGATCACTGGAGGAAGGCTGCAAAGAATGACACTAACATTGGCTCCAATGGGGATGGTAGCTCCTTGGAGGTGCCAAGAACTACAGATCTTTGGAAAGTAGAAAGTGCCTTCATCCATTGGGCAATGGAGTCAAAAACTCAAACTGAAATGCATGACTGAAAACCGACACAAAATAACTTAATAAAAAGACTGAAAACTGAATCGCAAATGACTCATGACTGACTTAACTAAAACAAGTACTTACAAATCTTTTTAATGGCAGCAGTCCATCAAGTTTCGAGGGTTTCAAATCATGATGACAACCAACTGCCTGCTGATGGAATATGTATAATCATGTGTAATGTGATTTCCAATGTAAATTCAACCATGTAGATGCTCTCCTTGCTCATTTTCCTGACATCTCTTCAACAATAACAATATACCTGTAATCTGCCCAAAAACATAATTTATTCATGACCTCCTTCACCGAATACCTAATAATCACCTTCATCTGTCATTCAAAAGATTTGCCAATTGTTTCCAAAATACAAAGACTATCTCCCACTGAGGAAACAAGGTGTCTTTTTCTTTTGATTCTAATCTTCCTCATAATGTACTTACTAAAGTATGTGCTCCGGTCCTCAAAAAATTTCCTGGAATGTAAGTAGATATAGACTCTCTTGAAAAAACATTTCAAAACATGAGACATATGAAGAAGAATATGAAATGCAGTCCTGAATGTTCTGATCTTCTGTAGTCTGAATATTATTTTGATCATCTTCATATGATATAACAGCCAAATTATCATGTTTCTCATTACATTCATCAATCATAAGAAAATAAACTTCATATGATTCTTGATACTCAAACATGACATTTCTATCATCTACCAACATTTCATCCAAGGAAACTTTTTCACTTACTTGAACAAAGATCTCGTCTTGTTTTTCATAGAGGGAATGAACTACCTCCTCATGAAGATCTAGTTCTGGTGGGATGAGAGCATTTAGGTCTGTAACTCTGTTTTCTTCATTTGAGGCAACCTCAACAATACAACTCTCTTTTATGAGATCCGGAACAACATGTTTTTCCTCATCACAATTTATCTCTCGATCTGATTTATTGTCATCACTATCTGAGATTGGAACATCATTTTCCTGCGTATCATCCTTTATTTCAACCAGATCTGAAATAAAACTTCTTCTTTCATCATCTTCAGCCATATGGAAATCTTCAACCTGCTGATCTTGATAAGTATCCTCTAAGATTTTTGTGTGCTGCTGAAATGAATTTTCATACAATTCTTCCATGATTTCTCCGTCCATCAATTCATTATCTCCATAAAAATTCTCAAGATCTTCAATGAAACTAATAACGTGTTCACAACAATTCTGCACTAACATTAAGGATGGACAAGATTCTCTGTACCTTTCAAAGAATATGGTATGAAAATCCTTTAAACCATAAATAGAAGCGGGTGGCAAACTTTCATACCAAGATCGAGCTTCATCTTCCAGAGTAGCCATAAACATTTTCATCAAACAGTCTTCAAGAAAATCGATCTTTAATTTATGCACATGAATGTGAAATTTCACTAGATGAAGAGCAGCGTCATTACCTTCCACATTTCTGAACATAGGCAAATTCTCGAGCCAATCCACCTTGGGCATTTTATTCGGAAAACCTGGGATGTGATCTCAGCTCATGGGAGCATATCTTCTTGCAACCCGGTCCATCTTAAAACAAATATCTTAAAGCTACTGATCTTCCTGCAGTGGAATCACCATGAAGGATTGATTTCTGGATTTTCAGTGAATGGAGTCGCCAGGTGAATGATTTCACTTTCTATGTCCGATTATTTTCCACCACATCAAATCATCAGATTCCAACTGATGGGATACCTGGGTAATTTCTGCAGTCGGAGCAGCATGTTTACGAAGCTGGATCAGAGATCACCTGTTTTTAAGATTTATCTATTTTCACACGTAAATCAAGAACGTTTAAGGTTACTCTGCACACTTCAGTTCCTGCTCATTATAAAAAAAATAAAACTAACAAGCAAACCATTTTCTTCCCAGTATGGTCGCCACTATGTTATGGCCCAAATCCACCTTAGGCTGAAGAAAGGCGGGATTCAGGGTAACACCAAACCACGCTCATTCTGGTAGCTAGCCCTACCAGAACAGGAGAGGGCTCTCTCCGGGTCAATCTCAGGAAAAATGTATCAATAAGGCTTGAGATGACTGAAATGAGTGCTAATTTTAGGCTAGGTATATTAATCAAGGAGTTTGGAATGATTTTTAGGGGTTTTGTTGGAAAAAAGGGAAAGACAAATTTGGGCTTGGGGATGAGGCCAAATTCTCGGCAGAAAGTCCAAGTCAAAGAAGGTGAATGTTTGATGTCTTAGATTCAATGGACTGGACAAAAATACTACCGAGAAGTCAAGAGGGCAAGAAAGAAAAGGATCCTCTTCAAACAAGAGGAAAACATATAAAACCAACAAAAGTTAAGTACAGCACTGTTAAACTGCATTAGTCTTCCACTTAGTTACTCATTTGTTTAATTCTAAAGCAAAGAGAAGGGAATTGGCATACATATATAACATTAATGAAACTTACGTATACATGGAGAAAAAAAAACATCATCAAAACTCGTGAGCCTCAAGGATCCCACCAAGGCCATCCAAACCTGGGTCTTTCCTTTGCCAAAAATGCAAGTATGTATGTACAATGAAGTGCCAACTATTCCCAAGTATCCAACCATGAAAATGTCTCAGAAAATACATGATATAGACCATCCTAACCCCTTCCCATGCCTCTAGGGGTCGAGCTCATCCTTCTAGGAGCTGTTTCAACCAATTCTAAACATGGAACTGAAATCTAGGCAGCCAAACAACTTGCCTCTATATGCTAGGAAACTGTTCCATTCACTTAATTTTCACCTTCTAGTGAATGAATCCTCTAGAACAAGTAAAAATAAGCCAAATTTACATCATATCCATAAAATTACATCAAGATAGATCAATAATTACATCACAAAGTGAAACTAGTCAAACTGGCCGAATTTCTGAGTTGAAAAGTAAAAATTGGACCAAAATCCTCAATGCGCCGCGCCAAAAAACTCAATGCGCCGCGCCACTTTGAGCCTATTTTTGGGGCACTTCCTGAAGTCCAAATTGAGCTCATGATAGCTCGTTGGAAATCCCTGTCTGTCTACTATCCAACCCAAGTATAATTTTTCAATTTGGAGTTCATTTTCCCCACCAAAACTGCAATCTCCCAAGACTGGTTCCTGCTGGTGAAAAAGGTGGCAGAAATGCCATTTTTGGAGTGTTTTTGACCCTTAGACCATCCATAACTTGATGAAATCCCTCAACCATTTCTGACCATGCATAATTTATCATAAAAAACTCAAAAATATCAATTTTTCCTCCAGAAGATGTCCCAATCATAAGCGCGCGCCAAGTGGCGCGACGCGTCGGGCAGGAAAATATGTTTTGTGACCAAAAAAACAAAATTGACAAAATTTTCTCCAAATTCCTTGAAACTTGGACTGAAGATCCTCCATCACATGTCATGCTCAGCCAAAGAAGCTTCGGTCAAGATCATGTCTTTTCACGCCTCCTCGATGCCTTCTTCATCTATGTTGCCTGAGGTGAATATGAAGGGTTTGGTGTCTTTGTCTTGATTGCCAAATGTGTCAAAGGGAAAGGACTGTGGAAAATATGGGTAGTGGGAAAAATAGACTTTTCAAGTGGTAGTTTTCCCTTTGAGGATTTGACAAACTTTGGGAGAAGGGACAATCACTAGACTGTTTGGGAAACTTGGGATTTTGGGAAATTTGTAATTAGGATGGGATAATGGGAATATGGGATAGGGGTAGATGAATTTAGGGATATGGGAAATGAAACTAATGAAATTTAGTGAAGGGGATGTGAAAGTGGTAGAGCGGAATAAGACAGCAAAAAATGGCAATTTTTCAAACCTTAGGAAGATTTTCAATGAAGCTGTGCAAGGAGCTAGGGTTTTATTTTCACCTATTGAAATGCCATAAACACTGATGGAAACTCATATATTGGTAATATGGAGATGTTAAATTAGTTGTGGAATGAAGAATTTGAAATTTTGGAGCTTTTGGAGGAAGAATTGAATGGTTTTTTAGGCTTTTTAGCCCTATGCGCCGCGCCAGTTCATTTTTTACACTGCAGAGCGCTGCCCAATGCGCCACGCCATCTCTATGCGCCGCACCATTTTGTAGGAGAATTTTGGAGACCTTCTCGGTGTCCAAATTGGGCGCGAGATAGCTCGTTGGAAATATTATTGAGTCTAATTTCCAACCCAACTGGAATATTTCAATTTTGAGTTCATTTACCCTGTCAAAAATCAAATCTCCCAACACTGGTCAAAATGAGCAGAATGAGGCTGCCTCAAGGCAGAGTGTTGTTGCAGTCAACTTTTGAAGGTCTTCCTCAACTCCAAATTGAGCTCAAGATAGCTCATTGGAACGATATTTGTGTCTAGTTATTATTTGACTCATAAACCAAGTCATTTGGCCAACAAAGCTAGTAGAAATATTGATTTGTCCAAGGTCACTTCAGAGGTGCATCAATTCTCCTAAAGCAACGATATTTTTGACATTTATCTAAAAAAATGACACCTGTGTAAAAAGTGAAGGAGGTGTTTCTTCCTTGGCCTATTTTGGACAAAAACCTCTCTCAGTTTTTCCAAATTCATCTTTTATTGCTCTAAAACATCATTTGAGTGAAACCTATCTCGATGTGTGGAACAAGGGATTTGTCGAAATGAAGCGAAATGAAGGGGAAAAGGGGCTTCTAAATTCTTGAGAAAATTTTGGAAAGTAGGGAGGGATGTTAAGAAGCAGGGGAAAGTGGAATTTCATAGATTGAGTGAGGGGAAGGGGTCCAAAAGGGAAAAACACAGGCCTAGCCTAGAAAATTGCCAAGTTGTAGCAAGAAACTAGGGTTTGTGGAAAAATGAGGAATTTGGGGGATCTCAGTGATGGGAAGTGTTTAATAAGGTACAATAAGGATAGGGGAAGGTGTATGAACATCAGGATACAAGTTTTGATGATGAGTTGACCATCCAAGAGAAATTACCTTCAAAACCCTAGGAGAGGGAAATGAACCTTACCTAGGCACAAATGAAGCATGAACAAGGTGTAAAATGACCCATTGGAACTTGAAATGATGATGAAAACCCTCTAAATGATGGTACACTCAGCTGAATGGTGACATGGACCGACATTTGGACAAATTTGAAAAGAGTGAAAACAAACCCTAGACCTAATACCTAGTGACCAAATTTTACTTGAATACTCACTGAAATGACAAAATTTGACCTTGACATCTTAAAAGCACTTTGTAAGAGCATGTTTGATCACTGGAGGAAGGCTGCAAAGACTGACACTAACAGTAAGGAAGCCACATATGTGAATAAGCGGTTAAGATATAACCATTAAGTTTCGCAGACCAGTCCCTACTTAATACTAACCCATAGAATTCTGGAATATCTGCAATAAGAATATCAATTCTTTGGACAATCCTAGGTCAGAAGCTAGTCTAATGGTAACTGAATTTATTTCTCCAATAAATTGAACCTTGGAGTGATCCAATTGTACAATATGAACAACAGACTTCTGAGGTTCGATATTCAACTTAGCACAAACTGAAGAAGGCATTATATTGGAAGATGCTCCTGAATCAATCAAACAATTATGAAAATTCTTATTGTAGATTTCATAGGTTAGCAGAAATGGAGGTGTTTGAGAACCTGATATTTCTCCAATAAGAACAGTGTCGGATTCATCTACTTTGTCTGGTGGCTTACTAGTTCCTTTAGCTAATTTAGCTACTACACCACTTGGTAGAGGAGCAATAGGTGTAGCATTTAACTCTTTTAATAACAACTTTTGTTGATGTTTGAGTTTTCTGAGTTCATGTAATGAGATATTCGCTTTAGTATTTTTCATGTCCTCAAAAATATTATAATCCATCGGATCTGATACTACCAGAGTTTTGGATGATGATGTGGGAGGATTGGGAGATGATGGCTGATTGTGAGTGGGTAATGAAGAAGTCTTTTTTGCAGGAATTTTGTCTTTGGTACTTGGATTTGTATTTTTCTTCTTCGGAATAGTTTGAATAGGTTTCGATGTAGATTTTCTCCTAGTACTTACAAGCATAGCTTCTTGTTCCATGTCACTATCTGAATTAGGGAGAATAAAATCCCACATTCCATTTAGTTCAACTTATTCTTCTCTTTCATATTCTTCGTCTGATATTAGAGGATTCTCTTCTTCTTCTTCATCTTTTGATTCTGCATTAGAAATTGCATTGGGAGGTTTTGATTCACTTTGATTTCTCTTGAAATTTCTAAATGGTCTCTTTGTAGATGTTTCTGCTACCTGCTTCTTGATCTCAACCATCTCATTAGACATGGTTTTAAGGACCTTCTGTAAACCTTCCATGTCATATGGATCTCTTGGTGTATTTTTCTTGGAATCATCTTTAAAAGTGACTTCCTTTGATTTTCTTTCATCAATAGTGTTTTTATTGTCAAGATCAATCATCCGCTTTTCCACTGAAATAACTTCCTTCATATTTTCAGCTAGAGTTGGCTTTACAGCTCTATCTACGAAAATTTCTATATTTGAGGGTAAAGCGTTAATGTACCATTCACTTCTCACTTGTTCACTTGGTTTAGCTATTGCAGGGATCTTGTTCAAGAGTTTATTAAATCGTGAGTTGAAACATTTAATGGGCTCCTTTGATTGAGTCTTTAAATTGGAGAGATCGTTAATTAGGGTAGCAACTAATCTATCATCTCCATATTTAGTTATAAATTATTCTTCAAACATATCCCAACTTGTGATTGAATCTGAAGGTAAAGAAAAGTACCAGGATCCTGCCGTTCCTTGCAAAGTGTAGGGGAATAATCGGACTACAACATCTTCATTCACTACTTTATTCAAGTTTATAGCAAGCATGAAGTTATTGATATGTTCTTCTGCTGATACACCACTATATGGACTAAACTTTGGGAGCCATTTTTCAGGATAATCAGGTAGGCCATGCAAAGGTGCAGCCATATTCACAGCTCTTGGTCTGGTCCATGGTCTTTGTACTGGTTGTGCCATTCTTGTAACGATAATAGATGAACTAGAAGGGATAACTGGTATATTAGTAGTAATGTTGAAGTACCAGAAGAAACAATTAACATTTGAGTAGATGTGGTTTGAGGAAATGAAGATTGAGCAGATGAAATCTGAGCAGAGGAGGAAGATTGAACAGATGTAGATGAGACTATTGTACTCTCTTGATTTGGAGTTTTGGAAATATTTGTTTGAGTATGCGATGAAGAACTGGTATCACTTTCTATTTCCGGTGGAGTTTTTCTTGATTTGACTCTACTAGGAATAGGAAATTCTTTTGGGGAAATTCCAAGTTTTTCACTTTGTGATATAGTAAGAGGGTTGGAAGAAAAAAACTGCGAAGTGACACTACCTTCAGATAATTCCAATTCTTCTAATGATAATGAGAAAATTTGAAGTTTATGGGTCAAAGCCTCAACCTCAAGGGACTCAGGAATTGGATTATCTGATTGATCTGAAAATTTGGTAGTGGGTGTTTGAATTTTTTTTTCAATTTCTTCTATTGTGATTTGAGATGTGGAAGAAATTGACAGTGATGAGGGTGATGTGCTCTTAAAATGGCTTTCGGATTTAGATTTATCTACCATTCATAGCTTATGGCCCTCCTTCTAGTGCCAAAAATGTTGAAGCCTCGAAAATCAGTGCTTCAAACATTGGGGGATAACCACCTGGTCGGGACCTTAAGACAACTCCTTTTCCGTTTGGGATGGTGGCTCCGACTGGATTTGTAGGACCAGTTTCCTAGTAATTTGAATGGGTTGGTAATGGAATGATTGGATGCGGGAAATGGGACTAAATGACTTGAAATGAAAATACTAGTTAATCTAATTTAAATACTGATAAATAAATTCTAAAACTAACCCGGGTATCATATGTGAATACAACTTAAAATTATTTCAATTGAACAATAACCATAAAAATGTATTATAGTTTAATTGAACTGTGCAGCAACAAATAAAGATAAATTTGTTTAAGAAATTAAACAGAGTTATATCAGCATATTGTATTCATCATTGTATATCATTTACATACACTTATGAAAGATAAATATTTCTAATATACTCAAATATGATATATATAAAGAAATATTGTGAAACGAAGTACATATAAATGATAGCAAATGTAAAAGAGAATATCATATAACAAAAGAAACTAACAGTGAATAGATAGAAATACCATATCCATCTTGAGAATTTCAAATGCAATTTGATTCTCTAACCCAGTAATTCTGATGTAAAATCAACTTCAAGGTACAAAAATGAAATTCTTAAAAATAACTTCACACAGAATCACCAGATGTGATCCTTTATAAAAGAATATAGGAGTAAATGGAGTACAGAAATGTAATCTCCAAGTCAAAAATATTACAAATTAAGGACCCCTTTCTAAATGCATGAAAGGGGTTTAAATAGGTATCTAACAAAACAAAATAACTAAAATTATTCCTACAATCTATCTAAAATAAAAATATTTGAAACTGAAATGTGAGTTGTTGGTAGACTGGCTCATTGATCATTAGTGGATGTGCGAAGGTGGAAAATATTGAGCATATCTTGGACTTCTGTTGGCCGACTCATTTTTGAATGTAACTGCCCAGTGTATGTAGCATCAGAGAATTCAGGAATGATACATTGAATGGCATTAGAAAGGTATTTAATGGTCATCTGTTGGCTATGTGGCTTGATCAGATAAGACCACATATTATCCCATGAAATTCCTTGAAGTTTGCTAATCTGTTAATTTTTATTGATTATATCTTCCTTCCACCTGGAATCAGCTACTTTTACTTTAGGTAATTCGCTTGGGGTACAATTTGAGATCAAATTGGTAGCATACAAGCTATCATTAATCAATTGTGTTGCATTATTCATTAAAATTTTAGCCCTTGATATGGCTCTTTCTGATTTCATCAACTGTTGTTCCCATTCCATAAATAAAATTTCCTTGTTTCTTTCTTCAATTCTAGGAATATTAGCTTTTCTTCCCTGCTTTGTATCCTACCATGAAAGGAACTCGGAAATTTTATCATCAGCATCCTCAATTTCTTGCCTAAGAGTGATTAATTTATCTATCAAAGATGATGTTACTTCACACAAAGGCTCAATTTGTGTTAACTGTAGAAAAAATTCATTTAACTGTTGAGATAGCAGTTTGTTTATTTCAAAAGCTTCAGTCATGAATTGAGCTAACTTAGGATACTCTTTGAATTTATCCAATTCTGATTGGAACAATTTTTCCTATTCAACTTTTGAATTTCTCTCATTCTGTAAAATACTTTGTAACTTTTCTACTTATTGAGTCAACTACTGTTGTTTGCCCAAGGCTTGTTCATCAATATTTTTCTTTTCAAGGCTGAGCTGCTCTTATAGTTGTTTAGCTTTGATTTCTGCATCCTGTACTCGCTATTCCAAGTGAATAATATTTTCCTGATCACCTGCAACATGTTCTTCAAAAACAGAAATTTGCATATCCTTTTGTTTTACTAACTGTGAAACCTCGGAAGCTTTATCTATAGTGGCAACACTATAAGCACCGGCATACTGAGACAATTTCGTGAGATCCTCAGATGGATCAACCTCAGAATTTTTATAAACAACATTTAGCAGTTCCCCCTGTGATACTAAATGGGCATCTTGATCTGTTCTCCTCATTTTCCTTTGTTTTCTTACCACGGCCCTATGTTTGGGACTGTAGAATATATCTAAAGGAGGGATTTCTTCTATCTTTAGCATAATTTCTCCAGTGGGGTTTTTAGGAATGATCTCCACATCCTGATCTTTGGGATCGTCAACTTGAGGATTATTTTTCAATCCTATCTGCTGTGCAAATTGTTGATATTGATTTAGCAAATGAGAAGAAACAATCAATTCAGTATCTACTTGTCCTCCAAGTTGAGAACCTGCATCATTATTGGGTGCCTGTTTAGTGTTCTTACTTCCTGTACTTCCTTTTTCAATATGTACCTGGGCATCAATACCCATGTTCCCTTTTTCTGATTGAACTAAACGCTTTTGTGTATCTTTTTGAGCAGCTGTTTCTGTTTTGGAAATGTCGGCTTTGTTACTGTCATCCTTTTTTCCTAGAATAGGATCAACTCCTTTTACTTCCTTACCAGAAGTACTTCCTGCTTGTTGTGATGCTTTCTCCTATGTGGGAGCTCTCAACTGATCAAGAGGCACTTTAAGTAACCTCTGGATTCTATACAACAACAAAAAATTCAAGTCCTCGGCCTGTAACTTGGACTTGGCTGAATAAAAGACTTGGGATATATCATCCATGGACACAAATAAATCATCAAAAATGTCTGGTTCATGCTCGAACCGGGCAATCGAAACAGAGGTAGTAAAATCATGTGCCACTTTCCTTGGGTCATATTGTCTTCCAGGAATTGTTGAAAACTTAAGATCAGAAATCTTACTAACTTCTTTCTCAGCATGAGAAAAACTATTAAGAGTATAATCACCACACTTAAAAGGGAAGGTAGGCCACATAAGCTTTTTATTACTTTTCAAAATTCTATACATTCCTTCAACTGTCAATTGATAGGAAATCTCCTGGGCTAACAACTTATCTGGGACATATAGGGGAAGGATATGTGGCTGAACAATACTCCCAAAAATTCTGATATAAGTGAATTTTTCTTCCCCGAACCTATCTCCGATAGAAGACAAATCAGTCTTGGCTTTATTGGAAAGTCTAGGAGGGAAATGACCAAAACTCGTTTGGTATATTGGAATTAGAAAACCATGGCAGACACTGTAAACATGAAGTTTGAAATGTTCTTTCCATAAGAAACTGTGGTACACATGAATAGGGATAGATTCTTTTGGAGTCCATTTCCAACCTAGCGTGGGGAACTTAGAATTGAAATAGAGGGTGTCCAAAATATAAGCACAAAAATGGAAAGGGGTGGAATTCCCTGAATTCTTATCTTTTCTGTACTCTAGAATTCTATTGGCTATCTTATCTGACAAAATGTCAGCCCAATCCATAATTTCAGAACTAACAGCAGAATGAATTAACGAGACCATTTGAATAGAAAATCTAGCAGAGTTATCGTTTCCTAACAACCTACACATCATCGCTACGGCATAACAATATGGAGGTGCGAGAGACTCCACAGAATACATACCTGATGCTTCTTGCTTATGTTTCTTAGGATTATTCCTCCATTCTTTGATTGGCTCTACCTGGTTTGGATGTTCTGCAACATATTCCTTAAGGAATTCTTTGTTGTAAACCTTTTGTGGATTAGGAAGATGGTACATTGCTTTAATATCTTCTGCCCTGAATCACCCGAACACTGATCCAGAAGCAGAAACAAAAGTCCTGTTTTGAATGGTCACATTGTCAATGACCCATCTGATAACATCATAGTAGGGAAAAATATTCGCCCAGGCAGCAACTCGGTGTAAAAATGAATTTTCCAATGCGCTGAGTTGAGTTTCAGAGTCTGAGTCTGAATCTTCTTCATCGGGAACAGTTTCCTTGGGGACAATAACCCTATGGTTCTTTTTTTCAAGCAAATTGTATACATTCTCAAATGTCATCTTCCCCAGTCCTTGACAGGAGGTGTCTGTGACTAGCTTGAACCTTGTCGGTTTCTCCTTGGGCGGCATGTTTAACACAGGAGCTTTTGCAACAAAAGCCGCTTTAGACTTTCTGCTTCTCTTTGACATCTCAGTGTCAGGTAAATTCTCTCTGGTTCTGCAAATGAAAGGATTCAAAATTTTGTTCTGCAATTTGAATGAAAGCCTTCATCCTAAATAAAACAAAATAATGAGAACAAATACACAAAGATTTGTTTATTTAATTACCATCTAATCTCCCCGTATTTTCAAAATAAATGATCTCCAAGGGGTCACATTCACGTATTGAAAACAAAGTAATCCATGATCTTCTGCCTGATTTTCAATTAATATTGTCGTACAATCGGAGATCAGCGCATGTTTTTAATAAATGTTAAAATCCACTTTTGATCATTTGCGATGTGATGAATAAATATAAAGGCGAAATAAAAATCGCATCGCAAGTCTTCAATGATGCGTAAGATAATTCAACATAATTTATTGCCGATCTTCTAATTGCGACAATCACATCGTAATTTTGAAATGGAATGCAATAATACTTTTTTACCGAATCCCGATCGCATCGGAGATTTTATAATGGGATAGACCGTTTAATATTATCTCCGAAAATGCAATTGCGATTGAGCTCCATCGCATCGGAATTTTTAAATGAAAGGAATACAATGTTTTAACTCTCTTCCGAAACGCGATTACGATAAATCGCATTGCATCATTATAAAATAGAAAGGTGCAATACTTAATATTATTCCGAAATGTGATTGCGATTGAGTGTGATCTCATCGGAACTTCTCAAAGCAATAACAACTCTGTTAATAACTTCTCCAAATTTCCGATTGCGATTTTACTATTTATTTTAACATATTTCTAAGTATAAAGTTTTTCTAATATTTTCAAAATATGTTAAAAGGTCTTTTAACTCATCGGATCAGAAAATTTTTAAAACTTGTATACTTTATGAATAAAATATGGTATGCATCCTTTTATCTATGGAAAAGATATAAAAAGGGGACCTATTTTTAAATGGGATTTATTCTTAAAATTTAAAAATGGGGAGGGTTGTTGTACAGTACAACACCAAGATATACATGCATGTTGTATAATTTTCTACACCACTTCTATGCCTTCCTTAGAAACAACATGCCCTAAGTAATGTACCTGTTTCTGAAAGAAATTGCACTTGTTAATATTGGGTTACAATTCATGCTCTCTTAGCAACCTCAATATTGCTGCTAAGTGTTTGACATTCTCTTCTCATTCTTAGAATATATCAATATATCATTAATGAATATAATAACAAACTTGTATAGATAAGGACCCAACACATTGTTCATCAATCACATAAAAGTAGCTAGAGCATTAGTCAAACCAAATGGAACTACAACAAATCATAATGCACATACCTCGTCCTAAAGGCAGTCTTGTAGATGACGTCTTATTTAGTGTGTACATGATGGTATCCTGATCTCAAATCAATCTTTGTGAACATTTTTTCTCCCTTCAACTGATCAAATAATTCATCAATCCTCGACAACTTATACCTATTCATAATCTTCACCTTGTTCAACTGCCTGTAATCAATGCATAACCTGATAGTACCATCCTTCTTTTTCACAAAAAATACTGGTGTTCCAAAAAGCGATACACTTGGCCTAATGTATCCTTTATCAAGCATTTCGTTCAAATGCAAGTTCAGCTCTAATAACTCTGGTGTACTCATCTTGTATGGTGCCTTTGATGTTGGTGCTTCCCCTGGTACCAACTCAATGTAAAATTCTACTTCCCTGTGAGGCGACAACTCTGAAATCTTCGTAGGAAATACTTCCTGAAACTTTTGTAAAATGGGCACCTGC
Source organism: Pinus albicaulis (assembly GCA_034641835.2). Classification (NCBI taxonomy): domain Eukaryota; kingdom Viridiplantae; phylum Streptophyta; class Pinopsida; order Pinales; family Pinaceae; genus Pinus; species Pinus albicaulis. The sequence goes on from CM076580.1 coordinate 1,393,344,072, forward strand.
TCAATACCTCTACATCCTCGACATCCTTACCTCTATCACTATAAATATGCACCGCAAATAACACACACCCTTTTATAAAAATGTAGTTTTCCTACATATCTATAACCATTGTAACTGATGTCGCCTTCTTATTACCTTGTAAGATTATTTTTCTCCATTTCCATCCAAGTACTCAATAGTCTTGTCATAAAAATCCACCTTGGTCCTATGAAGATACAACCAGTCTATACCCAAAAGTATATTATATCATCCCAATGGAAGCATATTCAAATGTTTTAATGTAGGCATACCATTCAACTCAAATGCACAAGCTCTTACCCAATGATGAATTCTTTTCTTTGTACCTGTAGCCAACTACACTAACCAATATTTTGCATGAACTTATTTATTCAAACCACACTTATCCACCAGGTCAGGATTAACATAGATATAATTAGATCCATGGTAAATCAAAATAGAATCAACTTGATCAAAAAGCTTACCATCCATCTTGATATTATTTTTTTGGTGATACACCTGCCTGTTATCCAATGCCGCATAGATATGAGGAATTCTATGCCCAACATCCCCAAATATGCGCCTCTTGTGCATTGTAGATCTAACGTCTGCCACCCTAATTTTGTGGGAAATCTATCTTAAGGTTCTCATTACCACATGTAAAACACTGCAATTGTCCCTTACCATCACCTCTATTCTGCTATCCTCTAGGTTATGACCCATATCCCTTTCCAACTGCAATAAACTTCTTGTAAGGTGAAACATTTTATTTATCACCTACATCCCGGTGTATTTTTATTTTCAGTTTCCATTTACCTTTAGCTTTGTCTTTCCATTTCCATCCTTGTTGAGATTTTGTCTTACACTTTGATTGCTCATAACAATGCTTCAACTTACCAATGACTTCTTCAAGTGACTAAGGCTCATCATACTCAATTTGATATCTAAATGCTAATGGTAATGCACTGAAAAATATCTAAACTTTGTCTTTCTCATCCTTAAGATATGGTACATACCTCTTAGTCATATACTCCTCATATGTCATTGATCCCATCTTTAGCTCATATAACTCCTTAGCCTTATTTTCATAGTACCTCTCTGAAAAATATGTCTTCCATAAAATTCTCTTGAACTCATGCCAACTCAACTCTTATGTCCTGATGTCTCTAACTTACTTCACATATTCCCACTAGATTTGTGCTTTCATTTAAGTTTGAAGATAGCTATTCTATCCTTCATGATCTCTGTGTAATCATGCAAATAAAATAATTTCTTCATTCCAAGTTAACATGCCTCAAATGTAGGTGGATTTCATTTCTTGAACTCATATAGAAAATATCCTCTATCACTCCTCCTATAAAGATAATAGCAAAGATGACCATGATACTTGTCATAACCAGAACTAGAATAGAACTCGTGTCCATCACCTCTCCTATATGGTGTATCCAAGAACCTTCCATCCCAAATCGTTTCATCTCTATTTGACCTATTACCATCGTGAGAACAACTTCCATATGCCCCACTAGTCCTATCCTCTTTCCCGTGACTGATCCTAAGCGGTCGTTGTCTCTACATATATTACAAACACTAAAGGATGAATGCATTATCCTCTGCTTGCTTTTACTATGCCTGAATGATCTTATCATTATCTTCCTTGCAAATTCTTGTTTCTATCTTCAAAATTCTCAAGGTATTTTCTATATTAGGAGAGTACCTATCACCACGTTGCTCATTGGAACTATAGGGAGAATCTCGTGAACTATATTCTACCATATTGGTAGTCATCTTTGATCTCCTTCCTGCAAGTATACCGTGTTAGCTAGAACAAAATATAAACATAACCAACATACCATAATAATGTTCAGGGGAGGATATCTCATCTACAAGATCAACCATATTAGCACAAAAAATATATATAAACATAATCATATTAGTTTATAACCATCATCTCAATCATCATCTTGTTACCATGCATGACTATGCAGAACACATACCATGATCTCATGCATGACAACTATAACCATGATAATGCATGAATATATCCAAATAGAAAATATACATACACAAAAATTGATATTCAACTGATCATGCATTCATGAAAATACATCCTAACAACTACACCTTCAAATTCTACATGAAAACACAATGGTAACAGTGACTATCGCCATGCACACATGAAAAACACATAGACCACAAGTATAATGAACACATGTGCAACTAACATATATGCAGGACAAACACATTCTGCTGATCTAGTACAAGGGTGAACCATACTCTGATACCACCATGCTTTATCAGATACCACACAAAGAGAACGAAAACCAGACACCACCCAAAGAGAATGAAACCCTCTTTGATACCACTCTGTAACACTCTCCTCCCATATTTACCTAATAACTGGTCCACCAGGCTAAACATGCGATGAAGAGTTACTATGAAATGATTCAACTCCCCAAGTACAGTTAAGGAAGTGGAACTGACATGACAAGACCAATCTGACCTTCCTCAGATGCTATAGAACCTTCAGGAGCCAACCAACCCTTCCAGGTGTCTAACCCCTGAGACAACTTGTTTGACTAAACTAGATCCCTAGTCATACTGACGAAAATCTCTCCATGTGGCTGAAACCCTCTAGTCGTATGCACAAGCCTACATCTATGCGACTATAGAATTTTCCAGACAGTTATGTGCCAATGACCCTATATTCTGAGCCAGTTTTTTAGGGCCATGACTTAGTCCTCTACCCAAAATCTTGATGAAACTCACAGAAAGAATAAATAACAAGATGACAAGGCCTCTAATGAAAAATTTGAATAAGGACATGATCTTACAAGGCCTATCGATGACATGCATTTCGTAAAACACATCATGAAAATGTAATCTATAGTTCATATAAACACATTTGAGAATATGGACTTCATACTTATCTAAGAATTGTCAAGAATGATTGATTCCCTCTCATAATAGTTGCAATATAATCTATTAGTTCATGAATTCATTAAAATTTCATCTAGTAAACAAAACATGATGAGATCCATAACTCAAGTTTGTCATAAACCATGCTTATAACTAGCAGAATAACAATGAAAGTACAACCATTAAAACCACATAATAACAAACACATTTACACATAATACACAAGAGAAAAATAACTCTTATTAAAATATGAAAAATCCAATCAAGGAAGGGACTTCCACATACCACTTGACCATAAGTTGGGTTGAACCAAATACTTATTTCTACCAATCACCCCTATGTCATATTCCAAGCAGGAATGTGGGACTCACAACAGAACTAATCAAGGCATCCTCAGGCTTTACCGTGTATCCCTCCAAGGGATTTCTAGGCACAAATAATAAACATACACTACAAGATTTACCACAATCCTGCCATATACTGTTCAAGGGTTCACTGGGCCCTAAATAAGCATGGATGCCTTTGGATCTCTCCACCTAAATCATGAGGAATTTGTCTATCTCCTCCCTCTAGGCTTTATCGTGTGTCCCGACATTACCGGTCAAGGGATTCCAAGGTCTAATGAGGGTATTCACCTCTAGGATTTGTCACATATCCTTCCATTACCAGTTAAGGGATTCCTAGGCTTAATGATGGAATTCACAACTAGGCTTTACTGTGTATCCTGCCATTACCGGTGAAGGGATTCCTAAGCCTTTTGATTTTTCTTGAGACCACCCCAATAAATTTCGAAACCATCTGGAAATCCAACTCAACCAAATAATAGAAACCCAATCACACCATGGCTATCTGAAAATGGCATGGAAAGGTTAAAAACCATTTTCACCCCTGGAAAAACCCATGATAATGAAAGCAAGAGAACCAAAACACACATGCATGCCAAAAATAGCAAGGAAATCATACATGCAAATCAATACCTGCAAGTAATCCTTCTATAGCTTCTTGAGCCAACTCCTCCTTGCTTGATATTTGCTTCCCTTTTCCTTCTTTGTCCTTCCTTTTTGTTCCTTGATCTAATGCTAGAGTGCTCCAAGAATGTTCTAAGTGTGCAAGAGTATGTGAGAGAGAGAATAGAGAGAGCTTCAAGCTAAAACTGAAAAAAGGTTGTGAATTGATACTCAGAAGCCTTTTTATCAATGAGGCCTCTAATTTCTTCAATTTTTCATTATTTTAATTATTTTTCCTCCTCACATGCAACCTGTGACCTTTCACATTATTTTTCTCCTTATTTCCTTTATTTTCATAAATAAAATGCCAATTAATGCCTCTTTCCTTTCCAAATCCTTTCAAATTTCCTTTGCCAATTTTCGTTAGCCATAATAAACCAAATGAACACCCCCACTAGGATCTTTTTCCCAACATTCATCTTGGATTATGTGTCCCATGACCTTGGTTATTATTTTTCCTTTATTAACTTTATTACATGATTTTTGAATAGGGATGTTACACTTTTCAAAGCTTGAAAGTGGGTAGCCAAAGAGTTGCTTCTTCCACCCAACACTACACCATCACTTAGGGTATCAAGAAAACAAATTTAGAAGCACAAAGTTATGTAATAGTGGATTGAGAAGTAGATGTTGTAACTACAGAAGTTGTAACAACATATGTTGTAACTAAGTATGTTGTAACTACGTATGTTGTAACAACAGATGTTGTAACAACATATGCCATAGCATATGTTGTAACAACGGATGTTATAACAATAATTCATTTCATCTTGCTCGTCTAAGCTTGAAAGTGGGCAGCCAAAGAGGTGTTTCTACCACCCAACACTACACCAACACTTGAGGGATCAAGAAAAAAAATTGAGAAGCATAAACATAGGTAACAACGGATTGAGAAGAATATTTTGTAACAACACATGCCATAAAATCATGTCATAGTAAAATATGTTGAAAATGTTGTAACTGTGGATGTTGTAACACCCATTACTATTGAAAATGTTGAAACTATTGTAAAATTTAATGTTATAACGACTACTACTATTAAAACTACTGAAAAAATTACCATTACAACAGATGTTGTAAAAATGGATATTGTAATAGTAGATTATATAGAAATTGAGTGGGTATAAATCCATTTCATCTTACTTGTAAAATATTTAAATCCGTCAGCCAAAGAGGTGTTTATTCCACTCAACACTACACCAACACTTGGTGCATCAAGAAAACAAATTAAGAAGCACAAACGTAGGTAACAGCGGATTAAGAAGAAGATTCTGTAACAGAAGATGTGTAACATCACCCAACCCCTCATATTGCTAGAGGGGTGGGGTAACACATATTTATTTATTTTTTTCCTCCAAACTCTACTTGACTTCCCAACTCGTCATAAAGGTCTCCCAACTAGAATTGTTACTCTACATGCTTAGATATATATATATATATATATATATATATATATATATATTTATTTATTTATCATACCCTACCTAATGCAATGGCCTCGGCTCACTGCATCAGCCCATCATTAACCTGTCAAAAGGGTCCACCTAATAACAATCACAAGAATTTTGCGTCGGCATGTTAGCTAGATCATCCCAGTTGTCATCATCATGGTTGATCCCATAGTTGCGCCACTCAATACTCTTAGGTAATATTCTAGATTTTTACCTTCGGGCAGTGTTGTCACTTCCTCATCCAATTGTGATAAATTAAAAATCAAGCCACACCAATGAAGAGTCTCCAGGGCCAGGGTTTGGATATTTACAAGGTTTTGTCAATTTTTTGTTATAAGTTAAAGACTTTCCCTGACGCACCACATCAAGCTTTCCTTCAATATCTATCATGGCTCAACTAAGTGAATTTGACCCTACCTTAAACAATGCATCACATGGGGATCTTTACAACTGTCGTAAGATCAAGTCTCGACTCGACCATAATTTCCCTAAGCTATTTATTTTGACCATGGCTCTGTCTCATAGGTCCTACAAACCTCTGAATTAACGCAATAATTTGTGCCAGCATAGATGGACTATTAAGGTGCTCTATGGTGTTACCCTTACCAAGATTGAGCCTAGCCAACCCCAAGGAGTTCCTGGCCCTTCTGCATTCCTTGTTCTCTAACAGGGAATCCCTGGCATGTTTTCATGAGTGTTCTTGCAACCTTTTACCTACCATTAGATGTGTGTGAACTCCTTAAAGGTCTCCACATCACCTACCACATGCCAAAGGTTTCAAGCTTCAAAGCAGGGTTTTAAGAATCTCCATGGTGATATGCATATACTTTCAGGATCAAACTAGCTACACCTTGATGCAAGAAGAATATATCCATGTTTCTTATAATGCAAGGTTGGCGAATCCTGCCTGCATGGGTTTTGGTTATTCCTAAACTTAAAGGGAGAATAACCCTTCCAACATTGACTCAACACCTTTTTAACAGGTTCAAGGGATTATAGCACAGTGAAGGAACATCTATGTATATGCACAGACCCTGCCAATCAAGTGGTCTCTTATGTACTTATTTCATGTTAATAAAAAGGGTCTCTATGCTCAATGTTCCAATATTTTATTCCACATCCTTATGGATCCTTCCACTACCTATGGTGTTTCATGACATATTTGTATTACTTACATATGCATTGTTAATCCATATGAATGAGCATTTACCCGAAGACAAGATTACAATTCAGGAGCATGACTCAAGTTAGTTTATAGTATACAACATTACACATTCAGCTGCAGAGTATATGTTATGAATTGTGGTAATGAGCATTTAACACATCGCTTCATTCCATTGCATATGCATACGCTAGTTAAACTTTTTTATCAACATTATTCACTTCAGAGGTGTGACATATGTGTTTATGTATGCATTTATTTATCATAACTATAAATGTGTATCTGCATAGAGAGGCATCCACATTTTCATTGCATTAACAACGATGTTACAGTCTAAAAAGAATCCAAACCATTTCAACCAAAAATGCATCATAAGTTAATTAATATTTAAGAAACAAAAATAGATACTTATCTTTAAAGTTGCATGGAAACTAAGTGTGGGACAAGGAATCTTCACCAAACCATAGATATTTACAACCACACTTACTTGCAATTGTCACCCCTGATCCATATTCCAGATTTTGAGGGGGGTACTTGATTAAGGGATTAGAACACTAACTTCCAACATAAATAGGGAATCTAGAGGGTGTATTCATCAATCCCACTAGTTGATGTTTCCATATACTCATCACAGGAAGTTCATAGGTTCTTGCCTCACTTCAAGTGAATACACAGTAATTCACTCCCTTCAAGGGAGTCCAAGATCCATTGTAACAGTAACACAATAACCAAGGTATTTAATAAAGTTGTCTTTTGTTGTTGTTAGAGTACTAGCCTCTTCCCAAGTTGTCCAGGGATTTAGATCCTGCTATCTCAACCCACAACCTCCAGGGGACCCAAGTTTTTATAGGGCTCCATAGATTACATCCCAACCCAAAGCCTCCAGGGACCCAAGTTGTTACAGGGCTCCAGAGACTTTGTCTCAACCCACATCCTCTAGGGACCCAAGTTTTTACAAGGCTCCAAAGATAATATCTTAACCCACACCCTCTAAGGAACCCTAAATTGTTGCAGGGCTCCAAAGACTACAATCTTAACCCACAACCTCCAGGGAAACTAAGTCCATTCCCCTTTTCTTCTCTTTTGTTCTACGTTGCCTACTGATTGAATCAAATTTCTCTATTTTTTTGTTTCCCTAATTATGTATCCTCTCTCCTTCTGCATGAACTTGAATACCATTCCTTGTCTTCTTTTTCCAGCTCGCATTACTGCTTCGTCCTTTCTTTCTTACACTGTGCATTTCCCCTCTTGGTTTCTTGTCCCTTTTCCTTTTGAAGGTTCCCAAGTGCATGGGCTTATATACCTTCCTTACAGTTCATTCAATTTTAAGAACCAATTCATTAATTCATGCACCAACCAACTTTTAATGGTTTCCCCAAACATTTCATATTTTCTCCATAAGAAAACCTCAACCTCCTAAGAAAGAAATAATCTTCCCTAGCTCTAGAATCAGTGTCGCTTTGACTCGATCCCTTTTTCTTAATTTCACATATTTGTAAAAAATATTTACACTGCATTTTATGATAAAACTATGGGTGGGGATGTCACAGGATGTTGTAATAGCAGATGTTGTATCAACAAATGCCATAACTGTCAATGTTAAATCTACTGAAAATTTTGTAAGAGTTGATGTTGTAACACCCATTATTGTTTAAAATGTTGAAATTGCTATAAAATTTGATGCTATAACTGCTACTATTGAAACCAATGAAACAGTGACCATTACAGCAAATTTTGTAACAACAGATGTTGTAACAATAGATGTCATAAAAATTGTCAATGTTAAATCTTTTGAAAATGTTGTAACAATTGATGTTATAACACCCATTTAGATCCCTTCAAGCTGGTAGTATAACCGCTTTTCAACAGTTTGCAAAATTTTTCTTAAAATATGGTGTTGTATCTATTTTATCATTGTCTTTAAAAAAAAATCATAATATATGTATACACACAAAAATAAAAGGGAGATATAGGGACTCTTTGATCCAAGATTTTGTAAAGTTTTGTGTTATATATACACTACAATTCCACACTTAAATGAAGGGATGGTAAATGTTTCATTTCAATGTTGATTAGCTATATGTATTAAAGGTGTTAAAGATGAAATGGTTATGGGGAATGAGACTAGAGTCAACTCCAGATGGAGCAGAAGGATCAGCAGTAATGGCACAAGTGTATTGCAACTGGTAACACTCACTCTCTATTTGCAAAAAGTGGTGAAAGGGAGCTTCCCTTTATCTATGTCACTTCCTAGAGAAATTGTTGTGTTTGAAGTTCACATGTAGAATATATAGGAGATATAGGGATTGTTCCACCCTAGGCTTAGGCTTAGAGGTCAAAAAAAGTCAATGAATTGTGGGACGATGAAAGAAAATGACTTTAGTCTAAGAATGAAGGCAAGGAAGGTGACTTAAAGGTGACCTAGGGTTGTCTTAAAGGGCTGCTATAGGTCTTCACTAAAACTATAATTTTATTTTTCATTGCAACTTTTACAGGGTAAACACTTTCCATATAGATAATCGTTGCAATTTTGTTGTGCTTCACTAACAGTTTGAGAACATATTCAAGGTAGATTTTGTCAAGGCTAGTAATTAGGGGTCAAATTAAAAATCAAGATAATCCATGGAATATATTAATTGCCATTAATCACTTCATATATTGGGCATGATGAACCTCCATTCACTCGTGAACCTATGTATTTTAGATGTTGCAACAATTTTCAACTAAAGAAAAATAATTTCCTTATGAAATAGCCTCTTATTGATGAATTATAACATTGGAATCCATTTGAAATCAAGATTGAAACCTAATGAAAACATAGTCGATTATGCCCTTTGTTGATTAAGAGCATTTATACCAACAAATGTTTCTTTTGGTCAATTGTATACTAGTATAGATCCATCTTAATCATGGATCTAGCAGGAGCCAAGAGGCATCAAATAACTTGAGGTGAAAACTTCTTTTAGAGTGAAAAATTTGAACAAAATGTTTGCACGTAGACAAATTTGACCACTTGTACTTTTTCATTGCTTATGGTGAATTTTGAATGTATAAATGAATCAAATTTACATAGGCATAAAATAGTGAGACTATTTAAAATGTTTTAACTATTAAAAAATATTCATTTTTTTCAATTGCTTTATATGATGTATATATAGTTCCTTTTTAACTTTTTAACTATTTTATTTCTCTATAAAGTTATGTTGTTTCATAAGGACTCGAAAATATTTCATTTATGGTTGAGAGTGGGAGTGAAATATTTTTACCACTTCTTCTTAGTATGGACATTGAGAGGGATATTATTGATGTTTTATTATACTTTTAATTAAACAAATCAAGCATGTGTATTAATTTTTGTTTTTTTGTTATATATTTTATTTATGGTTGAGAGTGGGAGTGAAATATTTTTACCAATTCTCCTTAGTATGGCCATTGAGAATGAGAATATTGGAATCAAGCTTGAGAAATTTCAAATTTATAAATTATGAATTTGTTAATATTTGATAATATCGGAATATTCCTCATCTAATACATGATCCAACATATAATATAAAAAGTATGTGAATCACTTTTCAGTTTCTTTGGTCTCTCCTATGTTTAATTTATTAAAAAAAATTCATGTAACACTCGCATTTTAATTTATTAAAAAATTATTTATCAAACATTGCTTTCACACTTAGCGTATTTATAAAAAAATTGTTTTAGGCTTTATTTTTTATATTATTTTAATATTAACAATATTTAATGAATAATATTAATATTATTAATGACATTAACATTTTTAATATATATAATATAAATATTAAATTATGTTGATTGGATTCATTTATAAAAGTTGATTGCCTCATTTACAAATGATGCGAAACGATGCATTCAAGTTATATCGACCACATTTACTAATAATTTAATTAATGTATATTCATTTTTGTTTTTTATTATATCGAACATTTATATATATATATATATATATATATATATATATATATATATATATATATATATATATATATATATATATATATATATATATAATTTTAAAAGGGACATGTGTCAACTCCAAGTTGAACACGGACACTTACACATCTCTCTCATACTAGGATGTATAATGAACCTCTCAGCTCAATAAGTTGAAGGTTGAGCATTGGTTACATGAATTGCAACAATGCATCATGAATAGGATCATTTAACTCGCTTGGACTAACACAGGATCCTTGAACTCGACTTGACAAAGTTCTGGTTTTGTAAATGAATTGCATTGACAACTAATTAATGAATTGTACTGGAAACAATCATTGAGTTTTAGAGACATCATTATTTTATTTTATATTTATTTTCACAATTATCCATGCTTATGAGATAAACATGCCATAGTACTATTTTTTATGGATCATATGTTATCAGGGCAGCAAAATTTATAGCCTCGAAGGAGATGTAGCACCTTGAGGAGAAAATTGAGGGGGTAGAAATCCATTTCAACTTGCTTATCAAAGCTTGAAAGTGGGCAGCCAAAGAGGTGTTTCTGCCACCCAACACTACACCAGCACTTGGGGGATCTAGAAAAAAAATTGAGAAGCATAAACATAGGTAACAACAGATTGAGAAGAATATGTTGTAACAACAGATGCCATAAAAGCATGTCATAGTTAAATATGTTGAAAATGTTATAATTGTGGATGTTGTAACACCCATTACTGTTGAAAATGTTGAAATTGTTGTAAAATTTAATGTTATAACAACTGCTACTATTAAAACTACTGAAACAATTACCATTAAAACGGATGTTGTAACAATGGATATTGTAATAGTAGATTCTATAAAAATTGAGGGGGTAGAAATCCATTTCATCTTGCTTGTAAAAGATTGAAATTCGACATCCAAAGAGGTGTTTATGCCACTCAACACTACACCAATGCTTGGTGGATCAAGAAAACGAATTGAGAAGCACAAATGTAGGTAACAACAGATTAAGAATCAGATTCTGTAATAGAATATGTGTAACATCACCCAACCCCTCATATTTCTAGAGGGGTGGGGTAAAAAATATTTATTTATTTATTCCTCCAAACTCTACTTAACTTCCCAACTCATCATAAAGGTATCCCAACTAGAGTTGTTACTCTACATGCTTATATATATATATCTATTCATATATATATATATATATATATATATATATATATATATATATATATATATATATATATATATATATATATATATATATTTATTTATTTTATTTATTTATTTATTTATCGGGCCCTTTCCCTATTGCACCGCATCGAGCTTTCCTTCAATATCTGTCATGACTCAACTAAGGGACCTTGACCCTACCTTAAACAATGCATCACATGGGGATCTTTACGACCATCATAAGAGAAAGTCTCGACCCAGCCATAATTTCCCTAAGCTGGTTATTTCAACCATGGCTCTGTCTCATAGGTCCTGCAAACCTCTAAATTAATTCCAGTACTTGGTGCCGAGGTATATGGACTATTAAGGTGCCCTATGGTGTTAACCTTACTATGCTTGAACCTAGCCAACTCCAAGGAGTTCCTGGCCCTTCTACATTCCTTGTTCTTGAACAGGGAATCCTTGGCATGTTTTCATAAGTGTTCTTGCAACCCTTACCTACCACTGGATGTGTGTGAACTCTTGAAAGGTCTCCACCTCACCTACCACATGCCAAAGGTTTCAAGCTTCAAAGCAGGGTTGTAAGCATCTCCATGGAAATATGCAGATACTTTCTGGGTCGAACTAGCTACACCTTGATGCAAGAAGAAGATATCCATGTTGCTTATAATGCAAGGCTGGCAAATCCTGCCTGCATGGGTTTTGGTTATTACTAAACTTAAAGGGAGGATAACCCTTCTAACATTTACTCAACACCTTTTTAACAAGTTCAAGGGCGTATAGCACGGCGAAGGAACATCCATGTATATGTATAGACCCCGCCAATCAGGTGGTCTCTTAAGTACTTATTTCATGTTAATAAAATGGGTCTTTTTTCTCAATGTTCCAATATTTTATTCCAGATCCTTATATCCTTCCACTACCTATGGTGTTTCATGACATCTTTGATTACTTACATATGTGTTGTTAATCCATATGAATGAGAATTTACCCCAAGACAAGATTACAGTTCAGGATCATGACTCAAGTTAGTTTATAGTATACAAAATTATACATTCTACTGCAGATAATATTCTATGAATTGTGGTAATGAGAATTTAACACATCATTTCATTCCATTGCATATGCATACACTAGTTAAACTTTTTTATCAACATTATTCATTTAGGAGGTGTGAAATATGTGTTTATGTATGCATTTATTTATCATAACTATAAATTTATATCTGCATAGAGAGGCATCCACATGTTCATCGCATTAACAACGATGTTACAGTCCAAAAAGAATCCAAACCATTTCAACCAAAAATGCATCATAAGTTCATTAATATTTAAGAAACAAAACACAGATACTTATCTTTAAATTTGCATGGCAACGAAGTGTGGGAAAAGGAACCTTCATCAAACCATAGATATTTTCAACCACACTTACTTTTTGTTGCCACCCCTGATCCAGATTCCAGATTCTGAGGGGGGTGATTGATTAAAGGATTAGAACACTAGCTTCCAACAGAAAAAGAAAATCTAGAATAGGGAAATAGAGAATCCAGAGGGTGTATTCCTCAATCCCACTAGTTGATGTTTCCATCTACTCATCATAGGAATTCCATAGGTTCTTGCCTCACCCCAAGTGAATACACCGTAATTCACTCCCTTCAAGGGAGTCCAAGATCCATTGTAATAGTAACACAATAACCAAGGTCTTTAATAAAGACATCTTTTGGTTTTGTTGGATTACTAGCCTCTTCCCAAGTTGTCGAGGGCTTCAGATCCTGCTATCTCAACCCATAGCCTCCAGGGGACCCAAGTTGTTATAGGGATCCATAGATTACATCCCAACCCACAGCCTCTAGGTACCCAAGTTGTTACAGGGCTCCAGAGACTTCGTCTTAACCCATGTCCTCTAGTGACCCAAGTTGTTACAAGGATATAGGGATCATATCTCAACCCACACCCTCTATGGAACCCCAAATTATTGCAGGGCTCCAGAGACTAGAATCTCAACCCACAGCCTCCAGGGAAACTAAGATCCAATCCCCTTTTCTTCTCTTTTTCTCTACGTTGCCTATTGATCGAACCATATTTCTCTATTTTTTTGTTGGTTTAATTGTGTATCCTCTCTCCTTTAGCATGAATTTGAATACCATTCCTTGGCTTCTTTCCCTAGCTTGCATTACTTCTTCATCCTTTCTTTCTTACACTGCACAGTTCCCCTCTTAGTTTCTTGTCCCTTTTCCTTGTGAAGGTTCCCAAGTGCATGGGCTTGTGTACCTTCTTTGTAGTTCATTCAATTTTAAGAACCAATTCATTAATTCATGCACCAACCATGTTTTAATGGTTGCCCCAAACATTACAGATTTTCACCATCAGAAAACCACAAGCTCCTAAGAAAGAAATCCTCTTTCCTAGCTCTAGAATCTGTGTCGCTTTGACTCGGTCCCTTTTTCTTAATTTCACATATTTGTAAAAAATATTTACAATGCATTTTATGATAAAATTATAGGTGGGGATGTCATAATAGCATATGTTGTATCAAAAAATTCCATAACTGTCAATTTTAAATCTACTGAAAATTTTGCAATAATTGATGTTGTAACACCCATTATTGTTGAAAATATTGAAATTGCCATAAAATTTGACGCTATAACTGCTACTATTGAAACTACTGAAACAGTGACCATTACAGCGAATGTTGTAACAATAGATGGCATAACAACTGTCAATGGTAAATCTCTTGAAAATGTTGTAACAATTAATGTTATAACACCCATTTAGATCCCTTCAAGCCCGTAGTATCACCACTTTTCAACAATTTGAAGAAATATTTCTTAAAAGATGGTGTTGTAACTATTTTATCATTGTCTTTCAAAAACAAAATCATAATATATATATACACACAAAAAGAAAAGGGAGATATAGGGACTCTTTGATCCAAGATTTTGTAAAGTTTTGTGGTATATATGCACTAAAATTCCACACTTAAATGAAGGGATGGTAAATATTTCATTTATATGTTGAGTAGTTATATGTATTAAAGGTGTTAAAGATGAAATGGTTATGGGGAATGAGACTAGATTCAACTCTAGGTGGAGAAAAAGGATCAACAGTAATGGCACAAGTGTACTGCAACTGGTAATGCTCACTCTCTATTTGCAAGAAGTGGTGAAAGGGAGCTTCCCTTTGTCTATGTCACTTTGTGGAGAAATGGTTGTGTTTGAAGTTCACATGTAGAATATCTAGGAGATAGAGGGATCGTTCCACCCTAGGCTTAGGCTTAGAGGTCAAAACAAGTCAATTACTTGTGGGATGATGAAAGAAATTGACTTTAGTCTAAGAATGAAGGCAAGGAAAGTGACTTAGAGGTGACCTATGGTTGTCCTAAAGGGCTGCTACAGGTCTTCACTAAAACTATAAGTTGATTGTTCATTGCAACTTTTACAAGGTAAACACTTTCCATATAGATAATGGTTGACAATTGTTTGTGCTTCACTAACAGTTTGAGAACATATTCAAGGTAGATTTTGTCAAGGCTAGTAATTAGGGGTCAAATTAAAAATCAAGATATTCCATGGAATCTATGAATTGGAATCAATCACTTAACAGATTGGGCATGATGAACCTCCATTCACTCGTGAACCTATGGATTTTAGATGTTACAGCAATTTTCAACTAAAGAAAACAAATTTCCTTATGAAATAGCCTCTTATTGATGAATTATAACGTTGGAATCCATTTGCAATTAGGATTGGAACCTAATGCAAACATATTCGATTATGCCCTTTGTTGATTAAGAGCATTGATACCAACAAATGTTTCTTTTGTTCAATTGTATACTAGTATAGATCCATCTTGATCATGGATCTAGCAGGAGCCGAGAGGGATCAAATATCTTGAGGTGAAAACTTATTTTAGAGTGAAAAAACTCAATAAAATGTTTGCACGTAGACAAATTTGACCCTGAGAGAGAGATATAGAGACTGTTAGCCACCTATAAAATTTGTTATAGCAAAAGGTGGCTAAAACTTTTCGGAGCCTTCAAGGAACAAATTTTATTGCTAAAAAGAGTGTTATCTCTTGAAGACTCTTGAAGGCCTCATGCCTTTGTTTCAATCTTCATTTGTTGTTTCCATTTCAAAGCTTAGAAATTCTGTTGTTTTCAAAGAGGAAAATTTGCTTCAAAATCACCATTTTCCTCTCCTTACGCTTCAAAACTAACCTCATTTTCTACCCCTTACATTCTCATCAAAATCCTTCATTTTCATATTTTCCCCCTTTCCCCTCCATCAAAACCCATTTGATAAGGTTTAAGACTCTTTCTTTGCCTTATCGAAACCCTCAAAATCCTTTGAAAAACATTGAAAATCCATAAAAAACCTTGTTTTAAGTTTCAGGTCTAGCCCCCTTCGGCTAAGCCCCCTAACCACTTCCCCACATATGCTCGTGCCCTAAGAACCAGGCACTAGTCCCCTCAACGCTTATCGCATCGAAAGTATTGAATGGGTAGATTAAAAAGCCCAAGCCCGAAGGCCCAATCCCAATTGGCCTATATATGCATAAGCCCCTGGCCTATTAATGTTCCATATAGACCAGGCCCCGCAACGGGGCACCTTTAATATGTATAAAACCTGCCCCAAAGCCAAAACCTTCGCATCATATTAAACTTTGGGTTTTATAAAGTTTAAAGGGTTTTTCGTTGGTGCATAACTTAAAACAAAATCCACCGTTGATCTTAAGCCGGTCGAACAGCCCACGCAACATCGCATCGCAAATTTTCACCAGGTGCATTTTTCCCCCTTCCGATTAACTACCCCCGACTGATCCTTAGCCGTTGATCTCCTCCCCACCTTCCTTAGATCCGATGGCCCTTATTTTCTCCGGTCGCAAACCATTCCCCCACCTTTGAACCCCTCTGATTCACTTTCTGTCGTTGATCTGATCTGCAGATTGACGGTCAGTGCTTAATCACGTCGACACCTTTCAAGTTTTTCTCCCCCGCCATAATCACCTCCCGATTCATTCGACGGTCCACATTTGATCGCATTGGATCTTTCATCGAGTGTGTATTTAACATTTTTTTTTCCCCGCCAATTGTGATTCTCCAATTAGATCTCGACCATCCCTGTGTCCAGATCGGACTATCCCAGATCTTTTCTCATGGTTTCATCACCCTTCGCCTTCCACCAAGAGGATTTTTAGCAGGTAATCCCCACCGTCGATCTCTGCGCGATCGACGGTTCTGAAATATTTTCCTCCTCTGATCTCCTTTAACCTCCTCTAAACAGATCTACATCGTTGGATGATGCCATCCAACGGCCACGCTCTCTCCCTACACCCTCTAAAGCAGTTAAACCCACAACGCAAGATTTCTCAATATTTTGTGCATTTTGCAGGATTAATGGTTTATCTATTATAATTAAAGAAAGGCCAAAGGCTGAGAAAGATTTTTCCCGTGACTTTAATTCATTAGAGGAAACCATTCGCGGGGTTTGAATTCCACGTTTCGTCAATGTTTCATGAGGCATTGATGCCATACGAGCCCTGCGCGGCCTGCACATCAACAAGCCACAGTGTTATTAAATCACAAATAAAGAGTATCAGTGTTGAAGATGGAATGCACCAGAATGGAAGATTGAAGACATATTTTCAGGGATCATGGCTAAGATTGATTATCAAAAGCCTAATCCCCCAAATTAAAACACAGTTAAAGGAAAATCATAAGTGTTTAACAAACAAAAAATCCTCCACCGCCACATCAGAGGAAAATTGATTCCTCTCAGTTGCCACAAATCCACCTGTGCCTTGAAGCATTAAAACAGAGGCCAAAGTTATTGTTCAAAAACAGATATTTGCCTCAATGCAGCCAGAGAATTGATTCTGCCAAAGAACTTAATGCAAAAATATCTGCAGAGTTTCACACAGAGCCTCAAAATTCAACAAAAGCTCCCACCGAGCTTAATCTTAAATGTAAATCAATTAATATAGTATGAATACCTATACGCTTCTCCATTGAGCCCCTCAAAGGCCGAGAAATCATTAATCTATATTAAATGCCATAGGATATCTTTTATTCGATCTCACCTCCTCAATATTCTATAAATACCTCTGTAGAAGATGAGATATTTTTGGTTGATCACTAGTTGTAATACTGAAACTCTCTGAAATAATACATAGTATGTTGAAGTTGAAGAAGAAATTGAAGTCTTGGAATCCCTGATGATGTTGTTGCATGCTTGCTTCTGAGAAGGCTCTATCTTTGGATCCATGAGCTTCGTTGTTGGTGAAGTATTCTGAATTGTTTAAAGTTTTCTCCTGTTTTCATTTTGTTCCACAATTTCTTACTACATTAGGTTGAAATTTTTAGGCTAAGAAATGACTCCTGGAAGCACCGTAGACCTGTTCATCCTTCATTGTTTCATGTTTTCTTCTGCTGAGGTATTTTAGAGTCTTTAATCTCTCTCTTTAGTCCTCATTCTTGTTTATTTCTATGATAGTTCGAATATGTTGGTTTCAGCATGATTTATGGTTCTCCCTGCTTGTCTGCTACCACTTAAAGGTTGTTATTGAAGTCTCCCTTTGAATTATTTTTGTTTATAGTGAGCCAAGGAGGCATGTTCTGATCTAGCCCTTTGTCCTTGCTTGAACAGTTGTCTTAAAGGTATTTATAGTTGTGATCATAGATGTGTTAGGTGTTCCCTCTTCTATGATCGTAATTATTAGTGAATCTTTTATGTTTTCTAAGTCATTTGAAATAAAATCTTTGAGGAAATAATGTGTTCCCCGAATCTTAGATTTCATTTTGAAAGTTGTCTTGGAGTCATTATTTGCTTAAAGAATGTTTGTATAATTTATGGTTAGCCTTGTATATCAAATATTTCTTTATTGTTCAAATTATGTTTTCAAGTTCCCTTCATTGAGAATCAAATTTCTCTTTCCAAATCATTGATGTCCATCTCATTCCAAAACCAAAGGATCCTGTGGCCAAGTTAGATTTTCCCTCTGATATCCCATATCCATTGATGAGTATGTTATGACCTCTTCTTGACTCCATTGCCCAATGAACCAGATGTTTCTCCATTCTATATATATTTCCTAGACCTTTCATGTTCTGTTGTATCAATTCAACCAAACAAATAAACAAACACCTACACTTAATAACCAGTCTAAAACCAATACTCCAAGCACATAAGATAAACCTTTGCAAACAAACATTTGAGAGATCCCTCTCTAAGAACAGGAGGACTAGATCCTGTAACTCTAAAGATGGGTTCTAATGTTTCCTTGTCTTTTGATTTTCCAAACTATCAAAACACGGGATACCAACATAATGGTGATCACGGTGGGACTCTGAGTAAAATCTTTAAAATTAAACACTCACTGTCTAGTATAACATAAGTAACCTTCTTGAAGCACTACCAAGCATAACGGTAATCATGATAGGACTTATTTTGAATCAGTGAAAAACTAAGTAACCCTTAGGATTCTCATAGAACCTTATCAAACCTTGAAGGAATAAGTTACCAAGCCATAAGAGCGAACTCTGTATGTTTTGACACCCTAGCTAAGTGTTAAGTTAGATTTAGGACACTCTCATAACCTATAAGACTGAGAAACTCAGAAAAACCCAAAAACATTTCAGTTTGGCTTCATAATAAACTTGGTGGTGGACCATAAAACCTTTTACCTCCAAAAGAGCTAAAAACTTCCACCTGGTGACTCCACAATCCTAAACAGACCTTAAGAATCCACTGGAAAGACCCATAATCTTTGTAAACATCATACAAACTTAGTTAGAAGGCTTTAGGATTAAAGTTTTCTTCTTTTAAAATGATCAATTAGCCTCTTAAATATTGTCATATTTGGTTGAACTTTTCTTTTAGCTGGGTTTTAAAAACACAACATAGTGGCTCCTAGAAAGATTCATATTAGAGCTTTCCCTGACCCAAACCCACCAGAAATAGTTGAAAACCCTGAAAGCATACTTAGGGAGTCTCCTAAGATTAAATTTTCAACTATTTTCAGATCACCCTTGAGAGCTAATTCAGTTGCTGAAAATCTTGCAGCTCTACACCAATCACAATTCGAATTAAGAAATCCTTTTAGAACTAGGTCTCTTGATGATATAATTCAGATAGACTCTGAGTCTCCACTTTCATCCCCGGAAAAAAGTGAACATCCTGGTAGTAGAGAAACCACACCACTTGATTTACATTTCCTTCTCAATTTAGGTGTCTCTCATCCAAGATCAGCTCAACAATCTATCCCCGGTACATCGACATCTGTCCATCCAACATCCACTATCCAAACCACTTCATTATAGCCCATTTTCCCTTTCGCAAACCCACCCCTTGTAAATCCACCTTTCTTTCCAGCCATGGCAACATGGTATGCCCCATTAGTGTTACCAAAACCTCTACTTCCCTTACCAAATGATTACCAATCCAAAATCCCTCACTTCACTGGAAAAGAGTCTACAACAGCTCAACATCATGTAGATAGGATGGAAGATGCTTTCGATTACATGGAGATAGAAGAAGAAACTGTGAATATGAGGATCTTCGCCCAAATTTTAGGAGGAGATGTAAAGAAATGGTTCAAAAACTTACCTCCTAACAACATAAATGATCTCCCTGCCTTGAATCAAACATTCATCAACAAATGGGAACTCAAAAATAACCCTCTTCAAATACTAGCAGAATATAGCAGCCTCAAGATAAATCAAGGGGAGAGTGTTAATGAGTACTCCACTAGATTCAATAGCGTTTACAATGCTCTTCCACCTCACATGAAACCTCCTCAAGGCATGGCCTTAGTAAGGTATCCCGAAGGCCTTGATGCTGAAATGACTTATCAGTTAAGGGAGAGAGATTACTTAACCTTAGAAGACATGCAAAAAGGAGTTGTAGTGTAGAAGCAAACATAATTGAGAAAGAAATAGGTTGAGATTAGAGAAGAGGGTAACTTATAAAGATGACCTACTACCCTCAACCTCAACTTCTAACACGAAAATTGACCACCTAGTGAAGGTGATGGAGAGGATGCTTGAAAAGATCCATTTGAATGAGAGAGTGCCACCAAGAGAACCTAAAAATAACCAAAACAGAAATAGGAATCAGAATTATAGAAGAGAAAACAATCAAGATAAGAAAAAAGAAAGCGACCAACAAGTTAGACCTCCCTTCCAACAGAACTATGTAGATCAATATGAGGAAGATAGGGAGATGGAAAGGTTGGGAGAAGCTCATGTAAAATTGATTGGATCAGACAGTGGGGATGATGTTTTCCTCACTGAGGAAGAACAAGGTTTCTTTTCTGATCAAAGTACAAACACCTATGAAGATTATGATGAATATAGATTGGGGTTTGAAAATGCAATCATGGAGGTACACAAACAATATGATTTTCAGAGCAAAGGGAACGTAGACAATTAAAAAGATAAGAACACTACCACTGTTGTCAAGAAAAACGCAGAAAGCCAGCCTAAGAAGATAGCAGACAAACCCATCATTTTGGCTAAAAAACCAGATTTAAACAAAGAGAAAAACATCCAGCCAAATGTAGAGCAAAGTACTCCTAGCACCTCCGCTAGCAGTCCTAACAAAACAATCCCAATCACCAGTCCAAACAAAGTCCAGCAAATTAAAACTGCTGAAAAGAATACAATTGAAAAGACAGATGTAAATATCACCAAATCAATTGCTCCTTTCAGCCTTGAGGGGGATATTGCCAAGATAAAAATTACCATCCCCCTAGTTGAACTAGTAACCCAAGAAGTGTACAAAAACCAAGTTTTAAAAGCTTTGAACTTAGGAAGTGATATTGACACCTTAAACTTGACAGATGACAAAATTGAGTTGTTGTTTGGTCAGGTTGAGAAGAAGCTGAAGAACATGTCCCTTCTATATTAATTTGAACATACACAAATTATTTTTGACTAATTTGTCACTTTCCACGTTCCCCGTCCCACACATTGGAGGGCTTGTTCCGTGACCTGTGAGCAGTGACATGATCTGAAAACACTTTCATGGCATTCCCCTAGACATGGACTTTCATTCCCCTGAAGACAAATCCTTGTGAAAAACCCTAAAAATAGCCTTTCCATCCTTGGCCGCGACTAGTCTATGTTATACCGACGCCAATGGAAATAACCCAAGAGAGCGCGCCAATTGGTGCTCTATCTCGAACGCACTCGCATATTAGGCTTAATAAAGGAGTGTTTTTAAAAATAAATGGCAGAAGATTGACTCAAAACAACTCTGTTTGGTCTCTAAATTGAGTTGGGACATTTGGCTCTGGGCTTCCATGTAGAGGAAGTAGTTTTCCACCTTTCATGGAAGCTTCCTTAAGGATAGGGCCAATCCCATGATTGTAGGGATCGCAACTCCCCTTCCACCATCTATATAAGCTTGCCATTTTCCTTTGCAAGCTAATCTCTAAGAGTCTCCAAGAGCCTTCATAGACTAAAGAATGCTGTAATAGTCCTCATAGTGCCAAATCCATAGCAAGGAGATTGACGATCGAAGAGAGAGGCTTGTCCCCATTCCCGACAAGCTTTACCGAGATGTATTCCGCTGACGACCCGCCGAAGGAAGGTTCAGCGTCAGAGCCAGGTTGTATTTTCCTTTGTATGAATTAATGATAAGTGACTACTGGTTATGGTTTCAATCATATTGTTCATTATGATCATGAGTTGTGTCTTCTCTGACTGATACCTAATTGCATATATATCGAGTTTTACGCTTGTGTCGTGTTTCTTGTGTGTGCAGGTGTTCGATCGCGGCGAGCGAGAGGATTGTGATCTGCTGGAGCAAGGAAACGGGAGCGCCATCTTCTCTACGAACAACAGCGTTGGACTTGAGGTAGGTCTTCATCACAAGTTGGTCTATTTCAATTAGGAACTTGCACCTTAGCATGATACAATTGTTGCTAGACCTGATCTGGGCTAGTAGGGATCGCCTCTGTCCGCAGAGGGGATTTACCTCCACAACAAATTGGCGACTACACTGGGGAGTTAGCTTCTTGTTTGCTTTATAAACTACAGATGGAGCCTGAAGTTAGCCAGATAGCCTTCGAAACACTCTTGCTCTGCATTACCGAAAGTAGATGAATGCTACTTCAGTCAATCTCCGGTTTAGTTTATGAACTGAACACTTGGAGTATTGTCTTGTCTTTTGGTCGATTCTTGACTTTGCTTGCTTGATCAGCTCTTTTGGCTGGCTCTTTTCGTGAGTTTGGCTTTTGGTTTGAGCTCCAACATCACTGTTCTACTTCTTGGATTGCTTATTTTTATTTTTTCATAGAAAACTTGACTGGCGCGCTTAATAGCCTGATAGTCGTGCCAATTGGCGCTAGTTGCGAGTTTACTACCCGCGCCAATCATGTTATGGCGCTAGTTTCAGCCTAACAGTCGCGCCAATGCTGTAAGGTGCTAGGGTTTGCTTGGTTTTGAGATTTCTAAGCTTGATCTGTGGTTTTGGTTTCATTTTTTCGACTACTTGAGTGTTCTGGAGCCTTGTTTGACTGACTGTGACCTTCTTCCTTTGGTTGTTTTCCCGTTTCTATCGATTTTACATTTTAGCCCTAGGGCATCTAAGTGCTATTGTGTATCGAGCCTCCCTTGGGAGTTTTTGGTTTCTGTCTGTTTAGTCAGCTTTGTGATTGCTTCTCTGCATTCGTTTGGTGGTTGTCTATCGTTTTATTGCGTTATTTCAGTGATTGGCTCCTTCTTCATTTGAATTCCGCCTTGTCTCGTTTTGGGCCTAGATTACATGGTTCATTTGAGTCTTTGGGTGTCTTTTGATTTGAGGGACTTTTTGTCAATTTGAGGTCTGATTATGTCCTTGCATTGAGTGAAATTTGATTGTTTTTCTATTTTTCTATCGCCTCTCAAATTGCTTGTCTCATTAGTTTTCATTTTTTTTAGTGCACTTTGCTCTTAAACATTGAAAATACAAAAAAAAACTCTTTTGCTTTTGATCAGTTAGTGTGAATTAAATATTTTCGGTGTTATTAGTGATTAGTAACTTTGAAAGAAAATCTTTTAGTTTCCATTAGCTACATTATAGATATCATTGGTTGTTGTCTGATCATTTTGTTGTTGTGTGAAAATCTCTTAACTCTCTCGTAATTAGCTTTCATCGAATGAAATGATATACTGTGGCATGTAGTGTGCATTTAGGAGATTTTGAGACATAACACTCACTAGGGCCTAAAAACTGAAACATAATTGAAGATAAACATTAAAATTCATTCAATTTACACTAAGGCAACATTGAAACATTAACGAAATATTTAGAGGTCTAGGCTAGAGACGTGTTCTGGCGTCTTTAAATCTAGTAGCTGTCGTTCGCCTCTTGGCTTTAGACAGCACTAGTACAGACTTGTTCTCCCCGTACCATCACGTATATAAAGGGAGACCCCACTAGGTTTCTATCCTTTATCCATAAGAAGCCGAGTCTTCCGCCCTATACTCGTGATACACCGGACACAGCATTCGGGGAGATTGCCTGCACGTACGTTAAGTCCTTGGTTGATTTCTCTTTCATTTTGAAACCAAAGTGTATATTGCAGTTCACGGTTATTTGGTACACCCTTTGCCTAGCATTCCCGAGTAGTCATTTTGATTTTATCTGACTCCTTAAATTTGAAAAGATCACCAAGCGCTTGTCCTTTCACGCTTGCTTCAAAACTGAAAGAGATAGAGTCATCTTTCATCCGTTTCTCGACTCTTAAAACATGAAGCGGTGAAGTTTCTAAGTTTCAATGTCGTAAAATAAATCACCCGCGATCACACGCCCTGTTAGATTTTGCTTGTTGGCCATTTGATTGTGTGCCTTGAGTCTTTTCAGCCTGTGTGTTGTGTTTTATATTTTCCTTTCGTCATTATTGTCATAGTGGCGGAACCTTCAGTTTAGTTTATTGGTAGTCCATATACGGACGATTCATCAGAGGTCTCGCAATCCTCTGCTGAACATCAGCAACCCATTGTTTCTGAGTTTCCCGACAGGGGACCGGTTCTGTCTGAGCTTCCCTTTGGAGGACCAGTTGAGTTCAATTGGCTCTTATCCGACCCTTGGTCTGGATTTGGAGTAGGGGAAAATTTCCCTCCTCTTACATCAGGTTCGCCTTTTATAGCTGTTGTTATTCCTCCTAGTCCTCGCCGTCTGTTACGAGATCTAGCGGCAAGTTCAAATATGAGTGAATCCAGCCATTCTCCTAGCGAGGAAATCCCCACGTCTGGTGAAGATTACCAGCTATTCCCAGAAGTAACCGGGAAATTATTCCCGGAAGACAACCCTGAATCATCTGTTATGTCTTCACCCGGTCCCTCACTACTAGCAGGGTATAGATCCTTAGGTCAGATTATCGTCGCCGCTGCCTCTATGGGGGTATCAACTTCTTCTACGAGGCTGGTTATTCCTTCACTGGGGATGTCTCCTAGGACACCTATTACGTCATCCCCTCAGGTTACTTCTGTACCCATCAAGCCCACTGTCTGTGTGGCCGCATCTACACCTGTAGTTACCACTCAGTCTGTAAGGACTGCGTCGCTTCCCGAAGACGTCTATATAGCATCTGCTATGCCGGAAAACATTTCTCCTGAGGAGTATCAATTTTCTCTACAACAATCAAACCCCAAGGTCGGAAAATCCTCTCAAGATCCCAACCACTCGTATTTTTCGCATTATGCATAGGATGGTACACCCGTGTATGTTTTTCCATATCAGTACGATGAATACGGGAATCCTTTACATTTAGCTGCTCCTGAGGCTCAACTTCATGCTCAGGGTTTTTCGTATAACCAGGCTGGGCAATCCTATAACCCGCAAGGACAACCTTTCCAAGGCCAACCTTCGGGCCAGCCTGGCTATCCTTATGACCCGCAAGGATAGCCCTTACAAGGCTACCCTTCGGGCCAGCAGGGGCCATTATATGGTCCGCAAGGATAGTATTACAACCCTTCAGGTCAACTCATGCAGCCTCTCCCTGGAGTCCAACCTGGGCAACCTCAAGGACTCACAGGTCAAACGAGGTACCAACCAGAGCCGGTATATGGTCCTGGGGGGCAAGTCCAGCCTTCACAACCCATGCAACCTCAGTATCCTATTGCGCCAAACGTTTCACATCAAACCGGTTACCAGCACCACCTAGTTCCATTCCACCACCAGGCCAACTGGCCCATCCGGCACAACCCGGTGTTCCACATCAGCCAGGTCAACCTGCACAACCGGCACAACCTGTTCATCAGGGTCAACCTGTTCACCCAGGGCAACCCGTTCAGCCTGGCCAGCCTGTCCAACCAGGCCAGCCTACACATCCTGTCAACCCTGCTCAACAGCCGATTTACTCGATGCCACAACCGAATCAACCGGTGCATCCTAATTATTGCCCTCAGCAGGGTCCCACCTATCAGCAACCCGCTCAACCTCAAGGTGATTACTACCCTCACGGTCAATCTCGACCGACTTATAATCTGCCCCAAGGTTCCCATTATTACACTCAACAACCTGGCTACACCTATACTCAGCAACCAAATCCACAGACTTCTCAAATGGGGCCGACATATAATCAGGGTCCATACTCTAGTTATCAACCCCCGTACACTGGTTACCAGCAACCGAATCAGACTGGTTATACGCCCTATACCCCCTACAGTCAGAATCCTTCGAGACAAAACCCATGGGGGCAAGGATACACTCAACCAGCATGGAGTACAGGTACAGGTCCTTATGGAGGGCCTGGCATGCCGTTTAATCCGCAATTGTCGTTCTTGGCTACCTTGGAGTTACCAGATGTTTCTAAATTAACCAATGATCCGATTCTTCATAATCCTTATTGGCCTCTGGTTCTGACCAAGGTACCCGGAGACTACCCTAAGTTTGAAGGTAAAGCTGGTGAAGACCCCCAAGCTCATGTAATGACCTACCATTTGTGGTGTTGGTCTAATTCTTGGGTCGATGATTCAATTCGTCTACGTCTCTTCCAGCACACTCTTATCGGTGCTGCCGCTAAGTGGTATATTGAACTACCCCGTGGCATCTTTCAAGATTTCAATACTTTAGCAATGGCTTTTCTCACCCACTTTCAGTTACCGGTTCGCTATGAATCCATGAAACATCTCCTAACTTCCTTGAAGCAGGATAAATCCACCCATATATCCGATCATATTCATGAGTGGCGACGTCGTCGTAGGCTGATCATGTTTGATATACCTGATCAACTACTAACTCATTGGTTCACCACGTCCTTCGTTAACAAAATCACTCAAGATATTGCTATGGGGGCATGTGTGACTGAGGAACAGGCCATTGCGCATGCCCAGTATCTTGATCTGGTATACTCTCAGTCTAGCACGCTTTATGATATTTTGACTGATGCTCCACGCCCGGGAACCTCTAAAGCTCCACCTACCCCAGCGGTGGATGGTGTTATTGGTTCTGTGTCTCAAAATTCTCAGAAATATTCAAATGGGAAGCAAAAGTCAAATTCTTCCAATAATTCTGCTCTTCCCACGCCTCCAGATTCTGGCAAAACTACGGAGGTCAACACCGTTCAGGCTAATCCTACAGAAAAAGCCTCCAAATCAAAGAAGAAAGGCAAAGGAAAATCCAAACTCGGCGCCCCAAAGTCAGAGTCTGCTAAACCTCGTACTAATGACGGTTCCCAACGTAAACCGAAGTACCCCTGCCTTATCTGTGAAGGAGATCACTATACCAAAGATTGTCCCCGACAATCTAAGATTACTCAACTCCTGAAAGGCTCCAAAGGGACTCCGGCAGTTCTTAAAGAACCGTTCCTGTCTCAGTAGACCCAGATGGTTGAGCAGCCCTCACCATCTGCACCATTTGGGTCCCAGGTATTTATGATGAATGGTGCTGCACCTGTCTCAATTGCTACGCATTTGAAGGATTACGCTGGATCACGTCAGGCAGCTGGGAAGGAAGTTGTGGATGGACCACCTCCTCCTCCTGTCTCCGGTCCTTTGGAAATTGAGAAACCTACTTCTGAACCTGTTGTGAGGCCGCCTTCTAAAGGTGTTCTACGAAGGCCTTCCTACAATCCAAACTCCCGTGCCGCTCAGCACTACAGTATTGTTGAGGATTTGGCTCAGGCGCCTTCTGCTATGTCCGCATTGGAAGTCCTTCAAAGTTTCCCTTCACAATGGAAAGATATGTTATCCGCGATCGATGACATCGATCCCACCGATTCTAGTCTTCTCACCTTCGACCTAGAAAACTTTACCCCCCGACTTCCGCATCAAATTTCTCTTGTGATACAAGTTGGGATCAACGATCTTAACATTCATAGGGCCTTTGTGGATGAAGGGGCTTCTACCTATGTCATGTCATCCGCCTACTGGAAGGCCATTGGCTCTCCAACGCTTTCATCATCTCCTAATGCCTTAGAGGCATTCGATGGTCGGGAATCAAAACCCCTGGGTGTTCTCGAGAGTTTTCCGATTACGTTACAGGGGAAGATAGTCAACGTAGAAGTATAAGTGGTTGACGCCAAGCTTAACTACAATCTGCTTCTCGGCTGTAGTTGGACTCACGCCATGTTATGCATGCCATCCACCCTCTTTCAACTTCTTAAGTTTCCTCATGAGGGAAATTTTTTTACTTTGGATCAGTTGTCTTTCTTCACCTCCACCTCTGAGAACAACATTCCTTATGTGGATAAGATCCCCAATCCCCTTGACAGTGTAGGACCCGGTCTCTTCAAATACCCCGTCCTCATGGGTATTTTTCCCGCGCCACCATCACACACCATTCAAGTTAATATGGTCTCTAGGTCTGACGACCCATGGATCATCCCTTCGCCTGAACAGGTGACCAATTTTGGAGAATCGATGCCCTTAACTCCAGTAGAGATTAATTACTGTGAAATCATCGTCGCATCCGATCCTCCTCTCTCTCAACATGCTCCCTCGAGCATGGCTTTAGATATCTATTCTCAATCCCCCTGGCTTGGCGAGGCCGACTCGCCTGATCCTCTAAAAGAGATTTTTCTTTCTGACGAAGCCATTGTTGAAACAATGTCTCTTGAGGAGCTACCTTGGAGCGATGGACATCATCGTTCCTCCTTCATGCCCAGCCTGGGGGCAATGTCAGATTGTCTAGAGCGTTTTGCATCTCAGGTTCCTACTCCACCTCTCCAGATGCCCATTTTGACTCATGAGGTTCTTTCGAAAGGAAACCTGAGAAACATTACTCAAACCACTCCGATTGACATCTCCATCAAACCGGGGATAGTTGAAAACATACATGTGGGAGTAACTTGTTCTCTTGATGAGATACGAGTTTATATTGATCTTTTTCGTGAATTCAGAGACGTGTTCGCTTGGTCCTATGAGGAAATTCTTGGGATTGATCCCAGCATAGTCGTGCATGAGATTCCTACCTATCCCAGTGCAAAACCTGTGCGCCAACGCCTACGCCCAGTGCATCCTCGCAAAGCCGCTGCCATTAAAGCAGAAGTTGAAAAACTTCTGAACGCAGGCTTCATTTACCCGATTCCCCTCACAGAATAGGTCTCAAACATTGTCCCTGTAGATAAGAAACAGGGCACTATAAGAGTCTGTGTTGATTACCGTGATATTAATCAAGCCTATCCTAAGGACAATTACCCCACTCCTTTCATAGATCAAATCATTAACGAATGTGTTGGGAGTGAGATTTATTCCCTGATGAACATATTTTCTGGGTATAATCAGATAAATATTTTACCTATCGATCAACACAAGACTGAATTCATCTGTCCGTGGGGTACCTTTGCTTATAAAAAGCTCTCGTTCGGCTTGAAGAACGCTGGAGCTACTTTCCAGCGTGCTATGTCTTATGCATTCCATGACACACGCCATATCGTTCAGCCTTATCTGGACGATCTGCCAGCTCACTCAGCATGGCGAGAGGACCATCCTGAACACCTCCACCAGATTTTCCTTCGTTGTCGACGCTATAATATCCGCCTTAACCCTCATAAATGTGTCTTTTGCATGGATTATGGCCGTCTTTTGGGGTTCATAGTCTCCAAGGATGGGATTCACCTCAACCCTCTAAAGTTTGAGGCCATTGTTAATCTCCCATCACCCTCTTCGTTACACCAATTGCAGAGTCTGCAGGGAAAAGCTAACTTCCTACGATGCTTCATCCTGAACTACGCGAAAGTTGCCAAAGGTTTCACACATCTTTTAAAGCAGAGCATTCCCTTTCGGTGGGACGATATTGCTCAACGATCCTTTCAGAAGCTTAAGACGTTACTTGTGAATGCTCCGTTGCTTCTTCCTCCAAACTATCACCGTGATTTCACTCTATATTTGGCCGCCGCGTTTAGCACCATAGCTATGGTTCTAGTGTAGGATGACGATGATGGCCATGAACACGTTGTTTATTATCTATCACGAAACCTTCTCGACACATAGACACGTTACGCTCACGTCGAGAAATTGGCATTAGCCGTAGTGCAAGCTGTGCAGCGTTTCTGCCACTACATCCTGCTGCGTACAGTAACCATGGTTTCAGATTGCAACCCCATGACATACATTCTATCTTGATAATTACTAGGGGGCAAATACTCTAAATGGATCGTTATCCTTCAGGAGTTCGAATTAGAGTTTAACACTGCTAAGTCGATCAAATCATTGGTTTTTGCAGATCTCATTTGCTCCCTCCCAACAGAATCCACTCCATCTCACTCTAAGGAACATATCCCGAATGAACCCTCTTCCTTATCAGTACTCACGATCCATGGTACGACGATATTATTGTATATCTTCAAACATCAACGTTCCGGTCTAAGTTGACCAAGGATGCCCAATGTCGGATTCGGCATCAGTATCAACCCTACCGTATTGTAGGAGATACTTTATACCGCGTTGGAGTAGATTTAGTGCTCTGCCGGTGCCTCACCCTGGAGGAGGCTGAAAGAGTCTTGAATGACTATCACAGTGGTGCCTGTGGTAGTCACATGTCCGGATATGCCACCGCCCAGAATATTCTGCGTGTGGGCTACTTCTGGCCGTCGATATTCAAAGACTGTATTGTTGCAGTCCGAAAATGTCATGTGTGTCAGGTTTTTCAGCGCAAAATGCACGCGCCACCTCTCCCTCTGCATCCTGTCATTACTGTCGGCCCTTTTGCAAAATGGGGCGTAGATTTCATGAAGTGTAACCCTCATTCGGCCGAGGGGCATGCATATATAATCGTCGCTGTCAACTATTTTACTAAGTGGGTCGAAGCGATGCCTACACTAGCCGCCGACGGTAAGACAGCTGCCCAATTTATTTTCAACCACATTATTGCACGTTTCAGGGTCCCTCAGGCCATTGTTACCAATCATGGTACTCATTTTTTAGATTACATGATGGTTGAGATGAAATCAAGATTGGGCTTACGACATGATAGCTCAACGCCATATTACCCCCAGGCCAGGTTGAGGCTGTAAACAAAGTTTTGGTCACAATGCTTCAACTAACAATTGGAATCCATAAGTCCAATTGGCACCTCCAATTGTTCTCATCTCTATGGGCCTACCGAACGTCAGCAAAGAGTGCGACTGGATTCACACCTTTCCAATTGGTGTATGGTCTGGAAGTAACTCTTCCGGTTGAGTGCGAAATTCCTTCTTTAAAGTTGGCCGTGGAACTTTTTCCCGAAACCTCTCCTGAAGAAGAGCATCTCTTATATTTGGAACGGCTAGATGAAACCTGCCGCTTAGCTGCTTTAGTCGTTGAAGCACAGAAAAAGCGGGTCAAAGCCCACTTTGATCAATCTGTATCTCTACATTCCTTTGTCGAAGGGGACCTTGTCCTCCTATACGACCAAGCGCACGAAAAACTTGGAGCAGGAAAGTTCCAACCCAAGTGGCATGGGCCTTACATAGTAAAACAAGTATTGAAGAATGGGGCTTATGATCTCATTGATTACGAAGGAGTTCCATTGGCGCAGCCTAGAAATGGGTTGTACCTTAAAAAATACTACGCTTGAAGTTATTTTTTGGTGTGGTGTGTGTACATAGGTGTGTATATTCATTTGTGTGCATGTGTGGTGTGGTGTTCCATGTAAGCATCTTTCTGCTGATCGGGTCTTCCTGATTTTTCAGATGTCTATTACTCCATTTGTCGGTTTCGCGGATGGTGCCTCCCGCAGTACCAGGAATCTGTCCTTGGCAACCTGGGTAATCTATGATCCTGCTGGTGAGTTGGTTAATTTGCAAGGTGTGTGTCTAGGGCCTACCACAAATAATGTTGTGGAAAATAGTGTTGTGTTATAATTATTAACCGAGGCCGTTAACCTCAGAATTCGTGCATTACTTGTGTATCTGGACTCATAGCTTGTAGTATTACAACTTAACGGTCATTATTCAGTAAGAAACCCATCCATTTTACGTATGTATCTACGTATTCGTTTACTGGAAAGAAATTTTGATTATATCACATATCAACACATACCCAGGCATATGAATACATTAACAGATGCAGTAGCTAATATGGTTCTATATAGACATTTGCGCAACTTATAAACAAAAAACATCATCACATGTAAAAATATCCATCCAGAAATAGGTATATATATGTGTGTGTGTGTGTGTGTGTGTGTGTGTGTGTGTGTGTGTCGAAATTTTTACATAGTGTGCATCACATAAAGTCAAAAAATATACATGTTTTTCTGACAACAGCTGGAGACAACATGTCTCTCAAAAAAAATGCATGAAAAGCCATAAATAGCTAATCAACATGGTGCTCGTGGCAACACGCCACCACACGCACCAATCGCCTCAGCAGTCTGTGAAGGCGACTAGGCACCCCCACAATGTGTCGTTGGTAAGCTAATGTGACTTCTGCCAGTTGTGCATAGTTTGAGATCCCCCAGGAAATGCCCTCCAAGTTCTGGATCAATTCGCCCCCTTCGCCACCCTCAGCCTGAGGGTCATGTGCGACATGGGTCCTCCGCGTAATGGGTGACATGCCCGCGGGCCTCTCTGGGCCTACGTCTGCATACACATAAAATTGCTGTTAGAATGGACATGTATTACCAAAAAAATCATAAATACATAAAAATAAAAAAGAGAATCATACCCAGCTCCTTGTCCCACTCCTCCCCCTCTGGGAGTGGAAGATCGGGATCTCCAGTGAAATCAGTCCCAGCATAAGACCAATCCTCGACCACGATCAGTTGTCGCCGTAACCACCCAAAGAACTCGGGTCTCCAAGACATCTGTTGACCTCCTCCTGACCTGGGCATAAGTGCTGCCCAGTGAGCCATCCTTGGCTCCCTCAGAATCAGCTCGGCAACTATTGCCCCTTGGCCTTGGAAAATGGGTAGTTGTTCTAGGATGAACGACACCAAAATGGAACCGTAGCCAAACTGATTTAGTTTGGCTTGCTTGAATCTTGTTAGCTGTCTCTTTATGTTGGTTGTCACCGCAGTAACCCAATCGAACAATGTGGGGTTCATACACTCGGAGGCTAGTATGAGTTGGGCCTTGGTTGCCTCATGTGGAGCTTGTGATCCCGCAGCTCCTGTAATGGTATGAAGCACTACCCTGAGTGCTAGGTCGCGAACAGTATGGATGTCCACCTTCCCACTTCCCGATCCTGTTCATGCCCCTGGGCACACTCTTGCCATTACCATCTCCATTTTCTCTCCGGAAGGTCTGCTGCCGGTTATGATTAGCACTAGACCTCTGCGCGACAATCTGGTTATGAAGTAAACATCAGAGACCTCAAGAGCTAATAATTGGTCTCGAAGTTTGAATACTTCCTTGTTTTCATCCCATATGCTGACCAAGTACTGTAGCAGCTCAGGTTGAGCTCGTAAGCATGGATTAAGGAAGAATTTTTTGAGTCCACAGTTTCTGAGTGCATTCATACAGGCTTCGTTTTCCATAGCCATTTCATCTTCCTCCCCATGTTCCCTCTCCTTCCATTCGATAACCATTGTGCCCAAATATCTGCATCAACGCAATAAAAAATGCCTTGTTAGATCTCTGGTGCATTTGAAAATCCACATGGGTAGCTCAAATTTTGAAAAATTTAAGCGGAAAATTGTGTTGCGCCATTGGCGTGACCCCTTTGTGAGAAAATCTCCATTGGCGCGGGTCCGTGCCCGATACCCGTGCCAATGGAGCGAGCCCTAAAATTTTAAAAGGGTCCCCCCAGAAGTCTAATGCACAATGGAAACTTATAAAAAATGGATTAAAATGGAGCTTAAGGGAGCGCCTTTTACCTGGAATAGAAGAGGAGCTGAATGGTGTCCCGGATCAATCGCAGTCACCGCCGCAAGTTTGCACACAAACAGACCATTGTTTCTCTTCAAGTAAGGTAAAAAGTAAAAGTAAATTTGTCTTACCATTTGAAGCCTATTTATAACTTCTTAAGTCAAAAACTAGGTTTTAAATGTCATTTTTCTCAATATTTTAATATATTTTGTCAAAAATGGATTTTACACTTGCCTTTATGTGCAGCGACAGGTTTTACGCGACTTGAACGGTGATACGAGTTGTATTTTATACTTTTTCGGACTTGGTAAAAACACGAAAAAGTCATTTTGGAGTCATCTTTCAGCGCTTTTCTGACTCTCTAAACATGAAAAGATCGCGGAGTCCCTTGTCATTTCGATCTCGTTAAAGTGGACACGAAACGACATCTACCCAGTATACGTTTACCCCTTTTTCGGGCTAGGATGGATTACTTACGAAAAAGGAATACCCTAGCCTATCGCGACTAGGAGGTTTTCTCAGACATAGTTTTCTACCTTTTCGGGTCTGAGGAAATATTTACGAAAAGGGACCGTTGGAGTTTACTTTTCTGCTGTCTTTTCAAACTCTCTAAATATGAAAAGACACCGAGTTTTTCCTTTTTTCAGACTCGTTAAATCCTGATGACATCGGATCCAGTCGGAATGACGATATTCAAGTTTCTCCTTCCTAGGGCTCGTTAAATGTACTAGGATGGATTCGTCCGAAGGACGAACTTATATGACAAGCATATGATATCCCCTTCAAGCTTGTTTTCAAAAATAATTGGGGTACTCGCCAGAAATGGTGGGGAAAAATGGAATCAGCATCATTGTCATGTCGGCAGTATGTCGCTCTTGAACATGGCACTTGTCTGCATTCATGTCCGGTTGGGGACATCTCATCTCATTTTTCCACTTGCCTCCGTGGGTTTGGGTAATCCATTTTGACCTCTCATCTACTCTTTGCCTTTTCATCATGACCTTTGATCTTTTGATGTCAAATACTTCCAAATCCACTGTCGTGCCGTCGATATGTTCAAGAGAAGTTGACCTCTGCAGAATTTCAACCTTCCTCTGATTCTCATCTGATCTTGATTCACAAAAACATTATACTCCTCTGTCTCGCATCGATGATGTAGGGAAACTCTATGGCCCACCTTCGATCAAGGTCACTTCCTGTCGACTTCAGCTCATTATCCAAGAAGTTGATCTAGATACTCCCTTCTGGTACCTTGGAGCCTGCATGCCTCAATGGCAGGTTCTCCCCGTTCGACGTGAGGTTTTCATAATTGGCCTCCAATCAAGTGATTCTATGGGTGTTCGATGCTAGCTCATTGATTCACATGCCATTGATTATACCTATGGTACCTTGAGGACAATTGTCATTATTGGTGGCACCTCTTGCGTCTATTAACAGCTTTCATCATTGGCTGGTAATCAGGTGATGTTCTTGCATGTTCAACTTCATCTCACTTATTCGCATGCTTGAACTTGTACTTTGTTCGGGTCGAGATGGAGCGCAAGACCCTAGATTTTGTCTGTTGGAATCCAGGCCGCGATTTTGTGGATTATTATGATTGGTTACATGACTCACTGATTGGATGGCTGCGACCATACTTGAGTCTCTTTATCGATCCTTATTGGATGGCTGCATCCATGCCTTGGATCTGGATTCTTGTATACTCTGTTATGGATGGTTGCACCCATACCACATATGTATCATGTATTTGAGATATTAGTTGTACTTCTCTATGCAGGTTTTTCGATGGCAGTGTTTTTAGTTGGACACGTTCTCGTAAAGCATTTCACCCCTCTCTCTCTTTCGGGCCTCATGCTTTAGGGGGCATCTGTTACACAGAAATTTGTCACCATCCCTAAAATTCCCCATCCCGCACATTGGAGGGCTTATTCTGTGACCTGAGAGCAGTGACATGATCTGAAAACACTTTCATGGCATTCCCCTAGACATGGAATTTCATTCCCTTGAAGACAACTCCTTGTGAAAAACCCTAAAAATAGCCTTTCCATCCTTGGAATGACTAGCCAGTGTTATACCCGCACCAATGGGGGAAATACTCCAAAGAGGGCGTGCCAATTGGCGCTCTATCTCAGAGTCGCACTCGTGCCAGGCTTAATAAAGGGTGTTTTTTAAAAATAAATGGCGGAATATTGACTCCTGAACTGGTCTCTAAATTGGGTTGGGATGTTTGGCTTTGGATTTACATGTAGAGGAAGTAATTTTCCACCTCTCATGGAAGCTTCCTTAAGGATAGGGCCAATCCCATGATTTTAGGGATCCCAACTCCCCTTCCACCATCTATATAAGCTTGCCATTTCCCTTTGCAAGCTAATATCCAAGAGCCTTCATAGCCTAAAGAATGTTGCAAGAGCTTTGATAGTCCTCATAGTGCCAAATCCATAGCAAGGAGATTGACGATCGAAGAGAGAGGCTTGTCTCCATTCCCAACAAGCTTTACCGAGACGTATTCCACTGACAACCCGCCGAAGGAAGGTTCAGCATTAGAGCCAGGTTGTATTTTCCTTTGTATGAATTAATGATAAGTGACTATTGGTTATGGTTCCACTCGTATTGTTCATTATGATCATGAGTTGTGTCTTCTCTGACTGATACATAATTGCATATATATCGGGTTTTACGCTTGTGTTTGTCATGTTTCTTATGTGTGCAGGTGTTCGATCGCGGCGAGAGAGAGGATTGTGATCTGCTGGAGCAAGGAAATGGGAGCGCCATCTTCTCTATGAACAACAATGTTGGAATTGAGGTAGGCCTTCATCGCAATTTGGTCTATTGAAATTAGGAACTTTCACCTTAGCATGATACGATTTTTGCTAGACCCGATCTGGGCTAGTAGGGATCGCCTCTGTCCGTAGAGGGGATTTACCTCCACAACAACGAGAAAATCTTACATAATGCCATGTTATATTCTGGAGCTTCACACAATCTAATTCCCAAGGTAGTAATGGAAAGCTTAGGCTTAGAAATTAATAAACCATAAAAAGATTTGTATTCCTTTGACTCAAGTAGAGTCAAATGTTTGGGTTTAATCAAAGATTTATGTGTTAATTTAGCTCAAATTCCTACTAAGAGTCTAGTGATGGACATAGTTGTAGCTGACATTCCCCCTAAGTATGGCATGCTCTTATCAAGATCATGGGGAGCCAAACTTCAGGGAAGCCTTAAAATGGACATGTCTTATCCCACCATTCCCATTTTTAACCAAAACAGAAGACTATACAGGGAATCTCACATGAAGTACATGGTGAGAAATATAGAAAAACCAAACAACTCTCCAATATATTCTATTCAATCAAGTTTAGATTCCTTTATATTATGCAATGAAGATGAAATTACTCAACAAGATAAGGAAAACATAGACCCAATCAGTTCACCAGAACAACCAAATCCTCCCTCGAATCAAATTCAAAACATTGAAAATCCACAGCAACAAGAAAATGAAAATGAAGCAAATATACTTTGGAAAATAAACTTCGATGGATCTTGTAATAAAAAAAGTGCAAGGGCAGGTGTTTGGATTCAAAATATGAATCGGAGTTTTTCATATAAATTATATTTCCCGTGCACTAATAATATTGCTGACTATGAAGCACTTCTCCTAGGCTTACAATTGCTTAAACAATTAGAAGCCCAGAGGATATCAATCTTAGGAGATTCTGAACCCATCATAAGACAAATCAAAGGAGAATACTGTGCTAGAAATCCAAGGCTCAGGGAATATCAGAACGTTGCCCTTGATTTATTGAAAACCTTTGAAAAATATGAACTTATTTTCATTCCTAGAGCACTGAATCATCTAGCAAATGAACTCGCTTTCAATTCCAGTAACTGTCAAATACCTGAGATAAATGAACAGCTTAGCGTAAAGGTAAAACACAGACTGACAGTGTCAGATAACGAAGATCACTGACAGGTGTTTGACTCTGATAAACACATAGACAATTTTTTAAAATCAGAAAATGATTTCACCACACCAATATCAGAATCCAGCCATAAAGAAAATTGTTTGTATATTGAACAAATCCCAGAAGTTGAAATGACACATACTACTGATATAAATCATTATGAGAATCCTTTTGAAGCATAGATAATTAACCACCCGTACCAAGAACACTTGGAGGTTTTACAATGCAAAAATGATAAAATTCCAAGAGGTCTCACACCTTTAGAACACCTTTTTTATTTTAACGATGTAGCCAAAGAACCGAGAATGGAGCCTGTGGAAACAAATGTAGAAGAGCACAACATAGGCAGTCTAGCAAAACCCAAGATGATTAAACTGTCCAACACTCTCCCAGCTCACATAAAATTGCAATATATAGAGTTGTTCAAAGAGTTTAGAGATGTTTTTCCTTGGGGATACAAAGACTTGAAGTCGTATGATACCAGCATCATTCAGCACAAAATCCCTCTTAAAGAAAATCAAAAACCTTTCAAACAAAAACTAAGGAGAATAAACCCTGTTTTACTACCTTTAGTCAAAATAGAAATTGAAAAAATGCATGATGTTGGGATCATAGTACCCATTAGATATTCATAATGGGTATCAAACTTAGTTTCTGTTAGAAAGAAAATAGGGGAAATCAGGCTCTGTATTGACCTCATAAATTTAAATAGAGCCTCTTTATAAGACAACTACCCCTTACCCAAGATGGACCATATACTTCAAAGAGTAGTTGGGTCAAAAAGGATATCCCTCTTAGATGGGTTCTCGGGTTACAACCAGGTGTTAGTGCTCCCAAGTGATCAAATCAAAACTGCTTTTACCACACCTTGGGGCACATTTATGTATGTCAAAATGCCTTTCGGATTAATGAATGCAGGGGCTACCTTCCAAAGGGCCATGGACATAGCCTTTTCTGAAGATATTGGCTATTTTATAATCATTTACCTTGATGACATAACCGTTTTCTCAAAAACTGATGAAGAACATTTGATTCACTTGAGAAAATTTTTGAGAAATGTAGGAGATTTGGCTTGTCATTGAATCCCAAGAAGACACTCTTTGGTCTCCAAGAAGGTAAACTTCTTGGCCATATAATTTCAGAAGAGGGAATCAAAATAGACCCTACAAGGATAGATGGCATATTTCAGATCAGCCATCCAAGAAGCCTCAAAGAGTTACAATCCTTCATTGGAAAGATTAATTTTCTGAGGAGGTTTATCCCCAATCTTGCTGAGCTATTGAAAAACATTACAAACATGCTAAAGAAAGATGTAGGTGTAAAACGGACTTTACCAGCTACACAATCATTCGAACTGGTCAAACAAGCTCTTACTCAAACACCAGTCCTGATTAGTCCAGATTTCACCAAAGACTTTTATATCTTTTCTTTTGCATCTAAACATACAATAGCTGCAGTGTTACTTCAAAATAATGACTTGGGGCAAGAACAACCAATATCCTTATTTAGTAGGGCCTTGAGAGATGCTCCTCTCAAATATAACATCATGGAGAAGCAAGCCTTAGCATTAGTGAAATCATTAAAGGACTTTAGGGTCTATATTTTACACTCTCACATAATTTCTTTTGTTCCACATACTGTTGTCAAGGAAATTCTAAGTCAATACCCTGATGGTAAAAGGGGAAAATGGATTGCAACTATTCTCGAGTATGAATTAGATATAGGCCCACCAAACTAGTTAAAGGGCAAGGATTAGTGAAACTTATGGCTGAGTCTAACTTCCAGGCACTAGACATGAATATGGTAGATGTGTTGGAAGAAATAGAAGAATCTATTGCTCCTTTCATTGAAGGACCATTTCTGAATTCTCCTTGGTATGCTGACATTATTTATGTGCTTTTATATTTGAATTCCCCTCCTTCTTTGTCCAAGACTAAAGCTATATTTTTGAAACAAAAAGCTTTGAGTTTTTGCATCTTAGATGGAGTATTATATTGGAAAAATGCTATTTTAATTTTGCTTAAATGTTTACTTAAAGATGATGCAGGGAAAATCATGCATGAGTTGCATGACGGAGAATGTGGAGGACACCTCTACTGGAAGGCCACAACAAACAAAATTCTTAGATATGGTTACTATTGGCCTACCATTTTCCCAGACACTCATAAATTAGTCATGTCTTGCCATAAGTGTCAAATTTTTTATGGCAAAGGAAAACTTATTCCCTCACCCTTACATCCTATTAGAGTTGAGGCACCTTTTCAACAATGGGGTTTAGACTTCATTGGGGAAATTCACCCATCCTCCTTAGCTCAACATAAGTGGATCCTCATGGCCACTGAATTATTTACCAAATGGATAGAAGCCATACCTTCCAAGAATTCTAATGACTCTGTCATTATCAAGTTCCTTGAAACAAATATCCTATCCCGATTTGGTTGTCCTAGAAAAATCATAACAAATAATGTTGTTGCTTTTAAATCCAAGAAGATGGTT
Organism: Pinus albicaulis; assembly: GCA_034641835.2. NCBI lineage: Eukaryota > Viridiplantae > Streptophyta > Pinopsida > Pinales > Pinaceae > Pinus > Pinus albicaulis. The sequence continues at coordinate 1,393,384,407 of CM076580.1, forward strand.
GATTTCTGTTACAAATACCACATAACCTTGGGCCACTCTACTGCTTACTATCCCCAAGGAAATGGATTAGCTGAATCCTCCAACAAGAGCCTCATCAATATCATCAAAAAATTGTTGGAACGGAATCAGAAATCATGGCACAATAAGTTGGTTCATACCTTATGGGCTGATAGGTTAACTACAAAGAAGTCAATAAATATGTCCCCCTATCAGCTGGTCTATGGTATGGATGCATTTTTTCCCATCTCGTTAGGAGTTCCAGTCATGAAACTCCTTCAAGAAGTGCAGATTGAAGAGAATGATATGTAGAGGAGAATCAACCAAACAATCCATTTACAGTAGACCAGAGAAGAAGTTTATGAGAGAAAACAGTTGGTCCAGTAAAATATGAAGAAGCTATTTGATAAGAGGACTAAGGCAGACAATTTCCAAGTTGGAAATTTTGTTCTTAAGTGGGATTCAAGAAGATAAGAGAAGGGAAAAAATGGCAAGTTTGAGAACTTGTGGAAAGGGCCATATATATCCATGCTGAGAGGGGTCACAATGCATTTTTCTTGAAAGAATTGAATGGGGAAGATCTATGTGGAGGCCCTATCAATGGCAGGATGTTAAAGCATTACTTCTGCCAGGAATCATGAGTTTCAAAGAATTTTATTTTCATTATAAATATCATAGTCTTAATGTTGCATTCAAAGTTATAAACATCAAAAATACAAAAACAAAGAAAGAAAGAAAATAGGGCAGATTGTAAAAACAAGAAAGGTATAGCCCCATACCAAAAAGAGAAGAAAAATCTGAAAGTGTGCAAGCTCAAATGCCACTACTGAAACACACTTCTAGTTAGCCATACAGCCTAATCATGGCTAATTAGTTTTAAATTGACTGTTGATAGGTTAGTGAATTCGATTTTCCAAACTGTTTAATCTTGGTTTATCAGTAGATAGATTAGGATAGAAATTAAAGGTTCAAACATGCTCAAAATCTGAACCTAAGTTTCCAAAGAGAATGACTCAAATTTGTTTCAAATTCTGAGTCAAAAAGATGTAAATCTGGAAAGACCAGCTCAAGAAAGAGTCAAAACAAAGCTGTAAAAGATGAAGGAAGTGCTTGAACTTTCAGATCTTATGCCTTCCATTTTGATTTAATTCTCTGTAAAATAATGTCTATGTGCATCTTGTTTTTATGCCATAGATCACAGCAAGTCAAATAGCTTAATCTTGACTTGGATGTTTTTAAATTTTTATTGTATAATTTAGTGAATAAAATCTGTTGGACAATTTAATCCCAACAGATAGTAGATTAGGTAGAGAATCATATGGGCTCAACTGTTTAATCTAAGTCCATGGAGAAATAAGGAGTAGAAATAGATTATATTTCCTGCTTTCAAAAGAATAAAATGTTGTAAAAGAGTTTGCCAATCCAAGTGCACTCTAAAGAAGAAAAAATGTTAGATCTGTAGGATTGGGTAGGTAGAAAGCTTGTTGATGAAAGATCCATTGTTTTTATGGCTGCTAATATGTTTTTAGAGAAAGATCATCCCAGCAAAGGAAGGGCAGCCCAATGGATGAGGCACAAGTCAGCCTCCCAGAGAATGCAAGTCTAAAGTTCTTGATGCCTTCAAGAAGGCACCATCCCCAAGTAGAGCCATTGTTAGCCACCTATAAAAAATTTTATAGCAAAAGGTGGCTAAAACTTTTTGGAGCCTTCAAGGAACAAATTTTATTGCTAAAAAGAGTGTTATCTCTTGAAGACTCTTGAAGGCCTCATGCCTCTGTTTCAATATTCATTTGTTGTTTCCATTTCAAAGCTCAGAAATTCTGTTGTTTTCAAAGAGGAAAAATTGCTTCAAAATCACCATTTTCCTCTCCTTACGCTTCAAAACTAACCTCATTTTCTACCCCTTAAATTCTCATCAAAATCCTTCATTTTCATATTTTCCCCCTTTCCCCTCCATCAAAACCCCTTTGATAAGGTTTAAGACTCTTTCTTTGCCTTATCGAAACCCTCAAAATCCTTTGAAAAACATTGAAAATCCATAAAAATCCAGGTTTTAAGTTTCAAGTCTAGCCCCCTTTGGCTAAGCCCCCTAACCACTTCCCCACATATGCTCGTTCCCTAAGAACCAGGCACTAGTCCCCTCAGCGCTTATCGCATCAGAAGTATTGAATGGGTAGATTAAAAAGCCCAAGCCTGAAGGCCCAATCCCGATTGGCCCATATATGCATAATCCATTGGCCTATTAATGTTCCATATAGACCAGGCCCTGCAACTGGGTGTTTTTCATATGTATAAAACCTGCCCCGAATCCAAAACCTTCGCATCATATTAAACTTTGGGTTTTATAAATTTTAAAGGGTTTTTCACTGTTGCATAACTTAAAACAAAATCCACTGTTGATCTTAAGCCAATCGAATGGCCCGCGCAACATTGCATCACAAATTTTCACCAGGTGCATTTGTCCCCCTTCCAATTAACTACCCCCAACCGATCCTTAGCCGTTGATCTCCTCCCCGCCTTCCTCAGATCTGACGGCCCTTATTTTCTCTGATCGCGAACCGTTCCCCCACCTTTGAATCCCTCTGATTCACTTTCCGTCGTCGATCTGATCTGCAAATCGATGGTCAGCACTTAACCGCATCGGCACCTTTCAAGTTTTTCTCTGCCACCATAATCACCTCCCAATTCATTTTCCGTCGTCGATCTGATCTACAGATCGACGGTCCACATTTGATCGCATCGGATCTTTCATCGGGTGCATTTTTAACATTTGTTTTTCCCCTCCGATTGCGATTCTCCGATTAGATCTGGACCATCCACGTGTCCAGATCGGACGATCCCAGATCTTTCCTCATGGTTTCATCACCCTTCGCCTTCCACCAAGAGGATTTTTATCAGGTAATCCCCACCGTCGATCTCTGCGTGATCGACGGTTTTGACATTTTCCTCCTCTTCTCTCCTTTAACCTCCTCTAAACAGATCTACACCATTGGATGATGCCATCCAATGGCCACGCTCTCTCCCTACACCCTCTGAAGCAGTTAAACCCACAACGCAGGATTTGTCAATATTTTGTGTATTTTGCAGGATTAATGGTTTATCCATTATAATTAAAGAAAGGCCAAAGGTCGGGAAAGACGTTTCCCATGCCTTTACTTCATCATAGGAAACCATTCGCGGGGTTCGAAGTCCACATTTCGTCAATGTTTCATGAGGCATTGATGCCATACGAGCCCTGCGCGGCCTACACATCAACAAGACACAGTGTTATTAAATAAAAAATAAAGAGTATCAGTGTTGAAGACGGAGCACACCAGAATGGAAGATTGAAGACAGATTTGCGGGGATCATGGCTAAGATTGATTATCAAAAGCCTAATCCCCCAAATTAAAACACAGTTAAAGGAAAATCATAAGTGTTTAACAAACAAAAAAGCCTCCACTGCCACATCAGAGGCAAATTGATTCCTCTCAGCTACCACAAATCCACCTGTGCCTCGAAGCATTCAAACAGAGGCCGAAGTTATTGTTCAAAATTAGATATTTGCCTCAACGCAGCAAGAAAGTTGATTCTGCCAAAGAACTTAATGCAAAAATATCTACAGAGTTTCTCCAACATGACACAAAGCCTCAAAAGTCAACAAAAGCTCACACCGAGCTTAATCTTAAATGTAAATCAATTAATACAGTATTAATACATGTACGCTTCTCCATTGAGCCCCTCAAAGGCCAAGAAATCATTAATCTGTATTAAATGCCATAGGATATCTTTTATTCAATCTCACCTCCTCATTCTTCTATAAATACCTCTGTAGAAGATGAGATATTGTTGGTTGATCACTAGTTGTAATACTGAAACTCTCTAAAATAATACATAGTCTGTTGAAGTTGAAGAAGAAATTGAAGTCTAGGAAGCCCTGATGATGTTGTTGCATGCTTATTTCTGGGAAGGCTCTATCTTTGGATCCATGAGCTTGGTTGTTGGTGAAGTATTCTGAACTGTTTAATGTTTTCTCCTGTTTTCATTTTGTTCCACAATTTCTTACTACAGTAGGTTGAAATTTTTAGGCTAAGAAATGACTCCTGGAAGCACCTTAGACCTGTTCATCCTTCACTGTTTCATGTTTTCTTCTGCTGAGGTATTTTAGAGTCTTTAATCTCTCTCTTTAGTCCTCATGCTTGTTTATTTCTATGATAGTTCGAATAAGTTGGTTTCAGCATGATTTATGGTTCTCCCTGCTTGTTTGCTGCCACTTAAAGGCTGTTATTGAAGTCTCCCTTTGAAGTATTTCTATTTATAGTGAGCCAAGGAGGCTTGTTCTAATCTAGCCCTTTGTCCTTGCTTGAACAATTGTCTTAAAGGTATTTATAGTTGTGATCATAGATGTGTTAGGTGTTCCCTCTTCTATGATCGTAATTATCAGTGAATATTTTATGTTTTCTAAGTCATTTGAAATAAAATCTTTGAGGAAATAGGGTGTTCCCCGAATCTTAGATTTCATTTTGAAAGTTGTCTTGAAGTCATTATTTTCTTAAAGAATGTTTGTAGAATTTATGGTTAGCCCTGTCTATCAAATATTTCTTTATTGTTCAAGTTATGTTTTCAAGTTCCCTTCGTTGGGAATCAAATTTCTCTTTCCAAATCATTGATTTCCATCTCATTCCAAAACCAAAGGATCCTGCGGCCAAGTTAGATTTGCCCTCTAATATCCCATATCCATTGATGAGTATTTTATGACCTCTTCTTGACTCCATTGCCCAATGAACCATATGTTTCTCCATTCTATATAGCTTTCCTAGACCTTTCATGTTTTGTTGTATCAATTCAACCAAACAAATAAACAAACACCTGCACTTAATAACTAGTCTAAAACCAATACTCCAAGCACACAAGATAAACCTTTGCAAACAAACATTTGAGAGATCCCTCTCTAAGAACAGGAGGACTAGATCCTATAACTCTAAAGATTGGTTCTAATGTTGCCTTGTCTTTTGATTTTCCAAACTATCAAAACACGAGATACCAACAGAGACCACTTGTAAATTTTCATTGTTTATGTTGCATTTTGAATGTATAAAATGAATCAAATTTTCTTGGGCATAAAATAGTGAGACTACTTAAAATGTTTTAACTAGTAAAAAATATTCATTTTTTTCAATTGCTTTATATAACGTATATATAGTTCCTTTTTAAATTTTTAACTAATTTATTTCTCTATAAACTTATGTTGTTTCATATGGACTCGGAAATATGTTATTTATGGTTGAGAGTGGGAGTGAAATATTTTTACCACTTCTTCTTAGTATGGACATTGAGAGGGAGATTATTGATATTTTATTATACTTTTATTTAAACAAATCAAGCATGTATATTAATTTTTATTTTTTTATTATATATTTTATTTATGGTTGAGTGGGAGTGAAATATTTTTACCAATTCTCCTTAGTATGGCCATTGAAAATGAGAATATTCGAATCAGGCTTGAGAAATTTCCAATTTCTAAATTATGAACGGTTAATAATTGATAATATCGGAATATTCTTCATCTAATACATGATCCATTGGATAATATAGAAAGTATGTGAATCACTTTTTAGTTTCTTTGGTCTCCTCCTATGTTTAATTTATTTAAAAAAAAAATCACAAAACACTCTTGTTTTAATTTATTAAAAAATTATTTATCAAACATTTCTTTCACACTTAGCGTATTTATAAAAAAAAAATATTTTAGGTTTTATGTTTTTATATTACTTTAATATTAACAATATTTAATAAATAATATTAATATTATTAATGACATTAGCGTTTTTAATATAAATAATATAAATAATAAATTATGTTGATTGGATTCATTTACAAAAGTTGATTGGCATGATTTAAAAATGATGCAAAATGACACCTTCAACTTATATCGACCACATTTAGTAATAATTTAATTAATGTATATTCATTTTTGTTTTTATTATATCAAACATTTTTTTAAATATATTTTTTTTAATTTTAAAAGGGAGATGTGTCAACTCAAAGTTGAGCACGGACATAATTACACATCTCTCTCATACTGGGATGTATAATGAACCTCTCGGCTTAATAAGTTGAAGGTTGAGCATTGGTTACATGAATTGCAACAATGCCTCATGAATAGGATCCTTTAACTCACTTGGACTGACAAAGGATCCTTGAACTCGACTTGAAAAAGTTATGGTTTCGTAAATGAATTTCATTGACAACTAATTAATGAATTTCATTGGAAACAATCATTGAGTTTTAGAGACATCATTATTTTATTTTTATTTATTTTCACAATGATCCATGTTTATGAGATAAACACGCCATAGTACTATTCTTTATGGATCATATGTTATCAGAGCAGCTGAATTTGTAGCCTCGAAGAAGATGTATCACCTTGAGGAGAAAATTGAGGGGGTAGAAATCCATTTCAACTTGCTTATCAAAGCTTGAAAGTGGGCAGCCAAAGAGGTGTTTCTGCCACCCAACACTACACCAACACTTGGGGGATCAAGAAAAAAAATTGAGAAGCACAATAATAGGTAACAACAGATTGAGAAGCATATGTTGTACAACGGATTTTGTAATAGCAGGACATTTCATCTTGTTTGTCAGAGCTTGAAAGTGGACAGCCAAAGAGGTGTTTCTGCCACCAAACACTACACCAACACTTAGGGGGTCAAGAAAACAAATTGAAAATCACATACATAGTTAACAGCAGATTGAAAAACAGATGTTGTAACAGCAGATGTTGTAACATCGGATGTTGTAACAACAAATTCCATAACAATAGGGCATTGCTAAATATGTTGAAAATGTTGTGGCAGTTGAGGTTGTACCACCCATTATTGTTGAAAATGTTGAAATTGTTGTAAAAGATGATGATATAACAACTAATACTATTGAAACTACTGAAATAGTGACCATTACAACAGATGTTGTAACAATTGAGGGTGTATAAATCCATTTCACCTTGATTGTCAGAGCTTGAAAGTGGGTAGCCAAAGAGGTGATTCTGCCTATAAAAATGGATGTTGTAACAATTGAGGGGATAGAAATCCATTTCATCTTGTTTTTCAAACCTTCAAATTGGGCAGCCAAAGAGGTGTTTCTTCCGCCCAACACCACACCAACACTTGGAGTGTTGACATTTTCTTGTTACATTGAAAATTTCAAAATTTTGATTGAAATTTCAAAAAAAATTGTTTTTATTGCACTTTGTAATAGTTTTCACACAAATATCTAATGTCTCAATATATTATTTTGTTTTATTTTAATAAATAAAATGTAAAATCACCGCACACTAACTATCATGCATTTTCTATTAGCAGTGATTGACGCTTTGGTGATCGACGACTCTTGTTCTATTGTGTGCCCCCCTCCCCCCAACCTTGCTCAACATTTAACGAGGAGGGGGGGGGGGGGGGGTTGTTTTTTTAAAACATATTTTTCAACATGGTAGTGACATATGAATTGTGCACACCCCCCCCCCCCATTGCAAAAAACCATTCCTAGGTTTCGATAATAAATATCTCTTGTCGCCATTTTATTAATATTTTCCCATTTAATTCTAAATATGTCCCTTTTCCGAACATTAATTCCATTGTGTTCTCACTCCGATTCATAATTTAGTTGCTCCTAACTTTGTTTATTCCCTCTCAACTTTCCTTCAGTCACCAAATATAGAGAATCAAATTGCAGTATTACAGAAATCCCTTAGAAAAAACTTAAAAATACAGCACGTAGTACATTTTAGAAATAATTATGCTCCTTACTACAAGTTGATAGTTAAAAATTAGTTCAATCGAAGGAAAATGATCTCAAGTTCAGTCTAAAACTCTCCCAAAAATTGATGAATTTCTCTTAGTTGATAGGGAAAGCAGAATAGAAGATATAAACTCAGAGTTTGGCCTATATGAATTGCAGAATTCAACTTCCCAAAGGTTTCAAGATAATAGCGATGACTTTTCTCTATGGGATTCCTTTTTACCCCAGTTTATATTTCATCAAACTCGTCATTTTCCGGAATTTGTAGTAGGGTGTGCAGACAGGTACTTACCTAGTGAGAAAATCATAATTGCACAAAATGGTGAAACCCTATTTTCTGTAACTTCTAAGTCCATTTTAAAATCCCAATGCATATATTTTATCGGATCGTTGCACCTATTCTCTAGTGAAATTATTTTGGAAATATATCAGAATTTAACTTTTGAAAAAAGAGCAACGATTTTTGAATTATTCATGCCTAAAGGGACTATTATTCCCACTCACAAACTGCCTTACCCTTCATCAATGTATCCAGAATTTTCAAGACAAATCATATCCATTTTATGTTGTATTTTAGGGTATCAAAGTGATGATAAAGTGGATGAAGTCTCTCTAGCTTTTCTGTCAAATTTTTGTCTAGATAAGAAACCACAAATTTTATTCAATTTCAGCCATTTTTTATCTGATGCCATTCATGACCAGTTTAAATTTGGAGTTGAAAAAGCTTTTAAATAAAAATTAGTCCTAGTGCATTTGTTTTTGTATTTTTAGTTAGACATATTTCCAATACAATTGCAAAAGCAAGATCTTCAAGGCAATAAATGGTCTATGATTCATTGGTCGTCCTTAGTCAGAAGTAATTCTAAGGAATTTTCCTTCACTAATTTTGTGAACAAATTTCTCCACATATGCTATAGTCTATTTATTAGTGATATTCCTCCCTGAATTTCATCTGAAATAGAAAGGATTATGCAGCTTAGTCAACAAACAAGGCTTGGTGATTGGTATTTGTACTAGCATTTTATAGAAATTAGATTGTATGGGTGTGAACTTCCACCCTATCAATTATTAGTTTTTTTTTCCTATGCATATGTTTCCACTTGAATTCATCAAACAAAGCCTTAATGTATATCAAGTGCATTTTTTACCTAGAAGGAAACATACATTTTTTAAATTGAAGCCATACGTAGGACCATTTATAGTGAATAAGAGGTCAACAGACAAAGAGGTGGAATAATTATGGCACAAATGAAGTTTAAATTGGGGGTTACTTGGCCATATGACCCCATTGGAATAATTTCATCTAGCAGAGTTCAACATAAATCTCCGCCTTATTTTCATATGTCCAAGCCTGAGATAGAAAAGTTTGTTAATAAGGACACCTGAGAGGAAAACACTTTGAAGGAAGTGACAGAAGAATAAACTATCGAGCAGTCAGTAGGAAAAAAAATTTGGTTACGCCTCCAATAAAAGAAATGGAACAGTTCAAAGTATACAAGATAAAGAAGACAAACAATATGGAGGGAGTGATATCAAAAATTGTGTCATCCAAAATTTCTTCACCAACTACTATTGTTGTTTTAGGTGAGCCTATTTTCAGAATGCAAGAATTGGATCCAAGTATATAACATCTTCTTCTAACCAAAACATCATTTTTGAGTTTTTGGAAATGAATAAAAAGAATGAGGCTTTCAAGGCAGTAACTTATACCAAATTCTGGAAGAAAACTTCTTCCACTAAAAACAACTTGCTTTCATCTCTTGATACTGAAAAAGGTGAATTTAAGTTAGCTTTTCTTGAACCTAAAGTTTCTACTCCTAGAGATGTTGGAGATTATAAGAATTACAATCAGCCTAAAAGTGACCTCCTAAGGAAAAATAATAAAATAATAGGAAAATAATAAAATAAGAGTTATAAATTTTGGTGGGTAAAGAAGAAAACTACTTTTTTTCATTGTATTTTTGGCTTATCTCCTTATAGGTCTACTCAAATTTCAAGTGTTGACACTCATTTTATGTGGAATTAAATTATGCATCCAACGAGTACCCATTATGAAACTTTTGAGAAGACCCACATTGATAAAATTTGAAGATACATTAAAAAAACATGTTGAACATGTTTTTATAATATATCTTCAAATTTTATCAATGTGGGCCATCTTACAAGTATGCATAATGGGTACTCGTTGGATGCAGAATTCGATCCCGCATCCAACGAGTGTCTGCAATTGAAATTTGAGTAAACCTATAAGGGGATAAGCCAAAAATACAATTAAAAAAATAGTTTTCTTCATTTTCTCTTCTTAATATTTACATGTACCTCTTTTTCTATTTAAAGGATTTTGATTGTTTAACACCCTCTTCCCATATCTACCCAACTAACCATCCAAATTGGGTAAACATGCGATGAGATTATAGATGACCTTAAGGAAGTGGAACCAATGGAAAACTGACAAACAGACCTTGCATAGCATCAACAACACCTCCAGGAGGTAACCCAACCTCCTAGACCCATGAACTCTGAGGGGGAAATAATTTTTGACCCTTTTGAGCCTTATCTGTGGGAATTTAAGGTCAAGGGAGTGGCTAGAATCCTAAACCAGCAGGCATGCCTAGGAAATGTCACGGCCAGGGCCCCAAAAAGTCAGTTTTGTGCCTTCAACTCTAAGATTTGCGCTACCTTTTTAGCCCCAAATCCTAGGTCACTTCCCAGAACTTCATGAAACTTTAGGAGAGGATAAATGACATTAAAAAAAATGTATGTAAGAAATCACATCATGAGGAACTCATCTGGACCGCTCCCAACCATGACAGGCATTTCGTCAAACATGTCACAAACATTGCATCTATAAGTGTAAACAACAGCTTTAAACATGGGGGTTTCATACTTATCTAAGAATCGCTAAGAAGCATTGTTCTCTTACATCATTAGCTGCAATAAAATATATTTGACCATAGATACATTTTGCATTCATTTACAAGTAAAAACATAGATAGACATCATCACTGATAAAATACATGCTTATAACCAACATAATAACAACATAAATACCATGGATACAACAACAATGAAATCCACATAATAACCAGTAAATTTTCATACCAAATACCAAAGGAATGATATTCTCATTAATGAGTGTAAAAACCAACCGGAGATGGGACTTCCACGTTCCACACAACCATAGATTGGCTTAGCCAAATATCTCTTCAGCCAATCACCCATGTTCCATATTACAAGCATTAATGTGGGACTTAAATCGAAAGAACCAAACAGGGCATCCTGAGTATAAACCACCTCACCATCATCAAAGAGAAATCAGGCTTTACCATTATCTACACTGGATCACTAAGCCAACAAGATGGATATCACCAGATTCTCTCTGCCTAAACCGTGAGGAATTTTATTGTCTCCTAGTCTCTCAGGATTACCGCAACCCACAGTCTGAATCAGGGGTCACTAGGCCCTAAACTGATACATACTCTCTAGGCTTTACTGCAATCCCAGACTCAAGATTCCTAGGCCTAAAATGGAGAGCAATCCACCACCTCTCAGGCTTTACTGCAATCCAACCCAGATTACTAGGCCCTAAACCAAGGCAACAAGCGAACCGGTTCTATAATCATTCGGAGATCCACCTCACTCAGCTTTGAATCCATCTGGTAATCTAGCTTAACCAAAACATGAGAATTCTACAACACCATGGCTATCTAGAAATTCCAAGGCTAGGTTGAATACACTATCACACATGGCAAAACCCATGCCAAGACATCAAAGAACCACATGCAATACCATGCATGCCAAATATAGCAAGGAATCAATACCTACAAAGAATCCCATTGTAGTTGCTTGATTCATGTTCCTCCTTGCTTTCTTCCTCCTTCTTCCTACTTTCTTTCCTTTCTTGCTACAATGCTAAAGTGCTCCAAAAACTTGAAGTGTCCAAGAGTGGGAGAGAGAGAGAGAGAGTAATGAGAGAGCTCCAAAAAATGCACTGGAAAAAGGTACCAACTGATCCTCATAAGCCTTTTTATAGAAGAGGCCTCCATTTTCTTCATTTTCATTATTTTCCTTCAATTTCCTGCTCCCATGCAACCTGTGACCTTTCATCTCCCGTTTCTCCTAATTTCCATTATTTCATAAATAAATGTGCTAAACATTCCATTATTCCTTTCCAAAGCCTTTTCCATTTCATTTTCCAATTTCCTTAACCATAATAAACCAAATTAACACCCCCTACTATGTTTTTGCCCAACATTCAGCTTGGAATAAGTGTCCCATCAACCGTGGTTATTATTTTTAACTTTATTACATGGAATTTTTACCAGGGTTGTTACAGAAACCTCCCCCTTGGGGGACACCATCGTCGGTGTTCAACCACACATATACCTCAGCAAAACTATTGAAAAGTAACCATATTTCCCATGGAGATTTATAATATAGCTCGATGCAGTGTTTATAATGATCACCCTACTGAAAATTAAACCAACATGACATCATAACACATGAAAACTATAATGACATGATACCATACGGCTTATTGGAGCTTTGTAACATATCAAATGGTGTATTTACATCCGTATACATATGTACCTAAATCCAACCATAACATCAAAACATCGCCAAAACATATGCTAAAACCATCATCACCCCAAAATTGCTTTGCCTCAACTGGCAAATAAGGAAGGATACATGGCCCACATTTGATCCGCCATATCCCATGTAGCTTCATCGAGCCCAAAGTGCTTCCATTGCACTTTAACTTGCTCTATTGCTCAATTTGAGAGCATGAGCACCTTTTTCTTCAATATACATTAAGGCTTTAGCAAGAATTCTCCATCGGGTTCCACATGTAATACAGGCCATTCAATCACATGATCAACATCTTGAACATACTTATTAAGAAAAAGTATATGAAAAACATCATGTAACTTCACTTTGGAAGGCATTACAAGTCGATAGGCCATTGGTCTGATCCTCTCAATGATCTTGAAGGCCCACAAAACTGTGGTGCCATCTTGGAACATGATCCAATCCACAAGGAGTTATTCTTGCTCTTGATATGCAAGTACACCTGATCCCAAACCTGAAACTCGAAAAAAAATTCATGTTTGCATAACTCTTATGCCTATCCTGCGTTGCTTTCAAGTTCTTCTTGATCACATAAATTTCTTGTTCCATTTCTGCCAATATCTCTGATCCAATTAGTACCCTATTAACCAAATCACTCCAACTAATAAGAGTGTTGCAACTCCACCCATACATAGCCTCATATGGACTCATCCTCAATGACTCTTGATACCCATTGTTGTAGGAAAAATATACCAGTGGAAGATACTCTTCCCACTTACGTTGTTGATGCATCACATACATCCTCAACATATCCTCTAGCATCTTGTTAACCCTCTCAATTTTCCCATCTTTCTGCAGATGATAAGTTGTGTTGAAGGTTAACTTAGTGCCCAAACCTACAAACAACTCCTTCCAAAACTTGGAAGTGAACTTTGCATCCCTGTCGGATATGATATTCTTTGGAACACCATGCAATCTGAATATGTCTCGAATAAACACAAGTGCTACATCGGTAGCTAAGTATGTAGTCTTCACCGTTATGAAATGTGCAACCTTTGTTCACCTGTCCACGACAACCATGACGGAATCATGTTGTCTAGATATCCTGGGAAAACCTATGATGAAATCCATGGAAATGACCTCCCATTTACACTATAGAATTGCAATCAGTTGTATCAGTCCACCTAGATGTTTATAATCTGCCTTAACCATCTGAAAATCCAAACATCTGGCTACAAACTCTGCCACATCCCTCTTCAAATTTAGCCAATAGTAAAATCTCTTCACTACAGTAAAATTCGTCTGGTAGCCTGGGTGACCCGAATATGGTTTCGTATGAAACTCCCTCAATATCGCCTTCTTAAGCTCACTATTGTCTAGTAAATATATCTTGTCTCTAAATCTAATCAATCCATATACTGTGAGACAATAATCCAATTCTTGTGCATGTGCACCTATACCTATACCATATGTACATGTACTTGTACCTGTACCACATATACATGTACTTGCACCTGCACCAACACCTGTACCTATACATGTACTCTACTACAACCTATGCACAATCTCGATATACCTATGGTATTGTTGACTTGCCTGCAAGATCCTATCCTGTAAGTGTGTCCCATAGGAGCTCACCACTGCTAAGTGATTTACATGTACTCGCTTGCTAAGAGCATCTACGACCATATTCTTCTTTCCCTTGATATACCTTATCTTGAATTCAAACTCGTTGATTGTTCCCAACCATCTAGCCTTCCTAGCATTCAAATTTGACTGGTCAAAAAATAACCTCAACTCAATGTGGTCACTCATCAATACAGACTGCCTACCAAGAATATAGTGCCTCCACATCTTTAGTGCATGTATGATCGCTGCTAGCTCAAGATCATGTGTCGGGTAGTTCTTCTCATGTTCATTTAGCTTACATGACTCATATCATACCACCTGTCCATCCTGCATAAGTACCCCACGATGTCCTCTCTTGTAAGCATATGTACACACTACAAACTCCTTGTTCGGATCTACAATATTTAGAACTAGAGCTTGTGTCAACAATTACTTAAGTTTTTCAAAACTAGCCTCACATTCCTTTGTCCAATCAAACTACTTACATTTCCTCTGCAATGATGTAATAGGATAATAAATCTATGAGAAGTTTCTAATGAACCTCATATAGTAACCTGTCAATCCCATGAATGATATCACCTCATCTACATTCTTAGGAGCTACCCACTCCATTATGGCCCTTATATTCTTTGGATCTCCTGCAATTCCTTCATTGGAGACAAAATTTCCCAAGAAGTGTACCTCAGTCTAGAAGAAACTGGATTTTTTGAGCTTAGCATACAACTGATGCTCTCTCAACAACCTCAATATTGTGGCCAAATGATCGGCATGCTCTTCCTTATTTTTATAATATATTAATAAGTCATCAATAAACATAATCACAAACTTGTCCAAATAAGGACGCAACACATTGTTCATCAAACACATAAATGTAGCTGGGGCATTATTCAAACTAAATGGAACTACAACAAATTCACAATTCCCTACTTGGTCCTAAATTCAGTCTTGTATATGTCATTCTCTTTGATGCGTACATGATGATATCCCAATCCCAAGTCAATCTTGGAGAACATTGTTTCTCCCTTTAGCTGATCAAACAAATCATCAATCCTCGATAATGGGTACATGTTCTTGATTGTCACTTTTTCAACTAATTGTAGTCAATACATAGTCTAAGAGTGTCATCCTTCTTCTTCATGAACAATACTAGTGCACCCCATGGCAATACACTTGGTCTAATGTACCCCTTGTCAAGCATTTATTTCAACTGCTACCAACTCAAGTGTGCTCATCCTGTAAGATGCGGTTGATGTTGGAGTTTCCCCTGGCACCAACTCAATAGAAAATTATACCTCCTTGTGAGGTGGTAACTCAGAAATATCTACTGGAAACACATCCTGAAACTACTGCAAAACTAGGTACATGTTCAACACATCTGCATCCACAACTTCTTTACCTTTGTCACTAGAGATATGAACTGCAAATAGCACACATCCTTTCCTACGACTGCACTTAGCGTGTGTTGATCCTTGCAATAGGTATGTATTTACTCTTGATTATTGTCCTTTTTCCTCTTCCTTGTCCATTTTGTGTCATCATATAATAATATAATGAAAGGATTTTGATGAAGAATGAATGAAAAACGATTCTGATACGATTTAATCATCTAAACTAATTCTCGTTGTTTTAATGCTGAAAATAACAGATGAAACAACAAATGTTTACAAGAAAGAACAGTAGGACCTAATCACGGGAAGGAAGACGCGCTAAATGAGTTCGAATCGAAGATAAATCAGTGAGGATTAGCGCAAAAACAAACGGACTGTCTGAGGATAGAATTTTTCCGTGGATCCCTCAAGATCTCCTGATCCTGAGGGATCACATTTATCCTTCCTTTTCAGCTATAAAGGGACAGGGAGAACTAGTTCTCGAATAAGGGATAGCATGTATCTTTTGCTTCTGCATAATTCATAATTGTAATACACAAAACATAGTTCTAAACAACAAGATCGGATTGCGATGTTAATTGACTGTGATGATTAATATATAGTTCGCGTTGTTGTTCATTCAAGTATTCTGGAGTAGTTAAGCAGTAGTCAACGGTGGCTAAGGGCCCAATCCCTAGTGAATCTCACTGTTGTTTCCTGTGTTATAATTTTCTAGTTATTACAAGTATATTATGATTTTCCGCTTTACAATTGCAGTACTTTTGATAATTCGAATCTCTGGTATTTATTTCCATTGAATACGCATTTCCAATTTATTTCCTTAAAGGATTGGATAGTTTAAAGAATTGGTTTTGATTTCTTAAAATGTAGATAGTTATTTCCAATACCTTCTTTCTGTTCAATAGTTTAGATCCAGTTGAAAGAGCTCGGTCAATGCTTCAGTTCCCTCGGTTGATTGTCATTTGAATTAGTTGAATTAAGAATGAATCGCAGTTTTGGGTTATGATGCTTAGTTGAATCACTTTCTTAAAGCTTCAATATTTATGATTGCATCTATATTAAATGATTGGCTTTAGCATTACTCTTTGTATTAATAGCTTGCACATACTGTGTACACACTTGAGATAAAAGGACTTACCCTGGTTGATAATTAATGTGAGGCAATTAGGAGTTTTTAAAGACACCTGTTAGCACCCAACATTTTGGCGCCGTTGCCGAGGAGTGTGTTGCCAATCTGTAAAAAGAGTAATTTCTGATTAATGTTTTTTTTCTGCTGAGGGAGAATTGGGTATTAAAAACGGAAGGTAAGAACCTGCGTAATGAACGAGTAAAATGCTCTCTCATCCACCTACTTTCTAGCAGAATTGCGTAAGAATTTAAGGTAGGAATGAATGTTTTTATTTCTACATGAATGACTAAGAGGGAAAGACCTGGAAAAGACAAAATTCCTCCTTCTAAACCTGAAAAACCTAAGGGACCTGTGACCCTTGGACGATCAACTTTTATCGATGAAATCTTAAGAAAATTTGAGTCTCAGTCATCAGTAGGATCCCAAATTGTTGCTGCCAGACATCTTACTGACTTCCTTCAAGCCGCAAGACCACCATCTGTAGCTAACGCTAAGATTCACAGTAAGACTGAAGGGGTAGAGCATAGTTTTCAAGATACTAAGAATTCACAAACTCGCCCTTCACAAGAAGGAAATTCTTGTAACCTCCGTGAAGGAGAAGGAGAAACAGGCAATCTTGAAATTAAATTATCTGAACCTAGATCTCATGAAGTAGTGACTGAACAGAGGACACCTAGTATTCCAAATCAAGGTAGTGTTGTTAGAACTATTCCAACCTCTTGTAGACATCCTAGGAATAACTCTCCAGCTCCAGAAATCCCTGAATAATATTGGCATATTTTTGACCAAATGGCTAATAGCCAGCAACCTCAAACTTCCACATTGCAATACCCTATTGTTGACACAACTGTCAATGCCCCCATGAAGGCTATCCCATTACAGAATATTCCTACCTTTCATGGGCTAACTTCAAAATATCTCGATGCATTCCTTTTCAAATATGATGTCTTATGCAGGGGTTATGACTACACTATCGACCCCCAAAAGCTGAAGCTATTCCCCTCTACTCTGAAGGGAGCAGCTCTATGTTGGTTTATGGGACTTGGTGGAGGCACCATCAATGATTGGGACCAAATGAAAACATCTTTCCTTAAAAAATACCAAGATTATTGCCGAACTAGAGAACTAAAAGATGAAAATTTTCAAATGGTAGCTAAGCCTAGCGAGACTCTGGAAGAATATGTAAAGAATTTCCAATATAATATGCAAAGATCTCCTTACAAAAATTTGCCTGATAATGTTTTAAAAACCACAATGATCAGAGGTATGAAAGATCAATGGGTAGAGACACTAAATATAATGGGTAAAGGTGACATTTATCATGAAAACTATAACAATATTATATATTTGTGCATTATGTGTTCCAGGGGCAATACAAGGCTGAAACCAGTCATACACGATGCAAGCCCTAGAGACAACAAAGCCTCAGGAGGAAGCATTACACGAAGTGAATCGACAATCTGTTGGAGGATTTCAAGACTGATATCCTAAGGACCCTGGCAACACAGTTGGATGTCATGCAAGATAAGCAAAAGCAGGCTATAGCAAAACAGAACTTGGCTATTTTCTGCCCCCATTGCAGATAGAAGCACAGTCATAAAGAATTCCCCCTAGATGCGATACGAACATGTGCCATATGCACTAAAGAGCACGCCAAAGAAAGTTTCCCATCACTCCCAGGATTAAAAGAAGTTTTCAAATAATCAGAAGAAGAAGTGGAACTAGTATATATGTTGAACCAGCGTCGTCAATGGAAAGCACATCAGACAGGTATGCCTACCGATCCATCTTCATTATTTCCTCCCTCTCAATATAATTCTCAGCAATATTCAGGGGAAGCATGGCAGAATCAGCCACCTTTTTTGCCACCTCAAGCATTTTTTATGCCACCATGGCCCAATCAGTGAAATCCAAGTAATAATAATTGGCCAAATTCCCCTTACCTGCCACCATTCTGGAAAAACAACCCTTATTCCTCCCAATGGTCCCCTTCCACCTCAAAAAACCAGAATTGGCAATCAAATTGGCAAATATCTACGAACCGGCCTATGGGGACAGCTCCTTTGCCTCAACCAACTTTACCAGCACCTTATACGTTGCAGCATAATCCTCAATATAATATACGACCGCAACTTCCATCTCAACCCAACCCAAATCCTAATAACAGACCAGTTCAGTCAATACAAATCATTGAGGGTTTGGACCCTGAAGATGAGTTGAAATAATGTAACAAACTTAAGTTGAGATCTAGACGCATAATCACTCTATATAAGGATAAATATTTGCAACCTGAAGAACCACACACAAATAAGCCTCTAACTGTAGATGATCAACAAACAAAACAAGGGAAAGATACAGTCAGACAAAAAAATCTTGAACAAATTATAACCACTTCCCCTCCATTCCCAGAAATATTGTTGATACCATGCCCGATTGAATACCCTGACTTTGATATTCTAGGTTAACTTAAGAACATTTGTATAAAAATTCCCCTCCTCCAAGCTATCCAAGATATTCCAATATATGCCAAAACTATTAAAGAATTGTGTATAAATAGGTTTGTGAGGAAAACAAAAACAACCCCTACTGTCCATGTTTTCGGGACTTTGTCTGATTTATTACTAGGCAAAGAGACTCCTTTAAAATATGAGGATCCCGGGAACCCCATTGTCATAGTCCAGATAAATGTCCATTCTTTTCCCAATGCTTTAGTTGACTTAGGGGTATCCATTAATATTCTCACAACTACAACTTGTAACATTCTTGGCATCACAGCCTTGGAACCAACAACTACCTTACTGTAACTGGCTAATGGATCAGTCATTAGACCAAAAGGAACATTACAAGATGTGATGGTCTCTATAGACACTTGGGAATACCTGGTGGATTTCTTGATTATTAATCCTAGGAACCAGCTAGATGGACATCCCTTAATATTAGGAAGGCCTTGGCTAGCGATTGTTGATGCTTATATCAGCTGCCGAACAGGAAGTATGACTATAACCAGGGGGAATGATGTGAAAAAATTAGCTTTATACCCTCCTGCTCAGCCAAGATTGACTATTATGAAAACCAGGAAGCAACTTGCAACATACTTAACAAAGAATATTCAGTCACCATTGACTGTGGTAGATTCTCTTGAATTCAAAAATCAAACTGAAGACGATGTTATTAATACCTTTATCAATCATCCTACCACATTATCAAGTTCGAAATGCCACATGATTAAAGCAGTCCTTGACAACGAAATCAAAGAAGATCCCCTTAGAGATATCAATGACCAAAAAATACCAATAACCACTATTTATAATAGCAAACCTATCGAAATTGAGCCAGGGAAGATCCTGAACATTAACAGTAATCTGAGTGTGGACCAGCAACAAAAACTTATTCAAGTCCTTAGGAAAAATAAAGGGGCTTTTGCTTGGGATTACTAAGTTATGAAAGGGATTGACCCTCAGCTATGCATGCATCATATCTACATTGAAAAGGATGCAAAAACCATTCGACAACCTCAACGTAGATTAAATCCTCACCTGAAAGATATTGTTGAAGAAGAAATTCAAAAACTGTTAGATGTGAATTTTATGCATCCTATATCTGACAGTAAATGGGTTTCTCCATTGTTTTTGGTTCCCATAAAGAATGGGAAATGGCGAATATGCGTTGACTACAGAGAACTCAACAAGGAAACGTAAAAAGACCATTTTACCCTTACATTTATTGATCAGGTTCTAGATACACTGGCAGGGAAGAAATTTTTTTCTTTCCTGGGTGGCTTCAATGGCTACAACCAAATTTAGATTGCCCCTGAAGACCAGGATAAGACTACCTTTACCTGTCCGTGGGGAACATTTGCTTACTGGGTATTACCTTTTGGACTATGTAACGTATCTGCCACATTCCAAAGAGCCATACTTAGTATTTTTGCAGACTTGATAAATGAAGTTTTGGAAGTATACATGGATGATTTCACACCCTATGGAGATGAATTTGAGCAAGCATTACAGACATTGGAAAAGGTTCTGGAACGGTGTATTGCTACCATCCTATGTTTAAGTCACGAAAAGTGCCATATGATGATGACAGAAGGCCTTATTTTGGGTCATTACATTTCAACAGCTGGAATTCAAGTAGATCTGGAAAAAATACTGGTAATTCTCTTACTAGCTACTCCCTGCACTCAAACAAAGGTACGTAGTTTTTTGGGATTTGCTGGATATTATCGTATATCTATCAAAAAAAATTCACAAATTGTTGCACCATTATATGCCTTAATAGGAAATAGTGATTTCATATGGACTGACAAATGTGACACTGCCTTTACAGATTTAAAACGACTAGTATCAACAGCACCAGTATTACGAGGTCCGAACTGGGATATACCATTCCAGATTTCATCAGATGCATCAGACACAACCATTGGAGCATTTCTTGGCCAAGAATAAGACAAGAAACCCTACGCTACATATTACATTAGCAAAAACTTAACCCCTGCTGAATTGAATTACACAGTAACAGAGAAGGAGTTTTTAGCTGTTATTTATGCTATTAACAAATTCAAACACTATGTAACTAGATACCCTATAATTATGTATACGGATAACTCTGTTATCAAATACTTAGCTAATAAACCCATTACAAATAGAAGAGTGACACGTTGGTTGCTAATTTTTCAAGAATTTGATATAACTATAAGGGATCGACCAGGGAAGGAAAACCTTGTGGCAGATTTCCTCTCCCGAGTGCTAAGAACAGATGACACAATAGCAGTAGAGGATTAATTTCCGGATGAACACCTATTTGTTGTAACCGTGAAAACACCATGGTATGCAGATGTGGCGAATTATTTAGCACTGGGAAAACTACCTAAACATTTGACACCCAGAGAAAGAAAATTGATAGTACAGCGCAGCACTCGATTCTCCTAGATTGGAGGATACCTTTTTCATACAGCGGCCGATATGCACATCCATAGGTGTATCAGGGAAGACAAAATTTATGATATCTTAAAAGCCTACCACGATGGACCTTGCGGTGGACATTTTGTAGACCACAGAATTGGACACAAAATTTTACAAATGGGCTATTACTGGCCCATGATTTTTAAGGATGCTAAGAAATTTTTCAGGCCTACGATAGTTGTCAAATGATGGGACACCCTAGCCAATCTGATGAGATTCCCCTGCATCCACAGCTATTCATAGAACCTTTTGAGCGTTGGGAATTAGATTTTTTTGGGCCAATAAACCCATCATCCAACCAGAAATCATATATATTGGTTGCAACAGAATACGTAACTAAGTGGGTAGAAGCAGTAGCATTACCAAGAGCCACAGAAGAAACTATGATAAACTTTCTTTTTGAAATTTTTGTTCAATATGGGTTACCTAGAGAAGTAATCATTGATGGAGGGCCGCAATTTGTAGGCCACAAGATCACTGCTACACTGAAAAATCATCATGTCACTCACAGAATTACCTCTCCATACCACCCACAAGCAAATGGGCAGGTAGAAAATACCAACAAAGTAATTGAAGCTATTCTAACGAAGACAGTCTCATTTCACAGATGAGATTGGGCTACTTGACTACCAGAAGCCTTGTGGGCATATCACACAACTTGGAGGAATACTACTGGATACTCCCCATATCAGCTGGTATTTTGTAAGGAACCTATTTTTCCCATAGAGTTTGAGATACAAACACTAAGGACAACCCAGGAAGTGGGTTGGATCTAACTGAAGCCCGGATCAATAGATTACAACAAATAAATGAATTAGATGAAATATGGCTTTTGGCTTTGTAGCATATTGCATTCATTCAACAACAAAGAGCCATATGGCACGATTCTCTAATCAAGAAAAAGACATTTCATGAGGGTGACTGGGCACTTCTCTATGATTCCAGGTTTCAAGACTTCCCTGGTAAATTGCAGACTAGATGGTTAGGTCCCTATGAAATAAAGGAAGTTCATGACAATGGGACTCTTACATTGGCCACCATTGATGGGTCTGATTCTTCCTTTAAAGAAAATGGGCATCGGGTGCACCTCTACCAAGGACCACTCACAAGAGAATATTTTTGTCAACAGATACGCAAGGAATCCACCATGGAATTTTTAGCTGCAGAAGATAATCCTTCAGCGGCTTCATCTTTGTAAAAATTCATTTCTTTTGTAAATTGTAAATAGGATTGCTGATTCAATTTGTTTTTTGCCTATTTTTTTGTTCCATCTTCGGAACAACACTTTTTGGTTTTGTTGTTCCATCTTCGAAACAACACTTTTTGGTTTTGTTGTTCCATCTTCGGAACAACACTTTTTGGTTTTGTTGTTCCATCTTCAGAACAACACTTTTTGGTTTTGTTGTTCCATCTTCGAAACAACACTTTTTGGTTTTGTTGTTCCATCTTTGGAACAACACTTTTTTATTTTGTTGTTCCATCTTTGGAACAACATTCTCTTTTGTTTTTTTTTTTGTTCCAATTTTGGAACAACACTCTTGTTTCTTGTACAATTTATGTGTGTTCTAAACAACACTTTTTCTTATATATATATATTTCACAAACACCTCTTTCCTCTTATGGACTTATTCCTAACTCATTTCAGCCTCATTTATTTCATTCCTTTTATGGCCTGAAGTACAGTACCTTCATGCAGATAAGAATTATGGATTTTATTAAAGCAGGTGAATATTTTTAACATTCTGATCTTTGACAAAGACAGCTTCCTGATGATAGACTTAAAACAATTGAAAGGGACACAATTATTTATATTTCACTTTACTGTACTGATTTCTACTATATATGATACTGATTGATCATCTTTACCATGCTGGTTCTACTGTCCCTTGTTATAATTCTCTCTGTCTCTTATCAATGGGATTATGGGTATAATTTTTCTTATTATTGACATGTTTCAACTTCTTACACCATCCCTACTATTAAGGAGTACTTAGCCTCCCTTTCTTTATCATAAAAGTATGTAATGATAACTTAATTTTATTTACAGATAGAGGATAGGGGGTTTCATTAAGATCTAGCCTACCATGTTCATAAGGATATAGCAATATGACATTCCCACTATGGCCACCACACCAAGGTTATGATCCATTGGATGGCTAAAACATCCTTGGAACAAGAGGTCTCATCACAAGCCGGCCTGCTCACTTTTGCTACTTCCCAGTGAAAGGCAGTATGGTTATCTGGTTACCATGCCAGCACACTGGTCTCTTCTGTAGAAACAAAAATGAAATTTTTCAATTATAAATTGAGGATTTTGGCTCACATGGGTAAAAAAGAAACTCTGTCGAGGCTATGGATGCCTGCTGGCAGCAAAATCTCTACTTATGGTATTGAAGTTCTATTTCCACAACCAATAATTCTTATAATACCCTCCCCATTTATCTTTTTATCCAAGAGATTATTTCCTCTAAACACTTCCCTACTTTGAACCTTTATGCATGCGTTCATGTTTTTACTCAATCATATCGTGTATAGCTGGATTATCATTGGTAAAGCCTTCTTTTGTATATATTTTTTTCCTCTTTCCTTATCACATAACTTATCATCAACCAAAGTGTCTTGTCTCTTGTCATTTACTATGATTATACACCACGCTTTTACTCTATCCATCTCTCTTACTATCCCATCATTTATTTACGTACTCTGCTCTATTTATTACTGTACCCTTCATCCTTATAATCCACCGTCGGAACATCCATTCCCCGTCCATTCGGCTGTAGGGCACCTCTCATTAAAGGGGGGGAGAATTTCCATTACAGTCACGCATGCGTTGTCCTTATTTCACTGACTGATAAGATATTCCATGATCATGCAGCATGCAGCAATTTAAGAACACAATTAATATCAACTACACTTAGTTGTTACAACAACTTGATTTTCTATCGCTCTAAGTGTTGCTACGTTTTTTAGTATTGTTGTGTTTTTTAGTATTGTTGCATTTTTCCATTACACTCATCCTTTGCAATAGTAGGAAGAATTCAAGCATTATGCATTATGGGTGGTAAGGAAGTGCGCCACAAACCTTTAGTGTTACAGGTCTCCGACAAAGCCAGGGAAATTCTGATCCGAGCAGGGTGGATATCCTATCTTACAAGATTTCAGCCCTCGAATGAGGAAATTTCCATGGAATTTCTACAACATCTGCAGAATGAGGAATCCATGGTGAAAGGTAGAATAATTATAGTCACGGACGTTGTAATAGCTGAATTATTTGGGCTGCCGGCAGAAGGAACTATATGGTCACAGAAACACCTATTGTTGCAAGACGTGGTGGAAACTTTCAAAGACGAAGGTGAGCAAGCAGTCAGGAAAGGAAAAGGCATCCAACCATATTCACTGGCAGAACCATGGAGAGAGTTAGCAAGAATTATCCAAAGGTAAATTATTTGCGATGGACGGAAAGATGTGGTAAGACCACAAAAACTTAAAATATTAGTTGTTTTGAAACAAAAACTCACTTTCAATCTGCCATCGCTTTTGAATTTTTTACTGCATGATACTGCTATTAGAATAAGACGGAACAGACACCCTAAAGTTGTAGTAAGTCACCATGGATTGATTAGATTAATCATTAGTCATAGCCTGGTTCAATACAACTTAACTTGGGATGGTTTCATGACAGCCCTAGAGAGCATGCAAAACCCTGTAATCCAACAGCCTAAAATTGCAGAGACAAGCCAGCAGAACCCTGTTTCGAAAAGAAAAAAGGCTGCCCGTTCAAAGGTTGAACCCCATAAATGCAGGAAGTCTATAATAATTGAACTAGCCCGGAGGATGTTTGCAAATCCTTGGGATGAAAGCAATCAACCTGCGAAGACAACCAGTCCAGTTAGGATAAGAGACTCTGAATCCGAAGAAGAGGCGCCCAGTTCAGAAGAAGAGGAACCTAATTCTGCATCAGAGCCTAAAGAAGAGGTCGAATCAGACTTAGAACCTGAAGAAGAGGCACCTAGTTCAAAAGAATAACCCGAAGAAGAGCCCAAAGAAGAGGCCAATTCAGAACAAGAACAAGAACAAGAACAAAACTATAATAATGAACTGGGAAGTGAAGCAGGATCGAATGATCCTTTCAAAGATTTAGAGACAGGGATAGCCGAGGTCCTGGAAAATCTTAATGTATATATGCAACCTGGATAAACACAAGTACCAGAGAATTCTGAGCATATAGAAACACCGCCATCTCTAGAGGTTGTGGACATAGAAATTGTTCAGGAATCCGACTACTAGTCTGGTGACACAATTCTGTTGGAACACATCCATGAGGACCAGTAGCAGTATGCAGACATAGAAGTTATTCACAAATTGCACAATCAGTCAGGCGATACGGTTCTTTTGGAACACAACTCTGATGACCAACAAGCAGCTCTAGAAACCATTGATAAACCTGTTAGTGGAGCAGGCACTCCTCAAAAGAGCCAAGGAGCCAGAGAAAAACTTAAGAAACTACGACAAAAATATTGAAAGCTCCAGAAGACAGCCAGAAGGCTACAACGAGAAGTTAAAAACTGTAAAAATCAGAACACCACTCCTGAGGTAACCTCTGTAGCTACACAAACAGGAATATGCGAGAATAAATCAATAGGAATTCAAACCAAACTCGCTCCCACACGAACAATAGCCACCTAGGTTAATTTTCATGAAAACTTGGTAAATGTGGCAGTTAAAATGGAAGGTTGGTCCACCCACAATAAGAAAATAAAGACTGAAGAGGTATTCTCTCACAACATCGGCATCAGACAGAAGGGCAATCCAAGGACTTCTTGTCAAGGATGACCCTATTATTTTAAAAATTCGAGAAGAACTGACAGAAGCCCAGCTTGCTTTAGAACAACATAAATAGCAAATAGTCTCCCTGCAACAATATGAGAAGCTACAAAAAAAATTGAGGGAATTAGCCCTAGCAGAGAACAAGGCTTTTGATAAGGTTAGACAGGAAGAAGAAAAACTAAAGAGGATGAAAACTAAACTGAACAATGTCAGGAATCAATTGGACACCATTTGTTCATTGTATTCGAATATCTTGACCTATCTATCTCCTGCTACGAACTATGCCTTGTTTCTATTAGAACGATATTTATGGTTAAAAATCAAAGCTGTTAGAGCCGGCAAGCCAGTTGAGCTGAAGACAATGAACGATTTTATAAATTGATGTAAGACATATGGAGTAAAGGTCCAAAGGCTTCTTTGTGAATTTTATTTTCATAATTTCATATTGGATAAAGAAGTGGATGTGAATCCTAGCCCTTTTATTGGAGATATTCAATTTCAGGCTTTTATCTCTTTTGCAGTCAACCAACTTAAGTGGTTGAAGGCTTATAATTCATTCCAAAGACAGGAACACAGTTTAGATCTTTTGGTAAGAAGTGAGCCTACTCACCCTCTGCAATTGTTTACTAAGCATAAAAGACTGATGACACAGGAGGGTGTGTTTAAAATTTTAGGGCCCATACATAAGGAAATTCTAATGGAAGGAACAACATATTTCCTCTCTATTTAGGAAAGATCCCTGGTTGCATCCAAAATGAGATGGATGGTTTCAAGCAACAATGTTAAGGACAGAGAACCATTTAAGTATGGAAATTTCAAAGTTGCTGCAAGACGGTTAGTCCCATACAGTAATCTTCTCTTAAGAGAAGGACCCTATTGGGTGGGATGTCGCTTAGAAGCCCCATTATTTGGTATCCTCCTGAAGGGTATCATCTGGACTATGAGTTACCTGAAGGAAAAGAAGCGGCAGTCTTTGCAAACCTGGCATGACATCATGGTCTTAGGCCTACTATGGATAGATATTATCCAGCCTACTCTTTAACTGATTTGCATAAGAATTATTTTTTTTCCATGAGGACATGAAAAAAGGTAAGCAAGGGAGTATGTTGAGCCTTGAAATAGGTATGTATTTACTCTTGATTACTGTCCTTTTTCCTCTTCCTTATCCATTTTGTGTCATTATATAATAATATAATGAAAGTATTTTGATGAATAATGAATGAAAAACGATTCTGATACGATTTAACAGTCTAAACTAATTCTGGTTGTTTTTATGCTGAAAATAACAGATGAAACAACGACTATTTACAAGAAAGAATAGTAGGACCTAATCACGGGAAGGAAGATGCACTAAATGAGGTCGAATCGAAGATAAATCGGTGAGGATTAGCGCAGGAACAAACAGACTGTCCAAGGATAGCATTTTGTCATGGATCCCTCAGGATCTGCTGATCCCGAGGGATCACATTTATCCTTCCTTTTTAGCTATAAAGGGACAGGGAGAGCTAGTTCTCGAATAAGGGATAGCATGTATCTTTTGCTTCTGCATAATTCGTAATTTTAATACACATAACATAGTTCTAAACAACAAGATCGGATTGTGATGTTAATTGAATGTGATGATTAATATATAGTTTGCGGTGTTGTTCATTCAAGTATTCTGGAGTCGTTAAGCAGTAGTCGCTGGTGGCTAAGGGCCCGGTCCCTGGTGAATCTCACTGCTATTTCCTGTGTTATAATTTTCTAGTTATTACAATTATATTCTTCTTTTCTGCTTTACAATTGCAGTACTTTTGATAATTCGAATCTATAGTATTTATTTCCATTGAATACGCATTTCCAATTTATTTCCTTAAAGGATTGGTTGTTAGTTAAAATAATTGGTTTTGATTTCTTAAAACGTAGACAGTTATTTCCAATACCTTCTTTATGTTCAATAGTTTAGATCCAGCTGAAAGAGCTCGGTTAATGCTTCAGTGCTCTCGGTTGATTGTCATTTGAATTAGTTGAATTAAGAATGAATCACAGTTTTGGGTTATGATGCTTAGTTGAATCACTTTCTTTAAAGCTTCAATATTTATGATTGCATCTATATTAAATGATTGGCTTTAGCATTACTCTTTGTATGAATAGCTTGCACATACTGTGTACACACTTGAGATAAAAGGACTTACCCTGGTTGATAATTAATGTGAGGCAATTAGGATTTTTTAAAGACACCTGTTAGCACCCAACGGCGTGCATGGCTATCACCATCCTAATTGATGTGGCTTTTTTCTTTCCTTGTAGGACCCTCGGTTCCTCATTGTCATCTAAGCATTCAATATATTTTTCATAGAAATCTACCTTGGTCCTATGAAGATATAACCAATCCATACCCAATAGAATATTGTAGGAACCTAGTGGCAATATGTTCAAGTGTGATGTTGTAGGCATACCCTTTAACTCAAATGTACAAGCTCTTACCCAATGGTCTACTCTTTTCTTTGTACCTTTGGCCAATTTCACTAACCAAGATTCTGCATGCATTTCATTACTCAAAACACACTTATCCACCAAGTTAGGACTATCATATCTATAATTAGATCCAGGGTAAATAAAAATATAAATAACTTGATCACAAAGCTTATCGTCCATCAACGATAGAAGCTTGGTGACCTACCTTCTTATTGTTCAGTTCTGCATAATTGCGAGGAATTCTCTGCCCAATATCCCCAACAGTATGTGCCTCCTGTGCACTGTATATCTTAGGCCTACCTCCCTAAATCTGTGGAAAATCTCTCTTAATATTCTCCTCACCCCATGTCCAGTGCTCCAACCATCCCATACCATTATCTCCATGTTGTTGTTGTGATCTATGTTGTTTTTGTGGCCTATGTCCTTGTCCACCTACATTAAAACTATTTTTTGGTGCCACATCTTCTTTCTCTTCTGCATTATAAGGCCTTTCTCTTTTCGGTCTCCATTTACCTTTACCTTTTTCCTTCCCTTTCCATCCTCATTGAGACTCATTTTTGTGCTTTAATTTTTCATAGCAGTGCTTCAAATTCCCAATGACTTCTTCAAGTGACTGAGGCTCATCATACTCAATCCGATCTCTAAATGTTATTGGAAACCCACTGACAAATCATTGAACCTTAGCCTTCTCATCCTTGAGATATGGTACATATCAATAGCTCCAAGAACTATTTTGTATACTCCTCATCTGTCATTGATCCCATCTTTAGCTCATAAAAAAATTTGGCCTTGTTTTCATAGTACCTCTCTGAAAAGTATTTCTTCTTGAAAAATATTTTAAACTCATGCCAACTCAAGTCATATGTCCTTATGTGTCTAACCCAATTCACATATTCCCACCAAATGTCTGCCTTACCTCTCAAACTGAAGATAGAAATATTGTCCTTCATGTTATATAAGTACTCATGAAACTCAAATAACTTCTTCATTCCAAGTATCCAAGCTTCTGCCTCCTCTGGTTTCTTCAAGTCCCCATCAAAATTAGGTGGCTTTGACTTCTTAAATTCATCCAGCATGTATCGCCTGTCACCCCTCCTGTAAGGGTGTTTCCAATAACAATCATGATGTTTATCTGAACCAGAACTAGAATGGTACATATACTCATCACCCCGCCTAACCAGAGTTTCCAACAACCTGCCATCTTTCATTGTATCTACTCTATATGACATATGTCTACTAGGAGACCTATAGCCATATGCCCCATTAATTTTTCCTCATGTCCGTCACTGATCCTTAATGGCCCTTTTTTCTACAAATATGACAAGCTCTGAAGAAGTATTGCATTCACCTCTGCATGTATGAGCTTTTCATTATCTGCCTTACAACTCCTTATTTCTTCCTTTAGGCTTCTCAATGTGTTTGCCAAATCATAAGAATGCCCCCCATGTTTCTCATATGACTCATGGGGGGATTCATTGTAGTCTACCATCTTTCTATCCATGTTGGTATTTCTCCTGCAAGTTATAATATGTCAGCTAAACCAAATAACAATAAGCCAATGTACCTTAGTGTAATTTGGGGAGGATACATACTGCAATATCAATCAATCAACGTAATATATGTATAGATATAATCATGACAACATATAAACATATAATTTCTAGGCATATAAACCTATAAATTACATTCTAGTTGGAGTCCAAACATCCATGCATGACCATACCAAATGCACACCAATGCAAGCTTGACCACACACACAACCATAAGCATGAGCCATACATGAGCATAAGAAACATGTAACCCAACATGATTGACCAATGCATATTCAACATATAACATTACATAAGAAAACATGCACAACCAATACACAAGTATGACCCAAAGGTGACCTAGCATAACCAAGCAATGCACATACAACATGTAACAATATGTAAGAAAGAGTGCACGCACAATACATAAACAAGAACAACACACAATCAGTCATACATTCCTGACAGCATGTCGAAAACAACATCATCGTCACTTCCATGGCGACACCACTGCCACCTTCGCCACCACAATGCGGACACAACAACCACATACAACATAGGTATGAAAACACATAAGCATTAAACATAATGCGTGATCAACACACTACTTGTCCAATCTGAGAGTTAAACCATGCTCTAATACCACTCTGTAACACCCTCTTCACATATCTACACAGTAACTGGCAGCCCAAGGTAAACATGTGACGATAGGATACTAATGTGAGATTCAACCTCCTAGATGACCTTAAGGAAGTGGAACTGATGGAAACCTCACAAACAGACCTTACACAACATCAACAACACCTCCACGAGGTAACCCAACCTCCCAGACCCTTGAACCCTGAAGGGGAAATGATTTTTAAGCCTTTTGAGCCTTAGCCACGGGCATTTAAGGGCAAGGGAGTGGCTAGAAGCCTATAGCCACAGGCATGCCAAGGCAAGGTCGCGGCCAGGGCCCCAAAAAGTCAATTTTGTGCCTGCAACTCCAATATTTGTGCCACATTTTTAGCCCAGAGCCCATATCACTACCCAGAACTTCATGAAACTTTAGAATAGGATAAATAACACTAAAACAAAGGTATGGAAGCAATCACATCATCAAGAACTCATCTATACCCCTCCCAACCATAATGGGAATTTCGTCAAACATGTCACAAGCATTGCATCTACAGGTATAAACAACAGATATAAAAATAGGGGTCTCATACTTATTTGATAATCGCTAAGAAGCATTTCTCCATTACATCATTAGCTGCAATACAATATATTTAACCATATATACATTGTACATTCATTTACAAGTAAAAACATAGATGGATCCATACATCATCACTGATAAAATACATGCTTATAACCAGCATAATAACAACAGAAATACCATGGATACAATAGCAATTAAATCCACATAATAACTTGTAAATTTGCATACCAAATACCAAATGAATGAGCTTCTCATTAATGATTATTAAAACCAACTGGATATGGGACTTCCATGTTCCACCCGACCATAGATTGGCTGAGCCAAATCTCTCTTCAGCCAATAACCCCCGTGCCATATTCCAATCATGAATGTGGGACTTAAACCTAAATAACCAACCAAGGAATCCTTAGGCTAAACCATCTCACCCTCATCAAATAGAAATCAGGCTTTACTGTTATCTACACCTGATCACTAGGCCAACACAAGCATGGATATCATCATATTCTCTCCACCTAAACCATGAGGAATTTTCATATCTGCTAGTCTCTCAGGATTTACAGCAGCCCATAGTTTGAATCAGGGGTCACTAGGCCCTAAATCAAGACATACTCTCCAGGATTTATCGCAATCCCAAACCTGGGATTCCTAGGCCTAAAATGGAGAGCAACCCATCACCTCTCAGGCTTTAGCTCAATCCAAACCCAGATTACTAGGCCCTAAACTGAGGCAACAAGCGAACTGGTTCTATAATCATTTGAAGATCCACCTCTATCAGATTCAAATCCATATGGTAATCCAGCTAAACCTAAACATGAGAACTCCACAACACCATAGATATAAGGAAATTTCAAGGCTAGGATGAATACACTGTCACACCTAGAAAATCCCATGCCAAAACAACAAAGAACAACATGAAATACCATGCATGAAAAATCTATCAAGGAAACCATACGTGCAAATAAATACCTACAAAGAATCTTATTGTAGTTTCTTGATTCCTTCTCCTCCTTGATTTCTTCCTCCTTCTTCCTGCATTTTTGCCTTTCTTTCTCCAAAAACTCCAAGTGTCCAAGAGTGAGAGAGAGGGATAGAATAATGAGAGAGCTCCAAAAAATGCACTAAAAAAAGGTACCAATTGATCCTCAGAAGTCGTTTTATAGAAGATGCCTCTATTTTCTTCATTTTCCATTATTTTCCTTCAATTTCCTCCTCACGTGCAACATGTGACCTTTCATCTCCCTTTTCTCGTAATTTCCATGATTTTCGTAAATAAATGTGCCAAAAACACAATTTTTCCTTTCCAAAGCCTTTTCCATATGCTTTTCCAATTTCCTTAGCTATAATAAACCAGATGAACACCACCTAGGATGGTATTCCCAACTTTCAGTTTGGAATAAGTGTCCCATCAACCGTGGTTATTATTTTTAACTTTATTACATGG
Source organism: Pinus albicaulis (assembly GCA_034641835.2). Lineage (NCBI taxonomy): Eukaryota > Viridiplantae > Streptophyta > Pinopsida > Pinales > Pinaceae > Pinus > Pinus albicaulis. Next base: position 1,393,417,314 of record CM076580.1, read on the forward strand.
AATTTTCACCAGGTTTGTTACAAATTGGTTTACATATTATATACGTGAAAATATCATGGGCGCTTTTAGGCTGAAATTTCCTCTAATGACTTATGTTTTATCTTTTATTACTAAACAAATGCATCTTATAGATCATATTGATTTGCGTAGACAAAATGGTGAGATGACTTATTCCTTTCTCACTAGTTCTACTTCAAATGTATCAAAATTATAGAATTCCTTGAATAATACTATTGCATAACTTAAAATGGAAAAGACTTATTCTCTGGCGAAGGATGTTAGGATCAAATCACTAGAATACCTTGTAATTAAATTAGGTTTGGATCCCAAAAATGTGGATGCATCTCAAGAGATTGTTAAGAAGAAAAATGATGTTCAAGAAATTAGAAGATAGTTGAAGTTGGCCACAACAGAGCATCCCCAGACATAAGAAATTGGGGAATTAGAGAAGGATAAGGAAACTATATTATCCTATCTAATTGAACAAAACCTAAAAATTAAGAAAATCCAAGAAATTTTATAATAGTTGTTAAAAGAGAAGGCTCAAACTTACAATGTAGTAGTTCCAACAAGATACACAAGTTCCACGAAAGATATTACTACAGAAATTCTATCACAGAAATTATCTTCTCTGAAACTAAAGGATGTTGAGATTGGAAGATTGAAAGAAAAATTGGACAGAGCTTAGATGAACAAAAATGAATCAAATGATGCCTTAGTAGGGGAAATAAAGAAAAATGAAAATTTGCAAAATCAATTAGAACAACATTTGAGGAGTTCTAACAATATTCAATGTTTATCACAGACCAAAGAACAAATTTGGATAGAAACTATGTCATCTGTGTCGTATATTTGGAAGTCTATAGAGATTATTGTAGAATAAGAGGAGTTTATTGAAATATCCAAAGAATCTATTTAATGAAATTAAAATACAATTGGGAAATAAAACTAGACAAGAAATTCAGATAATAAAATCTATAAACACAAGGTCCATAGAAGAACTTGAAGAACTAGGAATTGTAAACTGGAACAAAATCAGTTATTTAGACTAGAAAATTTCTCATGAAGCAAAATCTAATGTTGAAGACAAAGGAAAAGTGTGAAAATATTCAAGTGAAATTCAATAAATTCTACACAAAATTTTATATTATGCTAGAGAGAGGTCTTCCATCTTTTAAGAATGCATATGGCCAGATGATAGAAAAAGTCCAATATGAAATATTGTTGAACAGAGAGGCGAGGGAGAGGACAAAGTTTGTTGGAATCAAGGGAGAGATTAACGGTCAGAATCTACATCAAATTTTAGTTAATGACCTTTTCATCTGCTATGAAATCAAACACTTTTTCATAGTAAAACCTTCTTTTGATAATTATATTGATGCAGATGAATCGTACAGAAAGATGATGGATCTCAGTTACCCAATAGATGAAGAATGGGAGAAGTTGGTCAAATGTTTTCAATAAATTCATCTTATCAATGCAGCATATTAGCAACATATCACAATTATTAAGCATTTCGAGCAACAAGAACAATGCATCTTCAAATACATTGAACCTGAATGTAGAAATTGAGCGCAATTGTAGACATTTTTGGAGCAGTTTTCTATTTTTAGTTAAACACTTAAAAAAATTTTAAACATTATCCAAAGTTTTGGATAAGTAATACTTTGAATGTAAATCTGTTAAGAGATAGGATATTTAGTAAAACACTCTATATATACCTTATTTTTTAATAAGAAAGGGTTGATACCTCGAGAAAACTTTTGTAATATTGTTGTAATAATTTCAACTTGGATATAATTAAAGGCTTCTGGTTTTAGTTCATGACAACAATTGGGTACTCGTGAGTTCTTATTGTAATTTCATGATTTGTTTTTGCATATATTTGAAAATATTATAGGATATTAGGAAGGGATAGATTGAGTATCAATATCCCTAACGTCCTTATGTAAAGTTATGTTCACAACTAATTTAGAAATTTAACAATCTGTTTAATTTACTACCCATAAATCTTTAGATTGTTGCTTCTATGATATACTTGGATATATTTGTGTTGACTATAGAGATTCATATATACATCTATGTTAATGATTAAATGTTCATGGAGAATTTTTATCCTTCTAAATTCCTCTTTCAATTCCTCACATTGATGCTTTGGCTTAGTTCTTTAGTCGAGGATTGTCTACAAATATACAACATGGGGGATAAAATTGAGAAGCACAAAAATAGGTAACAATGGATTGAGAATAAACTGTTGTAACAGTTGATGTTGTAACAAAATGACAATGTTAAATCTACTGAAAATGTTGTAACACTCATAACCGTTGAAAATGTTGAAATTGTTGTAAAATTTGATGCTATAACAACTGCTACTATTGAAACTACTGAAACAGTGAACATTATAGCGAATGTTTTAACAGTAAATGTTGTAACAACAGATGTTGTAACAGCAGATGTTGTAACAATTGAGGGGGTATAAATTCATTTCATCTTGCTTGTAAAGGCTTGAAATTTGGAGGCTAAAGAGGTTTTCCTACCACCCAACACTACACCAGAACTTAGGGGATCAAGAAAACAAATTGAGAAGCACAAGCATAGGTAACAACGGATTGAGAGTCAAATTTAGTAACAGCAGATGTTGTAACAATAATATGTTATAACAAAAAATACCATAAAATCATGTCAATGTTAAATCTGTTGAAAAACTCGTAACAGTCGATGTCATAACACCCATTACTATTAAAATGTTGAAACTGTTGTAAATTTTATGTTATAACAACTTCTACTATTGAAACAATTGAAACAATGACCATTACAATGGATTTTGTAACAGCAGATGTTATAAAAATTGAGGTGGTAGAAGGCCATTTCATCTTGCTTGTCAAATCTTGAAAGTGGGCAACCAAAGTGGTATTTCTACCACCCAAAACTACACCAACACTTGGGGGATCAAGAAAAAAATTTGAGAAGAAAAAACATAGGTAACAGTGGATTGAGAAGCAAATGATGTAACATCGGATGTTGTAACAATAGATTATGTAACAACATTTCAATGTTAAATCTGTTGAAAATGTTGTAACACTCATTATTGTTGAAAATGTTAAAACTGTTGTAAAAGTTGATTCCATAACAACTGCTACTATTGAAACTACTAAAATAGTGACCATTACAATGGATTTTATAACAGAAAATGTTGTAACAATTGAGGTGGTAGAAATCCATTTCATCTTTCTTTTCAAAGCTTGAAAATGGGAAACCAAAGAGATGTTTTTGCCACCCAACACTACACTAGCACTAAGGGGATCAAGAAAACAAATTGAGAATCACAAACATAGGAAAAAACAGATTGAGAAGCAAATGTTGTAACAATAGATGTTGTAACAAAATATGTTTTAACAACATATGTCATAACAAATGTTGTTACAGCGGGTGTTGTAACAACAAGTCATTTCATTTTTCTTGTCAAATCTTGAAAGTGGGAAACAAAAGAGGTGTTTCTCAGGAACTTTGCATTTGGGTTGTTCTTCTTCTGAGACCTTTGTAATACATTTGTTGGTTTCTTTCATTAACAGATTTATCAATGTTGTGTGAATAGTTGATATACCTGTGACTTTTATCTAAGAAACCTTAATGGAGCTCTCTGCAATTTCTACATCTTATTTTCTTTCATTCCATGCTCTTTGTCGTATAGATCTAATGCATAGGGCTTTGTTTAGCCCTATACTTAAAACCTAAAATTTCTTTATGTTCTTCTCTCCATACTACAACGTCAATTTTAAAGGTTGTAATCAAAAATAAGTAGCCCAACTGAATTTATTCATTAATTTCTCCAAAAACTAGTTCACATTGCATCTAAAGGTATATCGTTACCTGTTGATCCAGATTCTCTCAGCTACCGAAATTAACCAAGATATTTTACTTCTATGATGTTAGCGGAATTTCATGTGAAAGAGTATGAAAAACCACATGTTCATACTTTAAAGAAGAATAAACATAAAGGAAACCATTAATTCAAAGAACACACAAGTTGATAACGGATTTCGCCAAGGGTGGGTTACGTCTTCGGACCTGGTGTCAAGAGTGGGGAGGTATCCTCATTAGGTGTTGTAAGATGATGATGAGTACATGATTTATTCTTTTTCAATATAAGGTAGAACTCCCATAACTAGAGTGGCATGTATCTTCACGAGACGTTCTCCTATAAGAACTGTCACTCATAAAAGCTCACTTCCAACATGACAAAGGAAACTTTTCTCACATAAAGTGGCATACAATGACCCTCTCACATAAGTGGCATACAACGATCCTCTCGCAAAGCGGTATACAATGATACTACACAAAGTGGCATACAATGATCCTCTCACGGAGTGGCATACATGGATCTCAAAATCAAATCATCTCAACAAAAATCAAATAGTAGCAACGCATCTTATACCTCCAAGTCTGGGGATGAACTAAAAATCAACTACTCTGATGAAGAAATGGCATCCGCCATCCCATTCCTTATGAAAAACCGTGAAACATGAGTATAAACTCGACCCCATTCTGACTCGGTCAAATTTTGGCTCCTTGGGAATCTCAAAAATTCCTCAAAGATTCTCTTCTAGATATGTACAAAAAATATGTTGCTCAGATCATAAAATAAACTGTGCCATTAGACTCCTTGTTAGGCCAGAATTGTGAATTATGGATAAATCACGCTTCCCTAGACAGGTGCTAGTCTAGAATAACAGGTGAAAGACTATACGACTATTTCTCCTATCTTAGAACAGATACACAGAGAGGATTGGAGGCTTACTTGTTCAGTCGCTTCCAAATGACTCCTTATGTCGCTTCTGTTGTAGCTTCAAATTCAATCGGTTTGTGAGTTGAATGCTTCCTGCAAGAAAAACACTGAAACAGCAGAAGATGCAATAATATAGACATCTATTCAAGCTAGTTAGCTAAATCAGTAAAGCATAAACCCTATACATCAACCAATATCTTGCAATATGGAAAATCAAAGCCAATATAGATGCATATAGGGAAAAATAAGCAGTACTCTTTATTGATGATAGAAGGAGAGGTTACAACCTAGTGACTGATTTGAAGTGACCTTTCAGCAACATTCCCAAGCCTCATCATAGTATAAATCTCTCCAGCAGTAGCTTCACAAATCTAGCTCTCAATTGAAAATTCTCCAACATTTCTCTACTCAAATTTTTCCTTCCAAGCACTTAGATCTGTGCTCAATTTATAGATGAACTGTAGGTTGTTTTTCAATCAATAACTTTCCAAAAATAGGCAATACATGTTTCCAGTCATGTAGATGTCAAATGGACACTTGGATCTGAAGCTTGACACATGTGAACTCTTCTAGAAGGCACTGGCCAAGTGGAGATTTCGGAACAATGAGAATTTGGCTCCCAATGTGACCAACGCACCTATGAATGTCGAGAAGTGCTTTGCAAGGCAGCCTTGCATGGGGCTACCTGCATATGCAATGCACTTAGGGCCCTTAGAGCCTGTGTTGGTGAGCTCTCATATGCTATATAATAAGCTTCAAACCATGGAAACCTTTGCTTGATGAAAGTCTTGCTTGATTTTTCTTGTTTCTTGTCTTAGGGCATGTAGAAATTGAAATGATAGGGAATGATATACCCTTGATCATTAGTCTTGGAGATGATGTCCAGTTAACCAAGTCATTGGGAATGGTGCCCAAATTGACCTATAACAATTGCCCCCTAAAGCATGAGATCCAAATAATAAGAACATTTGATTGAGATGATTTACACTGTGATGAGTCTGGAAACAAAGCGGAGTGGTCACCTGCATCAATATTACAATACATTACATCATGATATATCCTCTTTTGATCATAATTGTTGAGGGTAGGCATTCCCATATTCAGCACATAAAACAATCTAATAACATGTACATAATTCAGAAAGTCGTCTTCATTGGAATGTTTCCCAGATGCAGACATGCCTACAGATATAGGCCCATGTTTGGATGACAATATGTATGTAAGGTCACCGTACAGATGATGTGTACAACAATCCTGAAATCGTAGCCCGGATGGCTGAAACTAGATCTGGGGTCTTCTTATCTCGTTCACTCAATCATTTGGGTACAATTCTAACCATGCGATTATATGATTTGTCGTCGAACATGGAAAGACATCGTTTGATTACCAGCCAATGATGTGAGTTGTTAACAAACGCTAGAGAACCACCATTAATTTCAATGGCCCTCAAGGTACTTTATTACATTTCATAAGGCGTGAATAGATGATTTGATGTTGAACGCAAAACAAAATATTTCAGTCAAAGGTCTGGAAGCGAGGATCTTGTCGATGTTGTAACAATCCTCATGGTACTGGAATCTGATGTTTCTAAGTGAACTTCCTGGATATTGATTTTTTGTCGACAGGAAGTCACCTTATTGCAAAATAGGAGTTACTGATTTCAGAGACAAGGGCATGACTTGATATAGCAATTTTCAAGGATGACGGTCATGAAAATGAAGGTTTATGAGTATTGCAAAAGGATGAGTTTTTAATCATTGGATGACTTCTCTTGAAAATATCGACGACACTGTGATGATTTGGCGGCATTGACCCAAAACCAAAGTGAAGGCATGATGAACCATAGGTGTGAATGAACCGTCAAGATGATTACCCAACCCAAACAGTCACGTACATGGAGTGAAAGAAGTGTCATGTTCAAGAGCGACTTGCTACCAAAAAGAAACTTTGCTTACTTTTCCCAAATTTTCCCCGGTCATTTTTCGACCAGTACCTCTTTATTTTTTAACAAGCTTGAGGAGGATAACATTTTCTTGATCTATAATTCAACCCTTTGGGCGAATAAAGTATCGCTATTTAATAATTTAACGAGTCTAGCGATGAATGAAACTCAATTCTTTCCATGATCAACAAGCCTGTCGCTATTTTATGTTTCAACGAGCTTAACGATAGTGATAGCCCGGTCCTTTTTCATATTTAGAGAGTTTGAAAAAGAGGACGAAAGAGAACTCCAAAAGTACTTTTTCGTAAATTTGTCACTCATATCTAAAAAAGTGTAAAATAATATCTAAGAGAACCTTTTTGGTCATGTTTAACCAAGGTATTCCTTTTTCGTAAATAATCCATCTCAGTCCGGAAAAGGGTTAAACTTATACTGAGCAGATATCGATTCACTTACTTTAATGAGATCGAAAATACAAGTGCTCGACAATCTTTTCACATTATCAGAGTCTAAAAAGAGTTGAAATAAGACTACAGGGGTTTCCTTTTTCGTTGTTATCGAAGCTCGAAAAAGAGATAAAAGTGCGCTTCAAATCCTTTTTCGTTTTTAACAAAGCTCGAAAAATAAGGAGAAAAAGTATGCTTTGTGGTCAAGTCATTCTTTGAATAAATCTGCACAACTAATCTATTCATCAGTTGTATTTCCAGTTCAGAACAACATAAAACAGATTAAAAATACTTGTTTCATGATAAAAACATAATAAAATTATAGCCATAGCAATAAATTTAACTTGCAAACAATGAAATGACTAAAAAAAGTAGTTTCACTATTCATTTTTACCATTCCATAGTTACCATTTGCATTTTGGAGCTCTGAACCTAATTTTGCCCCTGAACTTCAGTTGTTGATTGGGGTCGTTTCTGTGGATGGATTGTGTCACCATTTGATCCTAGTTAGTGCCATGAACCTCCTCTTCCTTTTAGTATTCATTTCATTTCCAATTTTTGCAAATTTGTAGGGTTTTAAGGCCCCTAGGGTAAATTCTGCCCAAAATGAGGGCAACACACCCCTGAATCTCGAAACTTGTGTTGCATAGAAGGTACAGTGAAGAGTACCTACATGTGAAATGCATTGTCTCAGCCCAGGGAGTTCGTTGGGCGCGGTTCAAGTTTTTGGTTTTCATGGTGTGCTCAAAATTTTCCTACTTTTTTTCAATGATTGGAATCTAATGGATCTTATGGTTGTATTTCAGGTTTCCATCAGATTATAATGATGATTACATGGAGGGAAAGACAACATGAATAACAAGATATGATTTCTTTGAATGATCCGGGTACTATAAGAGCCTTAAGAGATTGTGGACTACTTAAGTACTTCAAATTGTTGGGAATGAGGCAACAAATAGAACTCTTGGAGTTCTTAGTTCAAGCATGGGATCCGGTGATAGAAGCATTTCACATTAAGAACAAAGTGCTTCCCATAAAAGTTTAGGACATGTATTTTATCACAGGTTTGTCAAGGAGAGGTTTTCCTATTTCTCTCACAGGGTCTACCATTGGAGGAGAGACAGTGAGGGATTATGTTATGCAGTATTTATATCCAGGGGCAGAACCTAGCAAAGATGGAAAAATAAACTTCCTGGATGTCAGGGATTTTCCTTTGAGAACCATCATTTTCACGATCTCTAAAATTGTTGGCACTGTTACACTACATGCAGCGAATAGATCATATATGCAGTATGTGTTAAAGTGTTTAGAGCCAACAGTCTTCAACTGGTCTAAAGCTGTTCTATCACAGATAAAGGAACAACTGAATAAAGAAAAGGGAGGAAGGAAGAAAAAATTCAGTTATGGTTCAATCCTTATCTCCTTCGCTTTGGAACAGATTCCACTGATGCAGCCACAACATGTAATATTGGATATATCTAGTCCTAGAGATCCTCGAATGCAGAGATGGGTAGAACTCATGGGTCGGCATGCAGGTCAATCGACCGTTGTGTTCTCTACTGCATTCTTTTCCTAGTTCTGGCGACAGATCATCGCCATCGATGAGTATGCATATGCAGGCGTCGACTTCCAAGGAGATCCAGATCTAGTATTACCAGAAGGCGCTCAGTGGAGTGCAATAGGTAAGAATGATTTGACCATGTTTTTTTTATTTTTCTAAGGTTTATACAATGTTTTTGTGTTTCGATTTCTTTCCAAGACTAAACTAAAAGTTTGATGTAATGCAGATATTGGTCGTGTTCAACCAGTAGAGGAACCAAAGCGTGAAGCAGATGTGCCAGTAGAGAGGGCTGTCGGGAGCGCAGTCCTTTAGGACCTTGATATGGTTGAGACTCTAGCTGAGCTTCAGTAGCACATAGAGGGGTTTACCTTCAGGATTCTAGATTTCAGAATAGAAGAGCTTCCCATGCGATTGCAGTGACACACTCTTGGGGTTCCTAACCGTTGGATGCGGTTGCTTCATAGGATTGCTATATCTCTAGCATGTTACCATGAGCACCACTAGTTTACTTGTGACTTTTTGCATACATTTTGAGGTCAGATGACCAATGTGTCTTGGACACAAATTTTGTAAAAACCTATAAATATATATCGATATGATTTCAGAGTTTTTCCTATGTTTAATGCGCAATCCTATTCAATGATGTGAATGTTTTCTTTACCTATGTCGCAAATGTCTATCTAAAACTTGATTAGCTAATGAATCAGTTAAAGTGTTCAAATTTCTGGAAATATGTTGATATTGAATGAAATCAAAATGTCTCTCCAAAAGTTGAACTTTTAGGAACAATCTAAGAAGTGTTGGATTTCTAAAAGTATAAATACTAGTAAGTTGTAATACCACAAGTTGTGAGTCTAACCTTATGATTATGCAGTTAATACCAAATGAAATGGCATTAGAGAGAAGTTCGATCAACGTGATATACTCAGCGATATTTTTCGTCGATCTACCAATACAAATCCCTTGAAAACTCACTAACTTGTTGTTCGGAGTGAAAATGGCCCACGCTGCAGAGGATAGATTATGCGTACTACGACTAGCACAATCAGCATATCCAAAAAATGGTTCCAAAGATTCAGTCATCTGCGATGAAATGTAAAGTGGATTACCAACATCAAGAAAACTTTAAAAACAAATTAAGATAGTGAATGCAAATCAACAGCATATATACAATATAATACAAAAAATTACTACGCTCATGATTAAGCATAGTAATGTTTCAAATACAACCCATTTCTAGGTTGTGCCAATGGAATCCCATTGTAATCAACTAACTCGTATGCACCCTTAGCAAGAACTCTTTTGAAAATATAGGGGCCATGACATAATGGTTCAAATTTCCCTGTACCTATTACATCAGCTTCTTGATCGTAAAGAAGGACCAAGTTTCCCTCTGATTAGATGCGAGGCTGGACATTTTTGTCGTATTGTGCCTTTATACGTTTCTTATGCGCTTCGTTGGCCAATTGGGCTTCAAAACGCATTTCATCTAGATGGATGAGGTTAAGGAGATGCGCTTCTTCTTCTGAGGTGTCAGGTAACAAGTCTATCGTGAGTTTTAATGATGATATTTCACATTGGATTGGTAAGATAGCTTCCAGACCATACACCAATTGAAAAGGAGTAAATCTGGTTGCGTTTCTCACTGAGGTTTGATACGCCCACAAAGCGGAGTACAAGATCAAGTGCCAGTTCCTTTTACGAACTCCTATCATTCGTTGAAGCATTCGTTTAAGAATTTTGTTAATAGCCTCAAATTGTCCATTTGATTGTGGATAATAAGGAGTAGAATTATCATGTGACAATCCTAACTTGGTAGTCAATTCAAACATCATATGGTTGTGAAAATGCTTCCCATGATCCGTAACTATAGCATGTGGGACCTCAAACCGTACAATAACATGGTTAAAGAAAAACAATGCAGTTGTTTGTCCTGTGTTGTTGAATGTAGGAATCGCTTCGGCCCATTTGGTAAAATAGCCGACTGCAAAAATAATATAACCATGCCCCTCAGATGGAGGGTTATAGGTCATGAAGTCAATACCCCATTGCGTAAATGGTCCAACAGAGACAACATGATGCATTGGCGTTGGAGGTTTGTGGATTTTACGATCAAAAATCTATCATGCATGACAACTTCTGACCGCGAGGATGCAATCTCGAAAAATAGTAGGCCAAAAGTAACTAGCGCGGAGTATCTTCTGTGTGGTAGCATATTTAGATAAATTTCCACCACAAGCCCCAGCATGACAATCATTTAACACTTTTTCGGCCTCCTCATGAGTGAGGCACCTCCTTAAAATGGTATCAACACCATGACGATAAAGTGTATCGTCGACGATCAGATAATCTTTGGCTTGGTATCGAATATGTCATTGATCAGAGCGAGAGATATTAGGTTGAAAATTTTGGGTTTGGAGATAAATGATGAAATCCCCATACCAAGGATCAGATGATCCGATCAAAAACAGAGACTCTTCTGGAATATATGGTTCCGATGTAGCAGCAGTACTATCAGAGGGAAGGTCACAGAGAAGCTCAGCCAAAACTAAAGACTTCTTTGACTTGGATTTGATGAATTCCAAATCAAATTCGTGCAAAATGACAATCCATTTTGAATATTTTCCCCCCAGCAATTGACGTGATAATATGTAAGTCATGGGGTTTAAATCTGAAACTATTGTTGTTTTTCAGAGCAGGATATAATGGTGAAATTGTTGGACAGCTTGAACAGTTGCCAAGGCAAGCTTTTCCACGTAAGAGTACTTAACTTCCGTATCATTGAGATTACGACTCAAATAGTAGATCAGATGTTCAATGCCATCTTCTACTTGGACCAAAACCATTGCAATGGTCATTGCAGCCGTGGCGATATACAGGAAATAATCATTTTGATAATTAGGAGGATACATTAATGACGCTTGAACAAGATGGTCCTTGCCAGCATCAAAAGAAGCTTGCACAACTTGGTCCCAATGGAAGGGAACCCCCTTTTTCAATAGTCGAGTAAATCCTTTAGCCATTTCGGCGTAGTTTGGAATGAACCGTCTCAAGAAATTAGCCTTTCCTTGAAATTTTTGTATCTGAAGTAAGTTTGATGGTGCAGGCAAACCAAGAATGGCCTGTACCTTCAGTGGGTCTATTCGAATTCCTTTTTTTGAGACTACAAATCTGAGCAATCGACCAGAACCAACACAAAACACACATTTGTGTGGATTGAGGCATATCTTGTAGTGTCGGCAACGTAAGAAAATGGCTTTCAAATGCATCGGGTGATCAGTATGATTTCGTGAATGCGCTGGTAAATCATCTAGATATGGTTGAACAATGTGCTTGATGTCGTTGAAAGCATAATCCACTTCTCTCTGAAAAGTTTCCCCAGCATTCTTTAAACCAAACAGAAGTTTCCTATATGCGAATGTGCCCCAGGGATAGATGAATGTTGTATTATGTTGGTCATATGGGCAGATATTGATTTGATTGTAGCTGGAAAATCCATCCATGAACGAAAATATTTCTCATCCAGCACAATCGGCAATAATCTGGTCGATAAATGGAGTAGGATAGTTGTCTTTTGGACAAGTCTGATTAACATCCCGATAATCGACACACACTCTAATGGTCCCTTGTCTTTTCATAATAGGAACGGTATTGGAAACCCACTCAGTTAGCGGAACAGGGTAAATGAAACCAGCACATAAAATTTGTTCAACTTCTACTTTAATGGAAATGGCTTTCTTTGGATGAACAGGATGAATTCGTTGACGCACCATTTTGACATCAGGATACATATTAATAGTGTGTTCAACTATACTAGTATCTATGCCTGGCATTTCCTCGTAAGACCAAGCGAATACGTCACGAAATTCACGAAAAAGAGAGCGATATAAATCAAGTTCTGATGGAGAACAAGATACACTGACATGAATATTTTCTACAATGCCAGGTCGAAATATCAATAGAAATCGTTTCTTCGATATTTAATAAATTTCGCTCAGATTCAATTTCATTAATCAGTAAATAATTCGAAAAGAAATTTTTGATGGATAGGTGATATAGTTCACTGAGATTGTTTTCTTCGTAATCAGGAAGATGGGAATGATGATGATAATCTTCCCATGGTTCTCCTTCTGACATCATAGCTTCCAAAATATTTCATCTGTCAAAAAATTTGAGGATGATTGATTGCTATGCCAGCTCAATAGGGCTGGGCAGTAAAACATTATCCAATGTAGAAATATCAGAATCACTCGTACTCTCCCTTAAGCTAGATAGAGTGTAAGAGATCATGTAGCAGGTCTCTATGTTTGCAATTTCTGCCGATGTCGCAGGCGGCGGTAATGCAAAGGTTCCCATAAGAGTGGAATCTGTTAGGTCCCTATATTACTAGTATAGTCCCTTATTGTTGTTAGTGTAACCCCCTTATTGTTATTATTGTACCCTTGTAACCCCCATATTGTTATTATTGTGCCCTTAAATTATTAGTTTTAGGTCGGCTAGGATTACATTGTGGCCCCACTAGGATTACATTATGGCCCCATGTAATCCTATATATATAAAGGAGGTTTTGTAAATTGTATCATCCAAGAATTGTTCATTTATGTAATGTATTGGAGGTTTCCCCCTTGAAGTGGCTTATTTATAAGGCGTTGATATCTCTTTTCTTCTATTTTTGGAACTGGTTACACAACATTTGGTATCAGAGCTTTGGATTCTAGGGTTTCGCTGCTCTAAACAGGTCATTGTGGAATTTTTGCTATAAATGTTTTTGTACAAAGGTTCAGAATCTGAAATTTTTAGGGTGAGAAGCCTAAAACATGAGGAAACTTGTCAAAAAAATTCAAATCTTGGTTCGCAATATTTTTAGAGATATGATTTGTGGAAGGTAGTGCTTTTTCAGGCTCCCAAATTTCATCTCAAAGAGGTGATCGTGGGAAAAGATTCATAACTCTCTCTCTGAGCATCGGATTGGAGTTCCGTAAAAAGTGGTCACAATCACACGGACTGTAGTTTCTTCGCTATCAATTTCAGAGCCAAAATATGAAACTATGACATGTGTCAATTCGTACAAGTTCGCTCTACTGAACCACTCCATAATTAGGTCATTGTGGGAGATTGGACACAAATTTGTCTTGAAGAATCCAAATTAGGTCAGACCTATGGCATTCGAAATAGAATTCATAGGGATACGTTGGTACCAAAAATCAAATATTTAAGTTCTGCAATCACAGAGATAATCCAATTTCAATATCGAGCTCCTCAAAAGCAAGAAAAAGGTGTGTATTTTTTTTTTCTGAATTGCATAAGTCTTGTTTGAAGAATCAATTTGAATTGATTCCAAGGGAATATTGTAGAATAGATATCAGTATTGGGTTCTAAAATATGCCCCGTAAAAATAATTCAACGCCCATCAAACCTTCAGAAGGCTCTACTATGACTCATGAAGATGAAGAATTGCAACATGATCTATCTAAATTACAAGAGAAAGTGCACCAAATTTCTCTCTCGCAAAGAGCAACAAAAAATGAAATGGAAGTTTTGAAGAAAGGCGTGGAAGCTAAGATGGATGGCATGGAAGCTGGCATGGAAGCTAAGATGGAAAACATGAAGAATGATCTAAAAGCAGACATGGAAGGTTTGACAAAGTTGATACAATAAATGTTTCATAATGGTGAAGAGATAGTAGAAGAAACTCATGATGAGAACAAAATAAATGTTAATCATGATTTCACAAACTCTAATGTTGGCGGGAAGAACCACCATATTCCAAAAATGGAGATGAGGAAGTTTGATGGAAAGGATCCTGTAACATGGATACTACAAATGGAGCAATATTTTTATCTCCATAATGTGCAAAACACACAAAAGGTACGCATTGCAACTTTACATTTAGAACAAAATACATTTGTATGGTATCAATGGCTTTGCTTCCGTAAAAAAATTGTCACCTGGTCAATTTTTACGGAGGAAATGATAGCACATTATGAGGATACAAAGAGCAACACCTTCTTTAGCCAATTGATAAATCTCAAACAAAAGGGCTTAGTGGGGGAGCACATTGAGGACTTCCAAAAATTGAATATAAGGGTAACTGATATTCCAGAGGAACACAGGATTGATCTCTTCCAAAAGAGCGAAATTGAACGTATGATTACGGAAATGTTAGAGGCAGGTATAATTTAACCTAGTCAAAGTTCTTTCTCTGCTCCTGTAGTATTGGTACACAAGAAGGATGGATCATGGTGAATGTGTCTGGATTATAGGGAGCTCAATAAGCTCACCATTAAAGATAAATTTCCCATTCCTGTTATTGATGAATTATTGGATGAATTACATGGAGAAATTTATTTTACCAAGTTCGATCTTCATTCAGGATATCATCAAATTAGAATGAAGACTAAAGATATTCCAAAATCAGCATTTCGAACTCATGAGGGTCATTATGAATTTTTGGTCATGCCTTTTGGCCTTACCAATGCACCTTCTACATTTCAAGGGTTGATGAATTCCATTTTCAAACCCTTCCTTAGAAAATGTGTGCTAGTATTTTTTGATGATATACTAATCTACAACAGGTCTTGGAAGGATCATGTTCAACATGTTGACAGGGTGCTCAAACTATTGCGGGAGAAACAATTATATGCAAAAACATCCAAATGTTTCTTTGGAGTACAAGAGGTGGAATATCTGGGTCATATTGTATCTCACGAGGGTGTTAAGGTAGACCCTAACAAAATTAAAGCCATTAAGGAATGGAAAGTCCCCACAACCATAAAGCAGTTGTGAGGATTTCTCGAGTTAACAGGGTATTATCACAATTTTGTTAAGAATTATGGGATAATAGCAGCACCTATAACAACATTATTGAAGAAAGATGCATTTTCATGGACTCCTGAAGCAACTAAGGCCTTTGAACATCTTAAAGAGGCAATGTGTCGAGCACCAGTCTTAGCTACGCCAGACTTCAAAAAAAAAAATATTGTGGAATGTGATGCCTCAGGAAATGGAATTGGTGTTGTTTCAATGCAGGAAGGAAGACCCATTTCTTTTTAAAGTCGTCCAATCAAAGGAAAGTATTTACAGAAACCTATTTATGAGAAGGAAATGTTAGCAATACTGCATGCACTAAAGAAATGGCGAACTTACCTAATGGGAAGACACTTAAAGGTAAAAACTGATCATGATAGTCTTAAACACTTTTTGGAACAAAGACTATCTTCAGAAGAGCAGCAAAAATGGGTCACAAAGATGTTGGGTTATGACTTTGAAATAATCTACAAAAAAGGCAAGCTTAATGTTGTTGCAGATGCACTCTCAAGAAAGAATGAAGAGGTGGAAGCATTGCTTTGTGCCATTTCTATTATCCAACCGGATTGGATAACCGAAGCAAGAGATGAATGGAAGAAGGACAAAGATGTATGGACACTCATTCAAAAGTTGTAGCAAGATCCTAGTACATCTGATACATTTAGTTGTAAAAATGATTCCTTATGGTACAAAGATCGCTTATATCTTTGTAGGAACTCCCAACTAAAACAAAATATTCTTTTGGAACTGCACACTTCTCCTTTAGGAGGACACTATGGATTTTTAAAAAATTACCACAGGGTGAAGAAAGAATTTTTTTGGGATGGCCTTAAATCTGATATTCAAAATTTTGTGGCGGAATGTTTGGTTTGCTAGTAGAATAAAGTTGAGAAAATTAAGACCCCGGGACTTCTACAACCTTTATCCATTCCAATTCAACGTTGGGAGGAGATTTCAATGGATTTTATCATAGGTTTACCTAAGTCCGAAGGAAAGAGTGTCATCATGGTGGTAGTTGATAGACTTACCAAGTATGCACACTTTTGTGGATTATCTCATCCATTTAAAGCAAGTACAGTTGCTACTACATTTATGGACACAATTCAAAAGCTACATGGAAACCCAAGGGTTATTGTGAGCGACAGAGATCCCATTTTTACTGGAAATTTTTGGACGGAGTTATTTTCTTGTTTAGGTACTCA
The DNA here is from genome assembly GCA_034641835.2 of Pinus albicaulis. Classification (NCBI taxonomy): domain Eukaryota; kingdom Viridiplantae; phylum Streptophyta; class Pinopsida; order Pinales; family Pinaceae; genus Pinus; species Pinus albicaulis. Next base: position 1,393,434,058 of record CM076580.1, read on the forward strand.
ATTAGCTCATAGATCATCTTATCATCCTCAATCCGATGGTCAAAATGAGATAGTAAATAAATGTTTGGAAGGATATCTTCGTTGTTTTGTATCTGATAAACAAACACAATGGGTCAAGTGGTTACCTCTCGCTGAATGGTGGTATAACACTTCCTTCCATACTGCAGCAAAAATGACCCCATTTATGTCACTTTATGGATATCATCCACCATCGATCACATCATCTTTAAGGGAAAATTCGAAGGTTCAAGCAGTGGAAGATCACATCGAGCATCAGCAAGAAGTTCTCCAACTCTTAAAGGATAACCTAAATTTGGCACAAAACCGAATGAAACAACAAGCAGATCAACATCGCAGCGAGAGAAGTTTTGATGTAGGAGATTGGGTATTTTTACGGCTACAACCATACAAACAAATGTCCCTCAAGCAAGCTAAGAAGGATAATAAATTGTCGCCAAAGTACTATGGTCCTTACAAGGTGTTGCAAAAGATTGGTACTATGGCATACAAATTGGAGCTTCCTGCTTCTTCGCGAGTACATCCAGTTTTCCATGTTTCATGCTTAAAGAAGGTTATAGGTGAAAATATTCCAATTCAAACAATATTGCCAGAACTTGATGAGGAAGGAAAAATCATATTGGAACCTGAAGCGGTCACGGAAACAAGAACTCGACAGCTACAGAATTGATCAATTTCAAAGTATCTCATCAAGTGGAAGAACTTACCCACTGAAGATTCTACATGGGAGGATGAGAAATTTATACAAAAGCACCCAGAGCTATTCAAGCATTGAGGACAACACTTTTTTGACGGAGATTGGTATGTTAGGTCCCTATATTACTAGTATAGTCCCTTATTGTTGTTAGTGTAACCCCCTTACTGTTATTATTGTACCCTTGTAACCCCCATATTATTATTATTGTGCCCTTAAATTATTATTGTTAGGTCAGCTAGGATTACATTGTGGCCCCACTAGGATTACATTATGGCCCCATGGACTCCTATATATAGAAAGGAGGTTTTGTAAATTGTATCATCCAAGAATTGTTCATTTATGTAATGTATTGGAGGTTGCTCCCTCGAAGTGGCTTATTTATAAGGCGTTGATATCTCTTTTATTCTATTTTTGGAACTAGTTACACAACAGAATCCTTTAAGATTCCTACACCAATGTTTTGAATTTCTAGTTGGGGTAAGTGAACAAACGGAACGCTTTCAGTTACCTGCGAAGCAGAGGCAAAAAAGGATAATTGTTTAATTATTGTGATTGTAACTTTATGTGGAAAGGTAATCATTCTAAAATATGTAGAAACAATGGCAGTCATTGCATATACACATGGTCTTCCAAGTAAAATTTTATAGTCAAGGGGTCCGTCAACAACCTCAACATCAATACTTACTGTTTTTCCCCCTAATTCAACATGCAGGTTATTGATAATACCACAAGGTTTATATGTTCTTCCATAAAAATATTTCAACATCATTGATCATTGTGATAATCGCAGCGAGCCAAGTGAATTCCAACAGTTTAGAGACATAATGCACGTAGATGCTCCATCATCAATAATAGTGTGATGAACAAGGTGATTGAGAACATTTACTTGTATGGAGTGTTGTCGACCCTAGAGACAGCATTGAGTTGTGAAAGACCAATGCCTAGGACATCTTATATAGCAAGGAGCGTGTGATATAACAGGGGGAGTTATCAACAAAAGGCCCTCATGCTATCTCCTGTAAATAGGGAGGTTAACTTGAATGGGACCAAAACCTTAAGAAAAGGGATGGAGGGAAAGCAATACTGCAGAGGCAAGGTGCGGAATTCTAATACAAATGCATCAGACAATTCAGAGGCAGCTTACTGTAAAGAGGCTCGGTTCGAAAATACCTCACAAGAATAAATAATCAGAAGGTTATTACTGTGTATGAAAGATTGAGATAATACTAACTGTCATTGAGATGATATCCAGATACACAATATCACCATGTAATGGGCTTACCAATTTAAGAATCCATACATGACAATAGCATTTTAAAAATAACCTCCAAAAGAAGCTAATATATCAGAAATATGGTTGAAGTGAAAAGTGAAACAATATATCATGCCTGAGCCATATTTAAGGCGCTTGACTAGTTCAAGCATGGGTATCAACTAGGATAAATCCATACCAAAAACCAGTGAGCCACTCGCATTCCAGAACATGATACAAGAAAGGCGGATGAAACGAAATGAACAATTAAACTAACACATAAAGGGAGAAGTTACGAACTGTGAGACACCAAATACCAGAATCCTCATTAAATATGGAACTCCTCCTCACTGAAACCCAACGGGCTCTATGCATTCATACAAAATTTTGACAATAATGCGTACAAAATTCTCTTACTGCCTAATTTTCTGAAAATCTGGAACCCTTGATAATTCGTTCCTCCGGGTTTTTATAGGAGAAAAACTAGTAAAGGGAGTGGATGCTGAACATTCAATTTGTCTCATTAAGACATGATGGCAGAAGCGTTCACGCCCACACTGCTTAATGACTCTGTAGTGTTGTATGTACTCTGTATTCTGGTTCAGAGATCTCTGTCAGGTCAAGATTGACCTCGGATGTGTTCTTGAAGTCCTTTCTGGTTGCAAATCTCTCTGTTCTGCCTTCTGGAATTGATGAACTGAGTAGGAAATCCACGGGCCTCCATACTCCATAACTGCTGATTCTGACAGTCTTTAAGAAGCTTTTGTCAACGTAATTGACTATTTTTGGGCTCGAGGAGGCATGGAGGCTTTGATGGGAAGATGTACTGCCTGGAGACAAACATCCCGCAGATATTCAAACGCAGATATGGTTGTTGCGTGTGCTCTTTTTGTCTTCAAAATGCATCTTTATCCTTTGAATACAAGATTAGGCTCTAAATATTCAATTAACAGGTCCAAATCCCTTAAATCTTTTTTTGCTACTTCACTTGGCCGTTGCTGGAATGGCCTCTCTGCACTTTCAGCCACAGTGGCTTTAATTATGGAAAACCAAGCGAATTTATCACTCTTGTGAACCTGCACAATGCGATAAAATCATTAAGAAATCTAGGGAGTGGCGGGAGGAATGTTGTGAAGGCATGAGAAGCGGTGGTGGCAATAGTGGAGAACAGGCGGAGAAATAATATTTAGCACGAACCATAAGGTTTGAACAAAGGAAAATGCACAAAAACATATGAACGGGCTTGTATAGTGGGACCTGGCTAAGGGGGAGGGTGACTTACTGTGAGCCATTGGATCTAAGGAGGAGATCAACTGCATGGATTAAAGGATGAATTTTTGGGAAGGTCTGATGGAGAAACATGGTAGAAGACGCGATGCAACATGGACCGTCGATCTCGTTTGAACAGACGGTCACGATTGGATCAGAGAATCACAATCGGGGGAGGCGGAGGGTGACACATTTAAAATTTGTGATTGGAGATGGCGCGATTGAGCGTTGGCCGTTGGATCCAGAGCCAGATCAACGGCGGAGGTTAAATCGGAGGGGATGAAGGTTGGTGCGATGAGTGGAAGGCGATGTGATCTGGGCCATTGGATCTTGAGAGATCAACGGTGGAGATCAAATGGGGGATCGCAATCGCAAAGGGTAGAGGGTGGCACCGTTAGGAACTTGTGATTGCGATAGAGTGATTAAACGCTAGCCATCAGATCTGGTGGGGAGATCAACGGTTCAAAAATGATAGAAGGGGCGAAAGGGGCTAAGCCTTATATATGAAGAATATGGGTTTTTAGCTCGATTTCAATACAATTTAAAGCCAAAAAGGGATAACGATAGAGGGAAAAAGGGGTTATTTGGCCAAACAAAGGGTATTTTGCAAGGCTAAAAGAGGAATTGAATGATCAATGAGGGATCAATGAGGGATTAGGAGAGGGGAAAAATGGTGTTGAAACAGAGGATTAATGGGAATAAAACAAAGGAAATGGAGGCCTTTTGGGCACCTCTTCTTCACAGGAACAGAGAGGTTTTTGACTGGAAACAAATTCAATGGAGATTCATCGAAGGATAAAGGGCATAAAGGAACCTCAAGGATGTTTTTTTTTCAATTGGAATGCATTCCTTGAAATCTCAGAGACATTTTGGCCCCCTGTTTTCCCGTTAAAGCTAGTAGGGGGCATACATGATCAAAATTGGCTCCACCTGGGGACGGCACGTTCATCCTTGGGTGTGTTGAGAACTTCATAGGCCACCTGTTAATCTTCCATGTGGACACCACTCTTCAGCACTTCTAATTTTCTCTTCATGATTCATCACTACACCCACATTATTCAAACAAATATGAATCATAAAACTAATGTACATTATAATACATCAGGCTATCTCTGCCTGAATCAGAACTGGAAATAAGGTTTGAGGAACTGACCATTTACAGGGGCATCGAGCAATTCTCCCTGTAAATTTTCCAACCTGAAAGTGTTGTTGCCCCTTTGTTCCACGATTTTAAAAGGGTCGAACCATAGTGGGTTGAATTTACCATGTTTCCCCTTTTCAGCTCTTCAGATATCCCATCTGAGCACTAAGTCCCCAATCTGCAACTTCTTGTCCTTGGCATGCTGGTCAAAAAGGTCCTTCATCTTCTCTTGATGTTCAGTTAGCCTTTGACTTACCTGGTTTCGTGTTTCTTCTAGCTCCACCACTTGATTTATTCTCCTGGTCACATCATCGGTTTCCTCCTGACTCTCCTACATGAATCGGGCTACTGGTAAGGCTAACTGCATAGGGAATATTGCTGCCCTCCCATATAATAATTCATATGGGGACTTCCTGGTTGCTCTTTTGCTGGTAATCCTATTGGCCCATAGGGAAAATTTCAACTGGGAATCCCAGTTTTTTTTATTTTCATTGATAGCCTTCTTCAGTGCTCTTACCAGGGTTTTATTTGAAGACTCTGCCAAGCCATTTCCTTGTGGGTAATAGGCCGTAGAGTGACTTAGTACAATGTTATACTGCTGGCAGAAGCTCATGAATTTTACAGACTTGAAATCCTGGGTGTTGTCGGTCACTATCTTGGCAGGGCAACCAAACCTGGATATGATGTTTTCTTCCATGAATTTTATTATCACAACATCTGTTGCATTCCTTGCAGGTATAGCTTCCACCCATTTTGTGAAATAATCTGTGGCAGTTAATATCCACTTATGCTGACCACTCGACGGAGGATGTATTTCACCGATAAATTCGATTCCCCATTGCTGGAATGGTTCATCCACGTGAACAGGGATCATGGGAAAAGGTGCCAACTTCTGTCTTTCAGCAAATATTTGGCATTTATCACAAGCTCTAACTCGGGCGAATACATATCCAAAGAGTTTGGGCCAGTAGAAACTTGCCTTCAAGATTTTGTGAGCAGTGACCCTCCATCTGTAATACATATTCCTTCATGAAATTCGGCTATTATATTCTCTACCTCATCCTCTGTGAGACACAGGAGCAGAATACCTGAAGGATCTCGCCAGTATAGCCGGCCATTGGCGACTATGTACTTCTATGATCTCATCCTTAGCGTTATATATTTAACTTTATCACAGCTAGGAGGGCAGCTGAGTGTGAGAGGATATTCCACTATCTCTTTGTACCACGGGCTGGTGAGGTACTTCAAATGTGCCTTCTGTGTAGCTATCTCTACTCCCTATTGTTCTTCTTCCTCCCTGGACTCCTCAATTGTTGTCATGGACAGATTTATACCCAGAGCCTGACAGTTTGACTCGGATAAAATTTTGGCTATCCCTTGCCCCTTGATTAGTTAAGTAGGACGGATGTCTAGCTCATACTCTTGTATCTTGGTGATCCACTTCCCCCTCTTTCCTTCACTATCTCCTTGGACAAGGATGTCTTTTACTGCAGCTGCGAGCACAAACGCAGTGATATGTTACTGCAAGACATACATGCGAAATGCTTTAAGAGACTTCACCAGGGCGTACGCCTGCTTTTCTAGTATGTTATATTTCAACTCTGCGTCACGGAGCACCTGACTGAAGAAAGCGATGGGTTGCTCATACCCTTCTTCATTTTTCTACAATAAAACTCTTGCCACTGTATGAGGTGATGCAAATGAAAATATCATGAAAGGTTTGGCATAGTCCAGTCCTACTAGCACAGGGGCCTCTGCAAAGGCATTTTTTATCCTGGAAAAGGCCTCTCGTGATTCCTGGGACCATTTTACCTCATTATTTTTCTTCAGCATGTCAGTTATATGTCTAACTATCTCAGCATAGTTAGGGATAAACCTCCTCAGAAACTTAATGCGCCCTAGGAACACCTGCACCTCCTCCTTATTTCTAGGAAAAGAAATGCCATTTATAAACTCTACCCTCTTGGGATCTATTTTTACCCCGTCTTTGGTTACAATATGTCCCAAAATCCTACCCTATTCTAATGCAAACAACGACTTTTGTGGATTAAGAGAGAGACCATACCTTCTGCATTTCTCAAAAGTTCTACGCAGATGCTCAATGTGCTCAGTATCGCCCTTTGAAAACACAGTGATATCATCGAGGTAGACCACCACAAACTTATCGTGCTCCCCAACAAAAGCAATGTCCATGGCCCTCTGAAAAGTGGCCCCTGTGTTGATCAACCCAAAAGGCATCCTGGAATACATAAATGTACCCCATGGTGTGGTGAAAGCAGTCTTCTTCTGATGTTCTGGAAGTACATTCACCTGATTATAACCAGAGAATCCATCCATCATTGACATCCGAGAAGCTCCTACCACTTTCTGCAGGATGTGATCCATCTTGGACAGTGGATAATTATCCTTTAAGGATGCTCGGTTCAAATTTCGGAAATCAACACATAGCCTTATTTCTCCATTCTTCTTTCGGACAGGGACTAGGTTTTCCACCCATTCGGAGTACCTTAATGGCACAATTATTTTGGCCTTCAACAGTTTCTTAATTTCTTTCTCAATAGAGGTAAGCAATAGGGTATTTATCTATCTGAGCTTCTGCTTGTGCAGCTTCGCATCTTCCTTTAGGGGAATTTTGTGCTGCATGATGCTAATATCAAAATTTTTCAGGTCCTGATATGACCATGCAAACACGTCTTTGTAAGACTGAAATAATTTCAGGTATAGCTCCTTATATTCTTCTAGGACCTTCTTGGATAATTTCACAATTTTGGGATCAGCATCGGTACCAAGGTTGAGGTCTTCTACCTGGTTTTCTTTTGTGACTCTGTTTGGATGCAGTGGGACATCGTTCTTGTCAAACAATATTTCTAGAGGCACCAGCCCTCTGGGTATAACGTTTCCCTTCAATTGAAACACTTTGTGACCTGCCATTCTTTCCTCCCATCTATTTTCTGAAATATCTTCAGCCTCTTCTTCCTCACAAGCATCAATCTCCATATTTGAGAACTCTCCGATTGTTTCCATAAATCTTTTCACTTTCTCTTCATCCTCAAAAACCTGCCAGTGCTTGATGTTGTCTGGGATTGATGGCCGATAACGTACCTCGATTTCATATCTTAAGAGAGGGTTTTGAGGTGGACGGAAGGTACTGGCAGCCACTGCAAGAGAGTCTTCCATCCTATTCTTCTCCCAGGGCATGAACTGAATATTAAATAAAAATTCCAGGAAAAAATTCTCCACCAGGTCCCACACTTCGTTCCTATAAGCCCTTAGCCTAGGATGATTGGTTTGGCACTAATTCTTCACTTGTCTAACCACCAGTTCTGAATCTCCTAGAACCTTCAAACTCTGTATGTTCATACTCCTGGCTGTCTGTAATCCTAACAGAAGTGCTTCATACTCGGCCACATTATTAGTGGCTTCATATTCTAGCTTGAAAGAAAGCGGGAACCATTTGCCGGTAGGAGAAATCAATAGTACTCCAGCGCCATTACCTTCTTTGGAGTTTGATCCATCAAAGTGAAGCATCCAGATTCCTACTTCACGATTCCCTGAGAGCTGCTCGGTCTTGATCTGGCAGAATGATGGCTCTTGAGCATAACCCTGGTCTTCCTCCAGCATTAAACATGATAAATCACCTTCTTTACTGTAGACTGGTGAATTAACTGAGTTATCAGCCTTAGTAACCATCTTGACAAATCTGGTTTCCCTATACAACCTCCTCTCCTAGCCCCCAAAAACTGGGATAGTAGCATATGTTAAGTCCAACTTGATTGACCCACCGATTTTTGTCCCCCAGGACCTTGACAGCAACATGCCAAAGCGGGCTGGGATGTTAGCCACCACAATGTCCATTACCACACTTTTTGCTGGGATTTGGGCCAAATTAACCACCAAATCCTTGATCATCCCCAGGCATTTAAATCTTTTGGAATCAAATGAATAGAGGTCCTTGTATGGACGAGTGACTTGTAATCCTAGTTGTTCCATGACTGACAGAGGTAATAGATTATGGGAAGCTCCAGAATCTAACATACAGTTATGTAACAGCAATTCATGAATCACTAGAGACACATAGAAAGGATGAGTAGAAGAATCTAATTCCTCGACATGTGGGCCAAATACAACCATAGGTCTTTCTTCTTGAAGGTTCAGACTATCTGGAATATGTGCTACTTCTGGAGGGAGCATGAAAGAGGAGACCTGGGACTAGTAGGCTGGTTGCTTTAATAGTTCAGTCAAGGGGACTGGGATTTTGATCTTCTCAAGCTCCTTTTGTAGATTAAAGGCAGGAGGGGACTTTTCTGTTACAACCTCTTTTGAGTCTTTATTTTCGGCCAAGGGTTTGGCTTCTTTTGACTCAGACTTGGTATTAGGGGGAATGAATACTTTTGAAGAGGAAGGAATTTGATCATCAGACTGCAAATGTTTGTTTAGAGGCCTCTTAACTTTGTCTAGGGATTTTTTCATGGTTGACTCCTTCTGAGATGACTCCTCTTCTTGATCTTGAGTGCGAGTCCTTTTCCTTGAAGACCTGAGATCGTATTTTCTATTGAACTGTGCTTGCATGAAATCAACAAATTGCTTACAATAGTAATCAGCCTCTGGGTCTTCTGTGCTTCTAGCCTTCTCTTCTTCTTGTAATGAGGTCTCAATTCCATCGCTTCCTTGCAGGGGAGGTTCTACTTCATCATTATTTGAAAAAGCAAGGTATGCTCCCTCTTTCTTGTAAGTGGTTTCTTCGGTGGGATTCTCTACTGGACCTTCCAAGTACAGAGGGTGTGGTACTTGATCTTGTTTCTCCTTTTGTTCCATTTGTAGTAATTGCAGAGGTGGTTTCCTATACTGAGGATTGTAACCTATGTTTGGGGCATTCTGGAAATTCTTGGAGGTTGAATTCTTGACCTCTAGTTCAAGTTTGACCACCTTATTAGTAAGGTTCTTAATCATTTTTGTTCATTTCTTCAATTTTGTTAGTACTAGAGTCTCTGTCTTGACTAGAAGTAGACACCTCCTCCTTGCCTTTCCCTCTAGCATCTTGGTCTGGCTTACCCTTTGATTTACCAGTGGAGGCGAAATTTGCCTCCAACTCTAGTGCATTTGTTTGAGCATCGTCCAAGGTGGCAGGCTTTCTTTCTCTCGGAGAGAAACCAAAATCTGAGTCGAATGCTGCCATGAAGACAACCTTAACTGTTGTTTTATGAGGTTTCATATCAGCAGGCAGGCTTAAATACAACTTATTAAATCTCTTGATAAATTCTGACACCCCTTCATTATGTCTTTTCTTGAGTGTGTTAAACTCAGTAAGACAATGTCCATGATCCTTCTTCTCTCCCCATTTTCTGAGAAAAGTATTTTCCATTCCCTCCCAAGTGGTTATGGAACGGTCTCCTAATGTATTAAACCAATTTTTGGCTTCGCCATCAAGAGATTTCACAAACAGTCTCAAGACTACATCTAAGTGTTCCACATTAAAGTTCTCTGCAAAAGAGCAAAAGACTTCAAGATGTTTTTGAGCTTCAATCTCATTTTCCCCGTTGAATCGAGGTAAAATCTTCAGATAATCCTATGGTATATCGTTCAACACTTGAGGTAATGCGAGGGGGGCATATTTATTCAACAAGAAGCTGGGAACATTGGCCATTGGAGGAGGTGGAGGTAGTGCATGAGTTTGATGTGTAAAAGGAGGAGGCGGAGGTGGAAGTGGAGTATGAATGACAATAGGAATGTATTAGACTGCAGCTTGAGGTTTTGACGAGAGCAATGGTCTGTTAATAGCAGATACTTCGGTGACTTGCTTGACCTCTTCGACCTCTGGACTAGGATGAGAATCGTCTCTGATTCAGACACTTCCCCGGGGTGGACTATCTGAGTAGTATTCGGTATCTCCCACAGTGGAGGAGGACGGAAAATACTGTAAAGAAGATTCAGGGATCTCGGTATGAAATGATGGCCTTTATTTCCTACTTCTTCTATGTATGATCTTCTCTGGGTCAGACACAGAAGGTGTCTTTTTCTGAAACGTATCTAACCTCAGGTGTGGCTTACGAGGAGCCAGGACTACAAGTAAATTTCCTGATGAATGAATGTGCAGTTGCCAAGGTGAGGGATCTACAACTCTCAACTCTTCATGCTCACCTATCTGAATAGTGAATAAAGATTTTGCCGAGGCCCAGGGATTTAACTTTTTCTTAACTTCGTTCCCCAGCAACGGCGCCAAAAAGATGTTTTCAACCCTAGAGACAACCTTGAGTTGTGAAAGACCAGTGCCTAGGACATCTTATATAGCAAGGAGTGTGTGATATAACAGGGGGAGTTATCAACAAAAGGCACTCATGCTATCTCCTGTAAACAGGGAGGTTAACTTGAATGGGACCAAAACCTTCAGAAAAGGGACGCAGGGAAAGCAATACTGTAGAGGCAAGGTGTGGAATTCTAATACAAATGCATCAGACAATTCAGAGGCAGCTTACTGTAAAGAGGGCCGGTTCGAAAATACCTCACAAAAATAAATAATCAGAAGGTGATTACTGCGTATGAAAGATTGAGATAATACTAACTGTCATTGAGATGATATCCAGATACACAATATCACCATGTAATGGGCTTACCAATTTAAGAATCCATACATGACAATAGCATTTTAAAAATAACCTCCCAAAGAAGCTAATATAACAGAAATATGATTGAAGTGAAAAGTGAAACAGTATATCATGCCTGAGCCATATTTAAAGCGCTTGACTAGTTCAAGCATGGGTATCAACTAGGATAAATCCATACCAAAAACCAGTGAGCCACTCGCATTCTAGAACATAACACAAGAAAGGCGGATGAAACGAAATGAACAATTAAACTAACACATAAAGGGAGAAGTTACGAACTATGAGACACCAAAGACCAAAATCCTCATTAAAGATGGAACTCCTCCTCACTGAAACCCAACGGGCTCTGTGCTTTCATATAAAATTTTGACAATAATGCGTACAAAATTCTCTTACTGCCTCATTTTCTGAAAATCTGGAACCCTTGATAATCTGTTCCTCGGGGTTTTTATAAGAGAAAAACTAGTAAAGGGAGTGGATGATGAACATTCAATTTGTCTCATTAAGACAGGATGGCGGAAGCGTTCACACCCACACTGCTTAATGACTCTGTAGTGTTGTATGTACTCTATAGTCTAGTTCAGAGATCTCTGTCAGGTTGAGATTGACCTCGGATGTGTTCTTGAAGTCCTTTCTAGTTGTAAAGCTCTATGTTCTGCCTTCTGGAATTGATGAACTGAGTAGGAAATCCGTGGGCCTCTATACTCCATAACTGCTGATTCTAACAGTCTTTAAGAAGCTTCTGTCAGCGTAATTGACTATTTATGGGCTCGAGGAGGCATGGAGGCTTTGATGGGAAGATGTACTTCCTGGAGACAAACATCCCGCAGATATTCAAACGCAGATATGGCTGTTGCATGTGCTCTTTGGGTCTTCAAAATGCATCTTTATCCTTTGAATACGGGATTAGGCTCTAAATATTCAATTAACAGGTTTAAATCCCTTAAATATGTTTCTACTGCTTCACTTGGCTGCTGCTGGAATGGCCTCTCTACACTTTCAGCCACAATGGCTTTAATTATGGAAAACCAAGTGAATTTATCACTCCTGTGAACCCTGCACAATGCGATAAACTCATTAAGAAATCCAGGGAGTGGCGGGAGGAATGTTGTGAAGGCCTACGAAGCAGTGGTGGCAATGGTGGAGAACAGGCGGAGAAATAATATTTAGCGCGAACCATAAGGTTTGAACAAAGGAAAATGCGCGAAAACATATGAACGGGCTTGTATAGTGGAACCCGACTAAGGGGGAGGGCGATTTACTGTGAGCCGTTGGATCTCAAGAGGAGATCAACGGCAAGGATTAAAGGAGGAAGTTTTGGGAAGGTTCGATGGAAGAAACATGGTAGAAGACGCGATGCAACATGGGTCGTCGATCTCATTTGAACGGACGGTCACGATTGGATCGGAGAATCGCAATTGGGGGAGGCGGAGGGCGACACATTTAAAATTTGCGATTGGCGATGGCACGATTGAGCGCTGGCCATTGGATCCGGAGCCAGATCAATGGTGGAGGTTAAATCAGTGGGGACAAAGGTTGGTGCGATGAGTGGAAGGCGATGAGATCTGGGCCGTTGGATCTCGAGAGATCAACAGTGGAGATCAAATGGGGGATCGCAATCGCAAAGGGCAGAGGGTGGCACTGTTAAGAACTTGCGATTGTGATAGAGCGATTAAATGCCAGCTGTCAGATCTGGCGAGGAGATCGACGGTTCAAAAATGATCGGAGGGGCGAAAGGGGCTAAGCCTTATATATGAAGAATATGGGTTTTTGGCTCGATTTCAATATAATTTAAAGCCAAAAAGGGATAACGATAGAGGGAAAAAGGGGCTATTTGGCCAAACAAAGGGTATTTACGAGGCTAAAAGAGGAATTGAATGATCAATGAGGGATCAATGAGGAGTAAGGAGAGGGGAAAAATGGTGTTGAAACAGAGGATTAATGGGAATAAAACAAAGGAAATGGAGGCCTTTTGGGCACCTCTTCTTCACAGGAACAAAGAGGTTTTTGACTGGAAACAAATTCAATGGAGATTCATCGAAGGATAAAGGGCATAAAGGAACCTCAAGGATGATTTGTTTTCAGTTGGAATGCATTCCTTGAAAGCTCAGAGACAGTTTGGCCCCCTCTTTGCTTGTCAAAGCTAGTAGGGGGCATACATTATCAACATGGAGAATTCCAATTCTGCTGGTAATTGTGGCACATGGCCCGTATGATTAAAGACGACAAGATTAGAATCAGTCGGATCAATTCCACCAATGGCCGACAATAAAGCCTGCTTCTGGGAGGGACAATTTATTAATACCTCAAGAGTAGACATAGTTGAAGGGGATTGAGCCAAATCTTCAACTATATTATAATTTTGTCCAGCTCTTTCTCAAGGATTATATGTCGATTTATGAATTACTCCCTTTTGTGGTTTAATTGTCAATTCAGGAATAACAGTAGGTGGTACTAATTCAGTAGATGGATTCGTTGTCGAGGTAGTAGGTTGATCAGTGGTTGTACTACCATATTCTTTATTCCGTGTCGACACCAAAATATCTTGTGAAGGTTTTTTGGTGGATAACATTAACACTTGGGAACTAGGAGCTAGATCCGTTGCAACCAAATTTGTGTCTGGATTTGGAAATGGGTCTGTTAACTTAGCTGATGCATGAGAAGTCTTGATGATTTTTTAGAATTCCGCACGGTGAGGAGAATCCCTAAAAAAGTGTTCCTTATTACAGATTATGCATGGATAACGAGGTTTCCATGGTCCAAACGGTTGATCGGATGATCTTTCCTGCGGGTTAGAAGTTTGTTTTTTCTTTGATTTCCCCTTTTTCTTACCTCCTGGTTGCTTGTCACTTTTATCTTTATCAAATGACATGGCATTAATTTTGGAAGTAGGAGTAGGATCACATGCAGTAGCGTGGTGTGTGTTTGCAGTGCCTATCAAGCTGTCTCTGGCTTGAGATTCATTTATTTGAGGAGGAACATTAAAATTATATCGCGGCGCATTAGGGATTTTTTCATAGAGCATGCCAGACTGAGTGTAAATCAAGTCTAAATATTGGGCACGAGCGATAACTTTCTCTTTTGTGATGACGCCACCTTTAGCCACATCCTCAGTTATAGATGGTAACAGGGATTTAATGAACCATTCAACAAGGAGCTGATCAAGAACAAATGTCTTAACCATTCGTCGACAGCAACGCCACTCATGAATATGATCGGAAATCTAAGTAGCATTAGTCTGTTTGAATTTGGTCAAGAGTTCCATTCCAGCTTCGTATCTGATCGATAACTGGAAATCGGTCAAAACGATAGTAGCTAAAGCAGTGAAATTGTCGAAAGAAGCTCTAGGTAACTCAATGTACCATTTAGCAGCCGGACCTGTGAGCGTACGCTGGAAAAGACATAGTCGAACAAAATCATCATTCAGGGAATTTGATGAACACCATAAATAATAAGTGATGACATGAGTCAACGAATCTTCTCCAGGGTTTCCATTGAATTTAAAAATATCGGAGGGTAATTTATGAGGTATCACCGGCCACCAAGGAGCATAATTTATAGGATCATTGGTTAACCTGTTTAAATCTGGTAATTCCAAGGTTGCAACAAAAGGAAATTGTCGATTAAGGTCAGGTTGAGCATAGCCAGGGTAAGATGGAATTGCTTGGGCAACAGGTCTTTGAGCATCAGCATATGGAATTTGTTGTTGGTAACTTAGATAGGGGTTTTTTTGCATAGCAAATGCTTGAGAATTCTGTTGACCAAAACTTGGATATGATACTTGTTGAAATGAAGTTTGAGGCATTTTCACCTGTGGCTGCCAAGGATTTTGTCCACCTATAACCCAAATTAGTATAATATGGATTCATTTGATATGTATAACCAGTTTGTGTTTGTTACATCCCATAAAATGGTATACCATCTTGTGAATAAATGATTCTTGAGACAGGTTGTTGTAAATTAACCAAAGGATTTTGAGTTTGTGGTCCCAACATTTGATGATATTGAGTCGAGGAACTTGCCTGATAAGGTTGATGTACAATATTTTGATTATGTAACAAGGGTATAGATGTATTAACAAGTGGTAATGAAGTGGGTGTAACAGGTTGAACCAGTTGATACGAGTGTACAATCGTTTGTGGTTGGATAGGAAAAGTGGGATGCCATTGACAAACATTCATGTCAACATTAGTTTGACCAAAAAGTGACTAAGTACTATCATATTGGGTGATCAAAGGTTTCCCCCCAGCATAAGGAGGATAATAAGATGGAAAATAATTTTCTCCAAATGTTGGGAGTCCAGTTGATATGGTACTTAAAGGAATTGACCCAAAAGGACCGACTTGATATTGCCCTGATGATGTATGTAATGAATCAAGTCGTTCAGTACTAATGATAG
Organism: Pinus albicaulis; assembly: GCA_034641835.2. NCBI lineage: Eukaryota > Viridiplantae > Streptophyta > Pinopsida > Pinales > Pinaceae > Pinus > Pinus albicaulis. The sequence continues at coordinate 1,393,449,436 of CM076580.1, forward strand.
GACTACCAGTTAAAACAACAGATGATGACATTGGTAAATACCATGAATGTGAAGATGCACCAGAGAAAGTGCCAGATAATGATTTGTAACTTGTTGGGACCGAAGGGCCACCATGAAAATATGACTCTAGTGAGGTAGTAAACATCGACAGAGTAGCGAGGGTAGGAGTTGATGTAATTTGAATAGCAGATCCAGCCGAAGATGTTAGTTCAGACATGGTTGTATGACCAAATGTATACCCTCAAAAATCGATGGGAGATTGAATGGAAATAGGATCAACAAAAGCAGATGGAAACGATTGAGGAAAAGACTGGTACAGGTAAAGGTCCCCCCCAAAATGGGTTGGAGTTAAAGGTGTATCGTCTTGTGGGATTTCTTCAGTCGCAATTAAACCAGGAGGAATAACTTCATCGTTAGGCCCAAAATATATTTCATATGGTTGACTATGTGATATAGGAGTTTCATTGGCTACAGAAATTTGTGGAGTGACCAAGGTAGGAACAAATTTCGGTTGTTCCACTTCAGGATTCAGATTTTCTGGCAAAGAAGAGACAGGATCTGGATCAATTTGTGTTTAAACAACGTCGGGTCCAAGAGGTATGGTCTCAGCAATTGAATGGATCATGACCACGGGTAGCTGTGAAGACTCCGTTTCAACAACAGTAAACGAGTCGGCATGTGTAGAAATAATTTTAGCTAACTCTGGTTTAAAAGATGATATTTCGCCAGAGGTACGATTTGTACTTGATTCGGCAGATCGTGATCGCCTTTGCCTACCAGAAGTAACTTCCAGTGCTAAAGGTGGTTTTAAAGCTAATCTACGCGAACGACGGGGGATAGGAGTTTGTTCTTCCACGATTACTGATTTATTTTAACCAAAAAAAAATAAACAAAAAGATGGTAATGCTAGGCAAAAGGGTTTACCAAGAAAATGTGAATTGCATAATACCTCCTGGTGAACCAAGAAGTACGGGCAGGTAATCTCCCCGAATACTGTGTTTGGTGTATCACAATTTTAAGGTGGCCAACTTGGTTCACTACGGATGGATAACACCTAAAATTTGTCCTCCCAAATATATCTGAAGGTACATGGAGGCCCAAGTCCGTATTAGCGTTTTCTGATGCAAAACCGCATAGTGTGAGCACCCCTTTATAATTATCTTACTGTAACACTGCCTGATATACCCGAAATTATGTGGACAAGATACAATATACTTATGTACTTGGAGTGAGGTATCACACTCGGAATGTATCGCAAACAAGTTAACGACGGCTGCTATGTTTTACGGCGCCGGAACACATTTGTAGCCTAGACCTTCTAAATGTTATTGTTATGGTTCCAATTCATTTTTAAGTAAATTGAGATTTATTTTATTTTGATCTTGCTTAACAATTTGCCTTTCAAAGTTTCACCATGATGATGTGTATGAAATTCCTAAAATGCAAGCTAAGAATGATAAACAAACGTTCACTTTCAGCTTTTTCAATGAAAAACCTAGCTACTAAGGGAAGAGAGTAAATAGTTCGTGAGCAAAAAAATCAATGGAAAAAAACAAAATCAATGAATCACAAACTAAACGCAGATTTCCTAATGTTCCTTTTGAAAAACATACACAATACCACATGCAAATGCAAGTTTTTCTTTTCAGTTTCCTTAATGTTATGAATGCAAAAAAGAAACTAGGTGCACTAGATCAATAATTCAAATGCTTTTTACTTTCGAGAAATGAAGAATACAAACAAAAATTTCTCTTTTGAAGGAAAAATGAGGATTTCAACAACAATTTATCCTATCAAGGAAATGAAGATTTTACAACAATTTCCTATTTCGAAAGAAAATGATTCTTAATGCGACCATAAAAAGTACTTTGAAATCAACTTGTCAATGATAAAGAAAAAAAATTTAAACAAACATTGAACAAATTTTCAGCAAAAGGAGGAAGAAGTATATAGATTCACTGGTCAATTGAGCATCAAACTTTTTAGAACACAACAGCAAACAAAACTGAAGCAAGTTGCAAAGTCAAATTCAAGGGAATTTGGGTACTTTCAGGAGTCAACGCAGTCTCCAAGGGGAGAAAATGCTCTGTAATGCAGGCTAGGAAGGGAGACAGTGCTCTGTAAAGCACTGTGTCCAGTCTAAGGGTGCGTTGGGCGCAGTATACAAAGAAGTATACTACTGTTTAACTCACTGTCTTTTCAAATTAAGCTCTGAAAACTTTTAATCTTTGTGTGTAACAACTACTGGGTGGATAAATAAAGCAAATCAAAGGCTAAAACACCTAGAACTAAGAGAAATCCTATCCCCAGTGGAGTTGCCAATTTGTTGGGCCATAATTGTGAATTACGGATAAATCACGCTTCCCTAGATAGGTGCTAGTCTAGAACAACAGGTAAAAGACTATATGACTATTTTTCCTAACTCAGAACAGATACACAGAGATGATTGGAGGCTTACTTGTTCAGTCGCTTCCAAATGACTCCTTTCGTCACTTCTGTTGCAGCTTCAAATTCAAGCGGTTTGTGAGCTGAATGCTTCCTGCAAGAAAGAACACCGAAACAGCAGAAGATGCAATAATATAGATATCTATCCAAGCTAGTTAGCTAAATTAGTAAAGCATAAACCATATACATCAACCAAGATCTTGCAATATGGAAAATCAAAGCCAATACAGATGCATATGTTGATCAGTGGTTGTCATTGATGTCAAACCAAGCAGCACCAAGGGATAACCCAATATTGCATGGGAATTTTGACCTACCAAAATAATATATTATGGGTCAATAATTCTTTTTATGGTTTCTACTTGTCGAGATGTTTTCGTTGATATATGACACACCATGTAATTCTTCACGGTTTGAGAGATATTCATGTTTGAAGTTTGTACCCCTAGTTAGTGGGCTAAAACCCCATGGGGTTGGGGCATGGGTCATTGAAAAGTCATAATTAATTTTTTTTAAGCTCCTAAAATCCCTCCCACATTCACTTGTTGAAGCCCCTCTCAACTTAAGAATTTATATAAATTGTGATCCTCATTTCCTTCTTATGCAAGGGATTTCACCATCTGAAACAGGTCATCATGGAATTTTCGCTCTAAATTTTTTTCTACAAAGGTTTAGAAGCTAAAAAATTTATGAGGCAAAGCCAAAATCCTGAGGAAGCTTCTGTAAACATTTTAGATCAAGGTGAACAATATTTTTCGAGATATGATCTGTGGATGTTAGGGTTTTTTGCAGGCTCCTGAAATTCATCTCAAAGAAGTGACCATGGTAAAATCGTCATAACTCTCTCTCTGAGTATCGGATTGGAATTCTGTAAAAAGTAACAAATATTTCACAAACTATAGTTTTTCATCTATCAATTTCATAGCCAAATGAAGAAACAGTGACATGTGGCATGCCGTACAAGTTCGCTCTGCTGAAACACTCCATAATTAGGTCATTGTGAGAGATTGGGTATAACTCTCTCTTGAAGAATCCAAATTGGGTCAGACCTGTGGCATTGGAAATACAGCTCAGAGGACTACTAAAATACCAAAAATCCAATATTGAGGATCTGAAATAACAATGATACGCCAGATTAAATATCGATGTCCTAGAAGTCAAGAAAAAGCTAGATCATGTGTTGTCAAGGGTTGCAAAGGACCAGACTTTCTATGGCAGCAAAGCAAAGCAAGGTGCAGCAGAAGGTAGCATGACAAGAGAAATAACCAAGGTGCATAACAGCATCAAGAATTTCATCATATGAAGTCTTCAAGTGGGCAGCACTGCATACAACCATTGTAAAGGTATCATTGTACTAAGTCATTGTAAATACATTATTGTAAAAATTGTACTAGTGTCTATTTTCCAAGGGTTGAAGAGGCAGTGTTGGGAGGTCTAGGATCATCATTAGGTGGTTGTGTAAAAGTTTGGGTTATGGTCTATTATATCTTCTTCTTCTACATCATTCTATATGATTGTAAAGTGGACCATTTTCCCTAGTACAAGAGTCCATTCTTCTTTTATTCTTCTATAGGGTGGTAGGGTGGTGCTAGGGTGAGTTGTAGCTCATTGGGTGTTGGAGCATCCGTTCAATTGACTACTAAAGAATCTCGGGCATTGGAGCGTCCATCCAGTGGGAGCTGGAGAAGAATGCTTTTCTATATTCTAGGAAGTTGGAGCTTTATTTTCAATTGGAGTTGAATATTAAAGAATTATTAGAAAATCATTAGGTGGTTTTTGTCCCGGAGTGGGTTTCCACCTTAAAAAATGTGTGCATTTTTGTTCCTCTTGTTTGATGTGATCATTGTACAAACACTGATAAAAATTGAAGATTAACTAATGCTCTAATTGAAAGGAATACTAATTCACCCCCCCCCCCCTAGTATTTCCAACAATTGGTTTCAGAGCTTGGTTCCTTCAATAGCAGTTTAACAACTGGAAGAAGGTCATGGAGCATACCAAGAATGGTGTACCTCTATTCAATGAAAATAATTATGCACTCTGGAAAGAAAGAATGGAGGTCTATCTCTTGGCACAAGGTTATGAAGTATGGGACACTGTTCAAAATGGATTTACATCAACTACGTATGAACAAGGTAAGAATAATTTGGTAAATGATGCAAAAGCAAAGAATATTATTATCAGTGGGCTTATTTAATCTACTTATCATAAGGTGTTGGGTTGTAAAACTGCCAAAAATATATGGGACAAACTTGAGAATATATATGCAGGTGACTCAAATGTCAAAGAAGAAAAGCTTCAAATCTATAGAGAAAAATTTGAGCAACTCAAAATGAAAGAAGATTGCAACATTGTTGCAGACTTCCAATACGTTGATGAAATAACCAATACTCTGGAAGGATTGGGAGAGCCAGTTGATGAGAAAAATATTATACAGAATATTCTTAGAACGTTACCAGGGAGATTCAACCCAAAGGTATCGGTCTTAGAATACAGTGCAAATCTGGACAAACTCAGCAAAGAGGAATTACATGGAGTTCTCATAGCATATGAAATGAGACTTGATGAAGAAGAGGGTACTTCGCATATATAAACTGTGTTTGTTGCATCTAAGAAAACCAATAAGGATAAACAACCTTCATTTGAAAAGACATGCACCTGCAAGTGTGAAGAAAAGGGAGATGATGAAGAAGGTCTTTCAGATGAAGAATATGCTTACTTCATGAGAAAAATAAAAATTGGTAAGGGACAATTCAAAGGTAAACTTCCATTGATATGTTTCAGCTGTAATGAGGTTGGGAATTTTACAGCAAAATGTCCAAACAGAAGTAATGGCAACTCAAAAGGAAAGAAAGGCTTTAAGAAATTCAACAAGCAAGGATCCAAAAGGAACTTTCTCTCTAAAGAAGATAGCTCATCATCCAATGAAGACAATGATAGTGAAGAAGAAGCCAATGAGAGAGTATTGTTTATGGCCAAGCACAATAAGCAAGAGGTATCAAACAACGAAGAAGAAGGATGGACCATAGACGAATTTTATGAGGAAGAAATCAAGCTTATAAAAGATCTCAAGGCAGAGAAGATCTGTTCCAAAACTCTTAAAGAACAAGTTCAAGGTCTCAAAATTGAAGTTGAAGAACACAAATGCATTGAAGAGTCACTTCAAAAGAAGTTGGAAGAAAGCAACCAAGAAAGGGAATAATTAGAAGCCGAAGTAGTCTCGTTGCGTGAGGAAGTGAAGAAAGGAAAAATTATCCAAAACTATGCCAACAGCTCAAGGGCATTAGAAGATTTCATCAACAATCAACGATCTTACAATGACAAAATTGGCATCGGTTACAAAGAAGAAGAAGCAGGACCTTCTACAACAAAATACAATGAACCTATGAGATCTAACATGCATGTAGACTTCATTGGACAAGATTCGAAAGAACAGCCTTGGAAGACAATTCCTCGACGAAAATTTCCATCCAGGTACCAACATATTTTTTATGGCTATTGTTATTCATGTGGAAAATTTGGTCATAAAGCTATAGAATGTTGCACGTACCCTAGGAACGAATAAAATTCTAGGAGATCTATCAAATATGAACCTCCCAGGGCTCAGCGAAACATCAATAGATTTGAACATTTAAGAAATAATATTGAATGTTACAAATGTCGAAACTTTGGACACATAGCCAAAGACTGCAGACTTGAAAATCCTCCAGAAGAATCTTCGAAGACACAGAACGAACGAACATGGAAGAAGAAGAAGAATGATAATTGTGCTCTCACTTTCAAGGCTCAAAAGAACAAAGATGTGTGGTATGTTGATAGTGGTCGCTCAACGCATATGAATGGAGATAGAAATAAATTTGTATCTCTGAAAGATAAGAAGGATGGAACCGTGTCCTTTGGAAATGATGGATCTTCAAATGTTATAAGATCAGGTACTGTCACTCTTGGAAGCAAAGATTCTCTAGCCAAGAATGTTCTATTGGTTGAAAACATGAATCACAATCTTCTCAGTGTTGGACAAATGTGTGATCAAGGACACACAATACTATTCAACTCCATGAAATGTGAAATCAGGAAAGGCATCTATGGTGAAATTGTGGCTACAGCAAGTCGAGCTCCAAATGACATATATGTTCTGGATGAAGAAACTAAAGCATGTCTAATAGCTAAAGAGGATGATACAATAATTGGTAGCAATGATGATCGACTAAGTAAGAAGTTTGCTACAAAGGTGCAAAGTGATTTCGAGATGTCTTTACTTGGTGAGCTGACATACTTCTTAGGGCTTCAAATATCTCAACAAGAGAAAGGAATATTTATATGTCAAGCCAAGTACATCAAGGAAATTCTCAAGAAATTTAAAATGGAAGATTGCAAACCCATCCTTAGTCCAATGGTAACAGGTTTCAAATTGAGCATAGATGACTCATCTAAGGATGTGGATCAAAGGTTGTACAGATCTATGATTAGTAGTCTTCTATATGTAACAGCCTCCAAAACAGATGTTATGCAAGTAATTGGAAAAGTAGCAAGATTCCAAGCAGCACCAAAAGAATCACATATTAAATATTCACCAGCACTGAAATATCTTCACCAGAAGCTTGGGATTCTCCCATGTTCTCACTAGATTTTCCTTTTTTCAAAATATAAAGGGGGAGTGGAAGTAGATTACAGGTCTGCAGGACGGTTATGTGTCAAGGGGAGTGGAAGTGTGTATAGGTCTGCAGGATGGTTGTGTCTCAGGCGGAGTTACCCTTTGCCATTGATGTCAAAGGGGGAGAGAATGTTGTAGGAATAGGTGTCATGATCGCAAGGGGAGTACTTTTGTTTCCATCAATGCCAAAGGGCGAGATTGTTGATCAGCGGTTGTCATTTATTTCAACCCAAGGAGCACTAGGGGCTAACCCAATATTGCATGGGAATTTTTACCTACCAAATTAATATATTCTGGGTCAATAAGTCTTTTGATGGTTTCTACTTGTCGAGATGTTTCCGTTGATATATGGCACGCCATATAATTCTTCACAGTTTGAGAGATATTCATGTTTGAAGTTTTTACCCCCAGTTAGTGGGATAAAACCCCATGGGGTTGGGGCATGGGTCATTGAAAAGTCATAATTAATATTTTTTAAGCTCCTAAAATCCCTCCCACGTTCACTTGTTGAATCCCCTCTCAACTTAAGCATTTATATAAATTGTGATCCTCATTTCCTTCTTATACAAGGGATTTCGCCATCTGAAATAGGTCATCGTGGCATTTTCTCTCTAACTTTTTTCTACTAAGGTTCAGAAGCTGAAATTTTTATGAGGTGAAGCCAAAATCTTGAGGAACCTACTGTAAAAATTTCAGATCAAGGTGCACAATATTTTTGGATATATGATCTGTGGAAGTCAAGGTTTTTTGCAGGCTCTTGAAATTCATCTCAAAGAAGTGACTGTGGTAAAATTGTGATAACTCTCTATCTGAGTATCAGATTAGAATTCCGTAAAAATTGATAGATAGTGCATAGACTATATTTTTTTCTCTATCAATTTTAGAGCTGAATGAAGAAACAGTGACACGTGGCATGCCGTACAATTTCACTCTACTGAAAGAGTCCATAATTAGGGCATTGTGAGAGATTGGGTATAACTCTCTCTTGAAGAATCCAAATTGGGTCATACCTATGGCATTGGAAAGAATACTCAGAGGAATACTAAAATACCAAAAATCAAATATTGAGGATCTGAAATAAAAAATATACGCCAAATTAAATATCGATCTCCTAGAAGTCAAGAAAAAGCTAGATCATGTGTTGTCAAGGGTTGCAAAGGACCAGACTTTCTATGGCAGCAAAGCAAAGCAAGGTGCAGCAGAAGGTAGCATCACAAGATTAGAAACCAAGGTGCATAATAGCATCAAGAAGTTCATCATATGAAGTCTTCAAGTGGGCAGCACTGCATACAATCATTGTAAAGGTATCATTGTATTAAGTCATTGTAAATACATTATTGTAAAAACTGCACTAGTGTCTATCTTCCAAGGGTTGAAGAGGCAGTGTTGGGAGGTCTAGGATCATCATTAGGTGGTTGTGTCAAATTTGGGGTTATGGTCTAGTATATCTTCTTCTTCTACATCATTCTATATGATTGTAAAGTGGACCATTTTCCCTAGTACGGGAGTCCATTCTTATTTTATTCTTCTATAGGGTGGTAGGATGGTGCTAGGGTGAGTTGTAGCTCATTGGGTGTTGGGGAATACATTCAGTTTACTACTGAAGAATCTCGGGTGTTGGAGCGTCCATCTAGTGGGAGCTGGAGAAGAATGCTTTTCTAGATTCTAGGAAGTTGGAGCTTTATTTTCAATTGGAGTTTAATATTAAAGAATTATTAGAAAAGAATTAGGTGGTTTTTGTCGCGGAGTGGGTTTCCACCTTAAAAAATGTGTGCATTTGTGTTCCTCTTATTTACTACTATCATTGTACAAACACTGATAATAATTGAATATTAACTAATGCTCTAATTGAAAGGAATACTAATTCACGCCCCCCCCCCCCCCCCCCTCTCAGTATTTCCAACAACATATAGGGAAAAATAAGTAGTACTCTTTATTGATGATAAAAAGAGAGGTTACAACCTAGTGACTGAATTGAAGTGACCTTTCAGAAACGTTCCCAAGCCTCATCACATTATAAATCTCTCCAGCAGTAGCTTCACAAATCTAGCTCTCAATTGAAAATGCTCCAGCATTTCTCTACTCAAATTCTTCCTTCCAAGCACTTAGATCTGTGCTCAATTTATAGATGAACTGTAGGTTGTTTTTCAATCAATAACTTTCCAAAAATAGGCAATACATGTGTCCAGTCATGTAGATTTCAAATGGACACTTGGATCCGAATCTTGACACATGTGAACTCTTCTAGAAGGCACTGGCCAAGTGGAGATTCCAGAACAATGATAATTTTTCTCCCAATGTGACCAACACACTTGTGAATGTCGAAAAGTGCTTTGAAGAGCAACCTTGCATGGGGCTACCTGCATATGTAACGCACTTAGGCCCCTTAGAGCTTGCGTTTGTGAGCTCTCATATGCTATATAATAAGCTTCAAACCATGGAAACCTTTTCTTGATGAAATTCTTTCTTGATTTGTCTTATTTCTTGTCTTAGGGCATGTAGAAACTGAAATGATAGGGAATGATAGACCCTTAATCATTGGTCCTGGAGATGATGTCCAGTTAACCAGGTCATTGGGAATGGTGCCCAAATTGACCTATAACACTCCTGGTGAAAAATTGGTTCAAATGAGTATAAACTCGGCATAATTCTGACGTCGTAAAAAATATACCCCTAGGGAATCTTAAAGATTCCTCAAAATATCCTCATAGACAATATTCCCTAACATATGCTCTGACAATATTCCTAGAATATTCCTTAGATTCATGACTTCATTGGCCTACTTTCACCCTCATCTCTCATGTATTATCCATCATTCTCCATGGTTCCCTTTGAACCATTTGAATGTCATTTTATAAAAAATTGTAAGGGAGAATAAGACAAAGTGTGTGGTTGGAACAATGGTTGGCATAGTCATATTAAGTTACTTGTTTTTGGGGAGGTTTAGAGTTCAAAACCCATGGACTCCAAATTATTCTTTAATATGGTTTTAAAGCCCAATTTTAGTTTTAATATAGTTTTCAAACTATATAATATATGTAAATCGTATGTCCATATGGTAACAACTCCCAAAAATGGAGGTTGCACCATGCCAAAACCACTTGGGCCTAATCTGAGGTGCCATGTGGCACCATGTGATTGGTCCATGTGGCCAGCTCTCATTGGTCCACATCATATGCCACTTTTGTCACCTACTTGACATGTGTTCACTTGTGGTGTTGCCACATCACTTGCTTGTGGGCCCATCTGGTTTGTTGACTAGGTTGCCACATTTTCTCTCTAGTTCCCACTAGGGCTGTTGAATTTGCTTCCACGTGTCATATGTACAACCTGCCACATGGAAGAATGTTGTCTTTGACTTTTATTTTTTCCTAGTTTGATTGAAACTTTTACTAAGCATAACTTTTGCATACAAACTCGGATTGAGTGTCATTTTCACCATTGGAAATCTTGCAATGAACTCTTCGATTTGACCCTGGTTTCATTGCAAACCAAGGACTTTTATTTTTTAGTCTCTTCTAAGCCCTCTTTGACTTCTAAGAATTTCTGGAGCTGCTTGGATCATTCCTCCCCACTAAGGATATTTTTTTCATCCAAAATCATGAAAACAATTTGCAATTTGCTATACTCCTTCGTCTACACAACAAGTGCCCTAACATGTCACACTTCATTCTCCTTCACCTTTATTCTTCGGAGTCATAAATGATGAACTGACACCTGCATCCTCTGGAAATTTTTAGTACATATTTTCAAAATGCATGTTCCTTTACATGACCCAAGCAACCCAATACTTTCCAAGAGTTTATAACGCACTCTTTGGTCAAGTTTTTAAATCAAAACATAACATAAACTAATACCCCAAATATCAACAAAAAGAGATCAAAACATCATCATGTAGCTTTCATAAGTGAAGGAAAACACATCATCACTTTTACAATCATTTCGTAACATACGATTTACAATAATATGGCCATGATCAACTACTTATAAATCCTGATTTCTTACCCAACCATGTTAATGGGTCTTCTCCTGTAGCTGCTTCTTTCGCTGATCAACTTTTGTGATTGGTCCTTCTTTCTTCATGGGTTCTTTCTAGTCCTCCTTCAATATTTGCTCTATATGGAGCTCCCAACATGTAGCTCTTTCATGCCCATGCTTGTTACAATGGCTGCAAAAATTATTCTTCCTCCATACCTACTTGACCTTATTCCTACCCTGATGTGGAGAAGGTTTTACATATTTTGTCCTTTTCCTTGCTACCATTCTCTTCCAGCACTCGACAACCACATGGTTATACAAGCCACAAAAACTATATGCGTATAAAATCATGGTTTTCTACACCATGATTTATGCTCATCATTAAAAATATGCTTGTAATAAAAATGAACTTTAGAATATTGAGAATTTATATACCTTTCTTTGGCTCTCTCTTTGGAATGCTCACTTCCATTTGGAAATGACATGCAATCACGGTCACTGGAGGATGGTGATGTAATATTAGCATCCTTCATTGTCTCTGACTTGTTGCCTGAAGCTTTTCATGTCTCTTCCTTTCTGACGTAGCCCAATCCTGCACATCGTGTTAATTCTACCACTTGGATGGGATTCACAATGTGTTTCCCATTAGCTCTTATGCCCTTACATTCATATCCCATATTATTCATTAATATTGAACCAATGCACGTAGTGGTTTGTAATGTGATTTTCAAAAGCACCTAAATCATCATCATCATGTGAAAATGAAATTGAATTATCAACATTTTTTACCGCAGTTTTTTATTTCGAAGCAAGAGATTATGACTTCGCTAAGCCTTTGTTATGCTTAAAATTTTCCAAGGCCTCTTCTGTGGCTTGCAATTGAAATTGTAATCTCTTCTTCTCCTCCTTTGATTCTTGTATAATTATCCTCTGTATAAAATCCACGTATATTCAACTGATATTTGTAATATTCTAAAACAAAATTCTTGAATCTACTCTACAAATTACGGAAACCAATTACGATCGCAAAATCACATGAACAAGAAAGAGAAATAATTTCAATCGCACAACAACAACAAAAATTCTGGGGAAAGCCTCAACTAAAAACTACACTATTTTTATATTGCATAAGTCAAAGAATATGAGAACAATACAATGGTTCTCTTAGGCTTGATAATTCTCTGCACTATCTCTATCTATCTCACTTATTCCTATGCTTAACCAATAATTAACCAATTTCTTGGCCTTTGGCTTCCCTACTTGCTTGTGTGATCCCTAGGGTAATTGAGCCCCTATTAATTAGGAAATTCCCCAATAATGATTGTGCAATACATGATTTCACAATACATCAAGGCTCTTTCTCTGACTCCATGCACCACCTGTACAATTTTCTAATTATGCAATTGATAGTACACTTCCGTTTAACTCCAATATCAATTGGGTCTTCCTCAGAACTGAAATGCATGAGTTATTTTTAGCGAATTAGTAGTTATATGATTTATCACTACATGTGAATTAAATCAGATTTAATTCATTGGACCTCTCACTAGTTCCTCCATCCGTTAGAACTAGTTAAAATAATTTTAACTCAAATAATTTAGTTAATTAATTATAATTCAAAATAAATTGTAATTGGGCACCCTAAAACTTAGGGAACACTCTACATGCCTCTAGTTTGACCCTAAAATCAAATTGACTGAGCTAACTAAGTCTTCCTGACTTATTTAACTTGTACAAGTTGTCATGTGATGTGGAATTACAATTTCCTTCTAATTTAATTAATGGAAAATAAAATTAGAAGCACCTTCTTATTTCCATTTTCAACACTTCCCTCAACAAGAAAGGGATTTTCTGCCACCCATATCATGCCTCTGTGGAACTATAATTTTCCTCTTGACAGTGCCTTCATCAATATGTTTGCATCATGCTCCTCTGTAGGAATGTACTCTAATGAAATAATCCTCCTCTGCGCACAATCTATGAGATGGTGATACCATATATCAAAATACTTGGGCCTGTCATGAAAAACTAGATTAACAGAGAGTTTGATGAAACTATGGTTATTCACCTTCATATCCATCTACTGACCAAACAACCCAATAAGGATCTTCCTCATCTAGATAGCCTCATGAGTATCTTGACTAGCAGCCATGTACTTTTCCTCTATTGGATTGGGTGCAACTGATCTCTGCTTCCTGATGTACTAGGAAACTGCTTCTGACCCAATACTAAAGATGCCCCCTAATGTGCTCTTCCTGTCGTATGGACTTCCTACCCAATCTGCATCTGTGAATCCTTGAAGCTTCACTTCCTTTGTCTGCATGTACCATAGCCCAAACTTCGTGGTGCCTCTGAGGTATCTCAACACATGTTTGCATGTCTTCCAATAGAGCTTGGTAGTCTTAACCATAGCTTGACTAAGCTAGTTAACTGCATAACATATGTTTGGTTGTGTGTTCACCAAGTACATGAGTGAACCCACAAGCTGCATGTAGATGGTAGATTCTACCACTTCACTTGAAGTAGCATCTTCCTTCCTCCAATTCCCTACTAGAGGAGTCTCCATGGGTTTTTTTCTCTCCATGTGAAATTTCTTCAGAATCTTGTTGGAATACTTTCCATGAGATAAAAATCATTCTCCATCTCTTTGCCAAATTTCCAAATCAAGGAAATCATTCAAGAGCCTCATATCCTTCATCTCAAATTCTCGTGCAAGATCCTCTTTTCAATATTTGATCATTTTCTCGTCACGTGTCATAATCAAATCATCGACATATAGTTTGAATGATCAGTAATTTACCTTCTACCACAATATGGTAAAGGTTCGGATCTACTTCACTTTTGGTGAAGCCCAACCCGATGAATTATTTTTTGATCCTGGTGTACCAAGCACAAGGTGCTTGTTTCAGTCCATACAATGCTCTATTGAGTCTGCACATGTTTGACTCTCTGTTGAAGGTCTCAAGTCCTTCTCGAAGCTCAATGTACACCTCTTCCTCAATCAATCCATTGAGGAAAGTGTCTTTACATCCATCTGATGTATCTGCCATCCCATTTGTGCTGAAAGTGAAAAGATATATCTAATTGATGAGTACCTTGTAACTATATAAAAGGTATCCTCGTAATAAATTCCCTCCACCTGAGAGAACCCTTTGGCCACAAATCTAGCCTTGTGTTTCTCAACACTCCCATCTAATGCTTGCTTCACCTTGTAGATCCACCTGGATCCTATAACTGACTTTCCCTATAGTCTTGAGACAACTTCCCATGCACTATTTCTGATGATGGATTCATACTCTCCAACCATGGCATCAACCCATATTGGTTGTTGCACTACTTCCTCTAAGGTCGATGGCTCAATATCTACACTCTTGCTTATAAGAGACATGTAGCTAGTGTACTGCTCTAGGGACCTTCTCTTCCTACACTGTGATGTAGGTGCTCCCACATTCTCTCTAGCATCAAGCATCAACATGTCAGCCTCTCTGGTGCACTTCCTTCCATCTTTGGATGTCTCTGCATGAGTGGGTGCTTCCACTCTCTGTTCCTCTGCTTGTGGCTGCTCCACATCTTGAGGTTCTTATTTTGGAGCTAAGAGCTCCTCAACTGCATGCAACTGAACCTCCCTCTCAAGGGAAATTCACATTGACTTCTCTTAATTGAAATTCACATCTCTTCTGACCAATTTCATATTGTGAGATGGAAAGTACACCCGATAGTTGTAAGGTGTATTGGTTTTCCCCATAAATATTCCCAACTCAGTTATTAGATCTAGATTTTTCCTCGCATCTTTGGTTACATGACAATAAATTGATGAACCAAAAATTTTAAAGTGTGCCACATCTAGTTTCTTACCTTAAAAATCTTCCTCTGGTGTACTAATCCCGAGAATCCGATGAGGACTTCTGTTCTGCACAAATACTGTTGTCTTGCATGCTTTAGCCCACAAGTGCAACAGTAGGCCCTGATCATGCAACATCGCTCGTGCTACTTCTAAAATATTTATGTTCTTCATTTCTACAACCCCATTTTGTTGTGGGTTATGAGGTTCTATCAATTCCTATCGAATTCCTTCTGAAGCACATAAGTTCTTGAGTTCATTCGACACATATTCTCCACCATTGTCACTCCTAAGAGCCTTCACCTTCTTGACTGTATCTTTCTCTACAAGTGCTTTGAACTCACAAAATTTTGAGAACATTAGATCTTTCTTCTGCATGAAGAATATCCAACACTTGCAAGAAAAATCATCTACAAAAATCACATAATACTTGTGTTCTTTTTTTGGAGGCTGTCAAGAATGGTCCACACACATTTGAGTGAACTCTTTCAAGGATCACCTTCACTCGACTATCCTTATCATGAAAGTTGGATTTGGTGTACTTACCTAATGTACACCATTTTCATGTATCTTTCTTCTCAAGTGCACCCTTGGGACGTCCTATAGAAATATTATGCATGATCTTCAAAGCGCCATGGTGTAGACCACCCAATATTCTATGCCATAACTCATTGATGTCTCAGATCTGCACCTTCTCTAATTTCGTGCTCAAGGTATCACAATATTATACATCCAACTTGTAGGTTCTTTACCCAAACTCCAATACTCCTCACCTGTCTCATGGATTTGTGACGAAAGAGCACCTTTCCTTTGCTAAATATCACATCATATCCATGGTATTCTAACATAGCAACTGAAACTAAATTCTTCTTTAAACCAGGAACTTACATGAAATATTTTAATGTGAGAAGAGTACCAGAATCCCTTTGAAAGGTAACAGTACCTATTCTGGTTTCGTTATACCTCACGTCATTTCCCATCTCGATGTGCTTCTGGAGATCCTTCTCCTCAAGTTGTTGAATAATTATTTGTTGTCAGTCATATGAATGAAGCTCCACTATCTGTGTACAAAATAGAACAATCATCGATGGCACCATGCATGCAATGAGAGTGATCCAACTCGAATTGTGAAGCAAGAGATTCACTTGTCGCTCCTCCTGAGGGATTCTTGTCGGCCTTCTTGTGCAGACACTTTGTGGCATAGTGTCATAGCTCATGATAATGAAAATATTTAATCTTCGACAAGTCCTTTTTATTGCCTACCTAACCAAAATTGTATTTGGAATGGGATGCCTTCCCTTTCCCTTTATTTTCCTTTCCATCCAAGGCACAATTCTCCTCATCATCAGTCTTTGATGAGGATCCATCTCTGGTATTCCGTTGAATCTCTTCTTGTACCAAGTCGGACCACAATTTCTCCCACTCTGGTAGCTTCTCCCTCCCACTCACTGAATCCTAGTAGTTGTTCCAACTCTTAGGAAGGCCTAGAAGTGCTAGGCTCACCAGATCATCCTCTGAAACTGTAACACCAACACTTCCAAGCTCATCTCGACATTGAGGGAACTACGTCAAGTATTTTGGTATTGTGTCACCCTTCTCCATCTTGATTTTTCTGAGCTTGTCCTTCAGCGCCAGTTTCCTGTGGTCATTTTTATTATGAAACAAATATTTTAAGTCCTTCCACATGGCATATGGAGTTTCCTTTACATGTAGGTTCAATACAATATGATCTCAAACTCCTTCTAAAATAATCCTTCTCGCCTTCGCTACATTCTTCTTCCATGCATCCAGATTTTGAGCATCTATTGTCGCAGGCCTGGGAATATCACTATATATGAACTCCTTCAACCCATGGTCTTCCAACATTACTTCCATCCTTTCCTTCCAAGCTATGTAATTCGAACTACCCTCAAGGGAATATTCGAGTCTCAATCCACAAAAAGACATCTTGGTCCTGCTGGAAGTCCTAAAGAATAGATATTAAAAATTGATTCACCTGCTCAAAAAAAAATCATATTCTCCTCTTCTATATTGATTCCTGCTCTCATACCATGTAGAAAATACACATAGATTCAAATTGATATTTTTAATATGCTAAAACAAAATACTTGAATCTACTGTACAAATTGTGGAAATTAATTACGATCGCAAAATCACATGAACAAGAAAGAGAAAGAATTTGAATCGCACAACACAAAGATTTATCTAGAGAAATCCTCAACTAAAAAACCCGATATATGTATATTTCATAAGTCAAATAATATGAGAACAATACAATGCTTCTCTCGGGCTTGAGATCTCTCTACACAATCTATGCTTGTCTCATTGATTCCTAGGCTAGCTTGGTTCATAATTAACCAATTTTGTGGCCTCAGGCTTCCCTGATTGCTTGCAAAATCCCTAGGGTAATTGAGCCCCTATTAAATAGGTAGTTCCCCAATAATGATTATGCTATACATCAAGGCTCTTCCTACGAATCCATGCACCACCTATACAATTTTCTAAGTATACAATTGATAGTACACTTCCCTTTAACTCCAATCTCAATTGGGTCTTCCTCAGAGCTGACATTCATGAGATATTTTAAGTGAATTATCATTTATCTGATTGATCACTACATGTGAATTAAATCAGATTTAATTTAATGGACCTCTCACTATTTCCTCCATTAGCTAGAACTAGTTAAAGTGATTTTAACTCAAATGATTAAGTTAATTAATTACAACTCAAAATAAACTGTAACTGGGCCCCCTACAACTTAGGGAAAACTCTACATGCCTCTAGTTTTACCCTCAACTCGAATTGACTGAGTTAACTAAGTCTTCCTAACTTAGTTAAGTGTACAAGTTGTCATGTGATGTGGAATTACAATTTCCTTCTAATTTAATTAAGGTAAAATTAAATTAGAAGCCTCTTCTTGTTGTCATTTTCAACATCCTCAATTTAGAATTCTCCTCTTAAAGTATTTCATTGATCTCTTCATTTGAATGATGAGAAGAAGATCAAGAAGAAGTATATTCACTCGAAGGTGGATATGGAGCATTGTCACATGCTCTTCCTTTCTCTTATTCCTCTTTTTCCTTTTTCTTTTCATAATCTCAATACCTTATATCTACCATGTGTGCCATCCTGAGGAGGTCCTTGTAGAGATATTTGTTGTTCTCCATTTCCCTTATTGTCTCACATTCAATCTCTGGTTATTATTCACACTCACAATTCGCATCAACAATAAGACCACTCTGATACCAAACTTGATCCAGATTCTCTCAGCTACTGAAATTAACCAACAAATTTTACTTCTGTGATGTTAGCAGAATTTCATGTGAAAGAGTATGAAAAACCACATGTGCATATTTTAAAGAATAAGAAACATAAAGGAAACCATGAAGTCAAAGAACACACACAAGTTTATAACGGATTTCACCCAGTGTGGGTTATGTCTCTGGACCAAGTGTCAAGAGTGGGGAGGTCACTTCATTAGGTGATGCAAGATGATGATGAGTACATGATGTATTCTTTGTCAATACAAGGTAGAACTCCCTTAACTATAGCGGCATGTCTCTCCACGAGACGTTCTCCTATAAGAACTCTCACTTGTAAAATATCTCCTCCAACATGACAAAGGAAAAATTTATCACATAAAGCGGCATACAATGATCCTCTCACATAAGTGGCATAAAATGATCCTCTCACAAATTTTTATACAATGATCTTGTCACAAAGTGGCATATAATGATCCTCTCACAGAGTGATGATACATGGATCTAAAAATCGAATCATCTCAACAAAAATCAAATAGAAGAAATGCATCTTATACCTCCAAACCTGGGGATGGACTGAAAATAAACTACTCTGATGAAGAAATGGCATCCATCATCCCATTCCTTTTGAAAAACCATGAAACCTGAGTATAAATTTGACCCCTTTCTGACTCGGTAAAATTTGTCTTCCTCGGGAATCTCAAATATTCCTCAATGTTTTGAAACCAACTCACAAAAAAAGAAGAAAAGAGAGATCAATGACTTAGAAATCAGCCTCTTCGAGGGGGAAACCTCCTTTACATTATATAAATGAACAATTATTAGATTATACAAATGACAAAACCTACCCTCTATGTATAGGAGTCTAAGGGGTCACAATATAACAATGTGGGGACCACATCGGCACAACAATAACAATAATGAGGCTACACCTATGGGGCACAATAATAACAATGTGGGGAATACATGGACAACAATAACAATAATGGGGCTACGCTAACAACAATAATAAGGGGATACACTAGTATTATAGGGACCTAACATTCCCCTCTCCTTCAAACAAGTGTTTTCCTCGACGCTTGAGTAGTTCTGGATGCTTTTGTATAAAATTCTCATCCTCTCATGTGGAATCTTCAACGGGTAAGTTCTTCCACTTGATGAGATACTCTGGAATTGATCAATTTTGTAGCTTTCAAGTTCTTGTTTTAGTGATTGCTTCAAGTTCCAATATGATTTTTCCTTCCTCGTGAAGTTCTGGAAATATTGTTTGAATTGGGAAAATTGGGTGCATTCGGGAAGATGTAGGAAGCTCCAATTTGTATTCCATAGTACCTATATTTTACAACACCTTGTAAGGACCTATTGTAGCCACTACAACACCACCCAAAATTTTGGGTATATTCAAAATTCCAGACCCCCTTATGCTCCCTCAACCATTAGGGTTTTGAACCGGCCTTTAGTTAGTGACACTCCTGTGAAATTTTCCCTGCCTAACCTTGTTTCCGCACCCACTAGTCTCGGTGTCTCATAAATACACTAAGACCTGGGGTTTGCTACTTAAAATAACACTGGGAGTTCCCCCACCAATCCCAGAGGTAGGTTTCCCTAGCTTGTCATGATATCGGCCTCATCTGTACTCAACCTATTCATAGCCCCTCATAAGCCTCCTCACCATCATGACAAGAAGCATTTGCTACAATCATGCCATGTGTGGGTGTGTCATCATACATGTACTTGAATGGAATTTTTTCAGTGTTAAGTACATGAAATAACTCTCGGAAGCACCTTCACCATGGATTTGAGGCATTCTATTTGGGTTCTCCATCGAGCTTGGGGTCAGTTTTTAATCATTTTTAAATCTAGAAACATTATTCTAAAAGGTAACCATGGACTAATCGATATTACAATATGTCATGCCGGTCGAGCCCATAGATTATTTGGCGAACAATATCACCGCCGAACTGAGGGAAATAAATCAAAGCTATAATTACAAGGGCGCACTAATTGGAGGAATCTTCGATCACGATTGAGCCACATTTTTTCAGATGTATAGTTTCATTCCTAACGAGAGAGGCTTGTATAAGGCGATAACTTGTTCAATGGGGAATCTTAGTTCAAATCAAAATAGCGTTCTCATTCCATACACATACCAAAGCCATAGTCAAAGGGATAATGAAAGATTCTGATGACTATGCCTTATGAAATGCTTTAAAGGTCATGAGCTAACATAAGCATAGACACAGCTCCATAAATGCGCACTATATGGACTGCTCAATGAGCCATATCTCACACATCATTATGAAAATTTCCGCACAACGTAGGCATATATGTGTCATGAAGCCTTGTTGATTGGGACAAAACTTGATGCATGTGCCATTGATATCGAGCTCTCCTCATGTAAAACTAAAGAGTGCTTAATGGATTGATTAAAGATACATATGCGGCATCTTGTGGTAGGGGAGGCGGGCCACACAAGGAAGAGAGGGTGCAGCCCGATGAATAACATCTGTAGCCAATCCGAGAGGAGGAGAAAAACTGCAGAGCAGCAAAAGGAATGGTCGGTCTATTCCACGCTTTGTTTTGTCACAGTGCAGTCTCTGGCGGCATATTTTGATTAACATTAGTCATGAGAAAACTACATAACATGGTATCTACTCAGCCATCGATACCGTGACCATTCTAACCCCTCCTCTTTGACTCAAAGGAAATCACCCACCAAAATTCAAGATATAGATAAATCTTACAGAATATTTCTTCACTTTGTTCACGGGCTTTTCTTTCTATGCCATCGTGCTGTCCCACACGATTCTAGAAGCCCCCATACTTTCTGTGGTGCATGAGAGGGATGCAAATCACCACGAAATCACCTCTCAGATTTGACAAGTCATGAATATTTGCGTCATAGACACAACATCGACCATGCCTCTATTGAACGCAGAACGGGGAGGTAAATAAAATGCAGGCCACCGAGGCATTCGATACGTGTATTCGGTTATTCAGTTATTTAGTTCCTCTCTGATGGTCTAAAAATCAACAAGGTTTCTTTGTGGATCTGAGGCATGAAATCCATGGCATAATACACTGCGTTTTTTTTTATGCTACACCACAGCCAAGATCCGTCAATGCTCTTAAGCAGTTTTGTTTGAAATTCTGCCATTTTCGTTCTCTCAAAGCCATGCTCTTCCAAACAAACAAGAGGAACAGACCCATGGTGATAATCATGTTTCATTGATCGCATCCCTGCAGCCCAGCGCTCCTAGAAGTATCATCCAAATGAAAGTTGAGGGAATGCGACCTATGGTGTGTGCGACCAAGTCGTTGGGTCGCAGATCATGTGGAGCGATCTAAAATTGCGACTTCCATGGCCGTGCGACTATGCGACTAAGTCGTTGAGTCGCAAAGTGATGAAGCAATTCAAACCCGCGACTGGCATGGCAGTGCGATCGTGTGACTTCTGTGAGGTCTCATTTCACATAAAACCATTGAGTCGCGTTATCCCTCAGGTCATTGGGTCGCACAAGCTCAACAACAGGCCGACAGCACGACCTTCACTACATTACGACTTTGTAACTTCGCCAGAGAGTGGCATTCCCCCTCTAATTCGGGCTCTCACGTCGCATCACCCTAGCCAACTGCCCATTTCATCCGGTATGCGACTGGGTAACTGCTAGTGAGTGGCACTACCAATAGGGTCGCAAGATCTCCCCTCAAGAAAACAGCCGGAGTTGCGATCTCATAATCTACATTCGTCGTGTCAACATGCAGGCTCATGGGAAATTTCAAGAACTGGGAACTCTTGTTCGAAGGATCACTTCCTATATTTGACAAACTCACATTTCCTCTCCATGCTTAATCATTATTATCATGTATGCATAGGGTTAATGCTGGGATTAAATCCCATTTCAAAGGGCCTCCCACTCATTGATATCTCAGTGCAGACCTTTTGGACATGGAAGAGATATCATTAGCGCATATCATGGTTTCCATTATGGAGAACATAAGGAGCGTGTAGTCCTAGTCAACACTCCCCCTCCAATAGGTTCTGGACCGACAGGAAGTAGGAGCTAATATTAGAAAAAAGAATCTCTGCCCCAACCTGCAAGGTCGATGGCTCTAATGACAGAGGCATTATAAAATGTCGGTTCTAAAAGCTGTAGGTTCAACTGTCCATCCATGAGGGAATCATACTTTTCTTGCAAAAATTTCCTAATATGAGATTAAGGAGTCAATGTTTTGTTGCCAAATTTCGACATGAGTTCGCAAGGAAAGGCTGCAAGAAACCTTTTTTTTTTCTTCATTCCCAAGGAAGACTAGGGGATGGTTTTATTTCTGATAATGGGGGGGAGAGGCACCGACAACTTCAAGAATTGTGAGTTAGGATCTCCAGATGTCTCCTACATTGACCTGATAGAGACCAAAGTTGAAATTCACTGCATCATAGTGGGAGCCAAGTGCATCATCAACCTTAAGCCACTGTGGTCGTGGAAGAAGCGATTTTTCATAAAATTATGTATCTCTAATATGATTGGAATTTATGCAAATACATTGTCGACTATGCAACAAAAGACAGTCAACAACTGAAAGATATGCCTCCTTTATGTGGTTGTTGGCTTCTTCCTTGTGGGTATTCAACAACCTCAGCTGTGTCTATAACTTCAAGAGTTGAAGATGTGGAAGGATCCATCTCATCAAGGTCACTCCCCTCATTCAGAACTGGTCATTATTTATTTTCACCACTGCAGCAAGTCAGTTGGTGGATTTAACATGCAAGGATAATTCAATTATGTGCACTGAGCCCTCAGTGAAGTGTGAGCAGCAAATCCATGTTTGTACCCATTTATAAATTCATTTCTACATGGTGCGATGTCCAGAGAGGATGAAGGGGCATCATGTCTCATTGACTGAGCCACATCCCTATGAAGTAACAGCTACCAAAACAAGTTAAACTACAGATCCGCATTTGGAACTCAGTCCATAGCGATACCAACAGACATTACACTAATTGAAGAGGCACAGGGAAAGCCTACACGAGCCATTATCTCTGATGACATAGTGGCACAACACTTGACCACACAGGGGTCTAAATTTATCGCTTTCACTCTTGCAATTAATTAAATACGCCTCTGGCATTATTATTATTCGATCATGAAGACATGTAACCTACGCTATGTGATTGCAGGTGGAAGCTTTTGGTTTTCACGAAGAGCCAGAGTTTTTCCCAGTAAGCAAGGGGGCCCTTTTCAGAGCAAGTGGATTCTCACGAATCCCTAAGAAATTCATTCTAAGCTCAAAGGCACCTGGTCACTTTCACGAGATAGAGATGCAAGAAAAGAATCTTGTTTCAAAACCCAAAGATCGCTTAAAGAATTTCGCAGATCATGGATTTCTCAAGTTCGCAAGTCCCAGATTGCCCAAGGTTGCAAGTTGTATATTTCCCAAGGTCGCAAGTCACATATTGCTCGAGGTCGCAAGTCGCATATAACCCTGGGTCGCGGGTCACAAATGGCCCAAGTCGCAAGCTAGCCCAACAGTTGGGAATACCAAGAGTCAAGGGCAACTCAAGAGTCATCTCAGCCTATATGTATAACTTCGAGAAAGAGTACAGGGACTTTTAGCTCGACAATGAAAGCCAGTATGATAGAGGAATTGTTGCTAGAGAGCTAAAGGCACTCAGCCCTTGGTATCAAGAGAGAGAGAGAGAGAGGTAGCGAGGTGAGGGTTTTGTATCATGCACCGAGATGAATAGCCCATGTCCCACTATTGGGTTTTGACAAGTTGTAAACATGTATTTGAATTTGCAGCAGCATTAATAATATATTATCCTTTTTGGCATTAATTCACGTGCTCGTTTGTGGTGATAGTATAGCTATCTAGTACTTCATTATGTTGTACGTTTTCTTTCGTGCATGCCATTGGTTATGAAATTTTTCTCAGTGGTTGTATGTATGTTTGCTTTTGGATTAGTATTTATTTATCTATGCCATGGCGGTGATCTATTGTGAACTACTTTGCAGTTAACTTCCGCCATGTTTTCTTTCATGTAAGTTTGACTGGTTTTCAGCTCACTGATCCCAGTTAGCTTCCGGTGTGTTTTATTTCATGTATGTTTGACTGTTTTTCAGCTCACTGATCCCAGTTACGGCATATCCCCTTTTATTTTTTCTTCTTAGACTTGCTTGCATCGTTGTTTATGGTTCGTTAATATTGGGCTGATTTTTCTTCGATGATTGGTCATTTCATCTTCGCCTCTACTCCATCATCTTCTCATCTAACAACCAAGAGTAAAAACAATTATGGTGGCATCCGGGCCCACATATCGGATGGGGCTCTTATCCCAAACGGTGTGAGGTCTAATTGGGACCTTTCACCAGGGATACCCCCCTTGTTGTCGGCAGTGCAATTTTTCCCGTCAACGGGACCATAGTACTTTGGTAATGATTTATTATCCTTCTTAGCTTTCGTGAGGGACATTTGTTTATATGGTTGTAACCGTAAAAATACCCAGTCTCCTACATCAAAACTTATTTTGTTGCGATGTTGATCATCTTGTTGTTTCATTCAATTCTGCACCAAAGTTAGGTTATCCTTTAAGAGTTGGAAAACGTTTTGTTGATGCTCAATGTGATCTTCCACTTCTTGAACCTTAGAATTTTCTGTTAAAAATTATTTCGATGTTTGAAACTTTAGTGAGCATAATTGTGCAATTATTCCTCGCTTTTCTGTGGCTTTTATTTCTTTAGAATATTTGATATTCCATTAGAGTTGATTATCTTTCATGGTTTCCTTGCGATACCCCTTAATTCAACTTCCTTTCCCTCCAAAAAAAAATTCAAGAAAAGTTCTTGAAAATTAAAAGTTATTGTACCCAAAGATTGTAACCATTGAACTCCTAATACAATATCATCACCACCCATTGGAATGGAAAACATTAGGTTATTCAATACATATTCCCCCATGGTTATCTTGATATTATGGAACTTTCCATAGAAATTTATACTTCCTCCATCTAAAACCATCACTTGAAACTTTGGTGCTTGATATATGAAGCAATTCAATTCCTTGGCTATCTTACATTGAATAAAATTATGGGTACTATCTGAACCAATAAACACTATTACCTTTTTCTTCTTGATATGTACTTCTATCTTGAGAGTTTTAGGAGTGGTTATTCCTTCTAATGCATTACAATATATGTTCAGATTCATTTCTTCTTTCTCTAAGGTCAGTTCCTGGTGTATATCCTCTTCTTTTGAAGTTTCTTGTTACTTTTCTTCCTCCTCCTCGAAATCTATGTAAACTAATTTCTTCTCAGCACACTTATGACCTTTAGTGTATTTTCTATCACAACTGTAACAAAGCCCTTTTTCTCTTTTTTATTCCAATTTTTGTGGTGTCAACCTTATATGTTATGGAAGTCTAGGAGCAACAACACTTCCATCTTTAAAGTTGTGAGTGATAGGCTTCCTTGTCGCGATAATTTTTCTTTCAAATTTTCTTGCCAACCTGAATGCCTTCTCCAATGAATTAGATTCCCAAAGGCAAACCTCATGTTGCATGCTATCCTTTAAAGTCCCTATGAAGAAATCAATCATGTGTTCCTCTGGAATATCAGTTACCCTTTTTTCAATTTTTGAATTTCCTCAATGTTCTCCACCATTGAATCCTTTTGTTTGAGATTTATCAATTGGCTAAAGAAGGTGTTGCTTGTTGTATCCTCATAATGTGTTATCATTTCATCCGTAAAAATTTACCAAGTGAAAAAATTTTTAAGATATCAATCAATAGGTACCATATAAATGTATTGGGTTCTAAATATAAAGTTGCAATGCGTACCTTTTGTGTATTTTTCACATTATGGAGATAAAAATATTTCTCCATCTGTAGTATCCATGTTGTGGGATCTTTTCCATCAAACTGCCTCATATCGATCTTTGGAATATGGTGGGTCTTAAATCCAATTTTAGAGTCTACGAAATCATGATTAACATTTATTTTTTCTCATCATGAGTTTCCTCTACTACCTTTTCGCCATTACGAAGCTTTTCTTGTAGAAACTTTGTCAAACCTTCCATGTATTTCTTCAAATATTCCATGTTGCCTTTTATTTATGCTTCTATACCTTCCATGCAATAGTTCAACCCATCCATGTCTGATTTTAAACCATTCATGTCACCTTTTAGTTCTTTGGTTGCTCTTTGTGAGAGATAAATTTGTTGCACTTGGCCCCATAATTTAATATATCATGTTTCACTTCTTCCTATTCAAGTGCCATAGTAGAGTTTTCTAAGGGTTTAATGGGTGTGGAATTATTTTTGGGAGGCATTTTATAACCAAATAGTAATCTTAATTCTTGAATTTTCCCTTGGAATCACTTCAAACGTATTCTTCGAACAAAAGTTATGCAATTTAAAAAAACATTTAGACACTTTTTTCTTTCTTTTGAGGAGCTCAATATTGAAACTAATATATATTTCTGATTTTGGATCTCAAATATTTTAACTTTCTTCATGTAGTAGCCCTATGAGTCTTCTTTCCAATGCCATAGGTATGACCTAATTTGGATTCTTCAAGATAAATTTATGCCCGATCTCCCACAATGACCTAATTATGAACTAGTTCAGTAAAGCAAACGTGTATGGTGTGCCACATGTCACTCTTTCAACCCTCTGAAATAAATACACAATAAACTACGATCCGCTTTATTTCATTCAATATTTACAGAATTCCAATTGGATGCCTGAAACTAAATTTATGACAATTGTCCTTCGGTCACATATTTGACATGAAATTATGGAGCCTGCAAAAACCCTAACTTCCTCATTTCATATCTACGAAAATATAGCAAACCAAGATCTGAAATTTTTACACGAGGTTCATCAAGATTTCGGCTCAAGGAGATAAAAATTAAAACTTCTGAATCCTCGTAGAATAAAATTTCTAATGAAAATTTCAAGATGGCATGTTTGAAGAAGAAAGACCCTAGAATCCCAAGCTCTGATACTGGATGTTATGAAACCAACTCACAAAATAGAAGAAAAGAGAGATCAACGACTTAGAAATTAGCCTCTTTGAGTGGGAAACCTCCTTTACATTAAATAAATGAAAAATTCTTAGATGATACAAATGAAAAAACCTACCCTCTATATATAAGAGTCTAAGGGGTCATAATATAACAATATGGGGACCACATGGGCACAACAATAACAATAATGGGGCTACACCTATGGGGCACAATAATAACAATATGGGGACTACATGGGCACAAAAATAACAATAATGGGGCTACATTAACAATAACAATAAGGGGATACACTAGTATTATAGGGACCTAACACTCAAAGATTCTCTTTTGGATATGTACGAAAAATATGTTGCTCATATCAGAAAATGGACTACACCATTAGACTCCTGGTGAAAAACCGGTTCAAATGAGTATAAACTCGGCATAATTCTAACACCGTAAAAAATCTGACCCCGTAGAATCTTAAAGATTCCTAAAAGATTCATCATAGAGAATATTCCTTATAATATTCCCTAACATATCATCTAACAATATTCCTAGCGTTAGTGTCTATGAGTCACCAGTGATCAAATTTACTCTTTCCATATGATTGATAGGGTCTTAGGTCAAATTGTTATAGTTTCAAATAAAATTTTACATCTCTTGGTTGTCAAATGGTCATTAGTCAGTGTCTAGGTATTATTACTACTCCGTCCATTTTCAAGGTCATAAAATGTCATCATGGTCATGTCATCATTCCTTGTGAGAGGTCATCAAATGAGTGTCATGGTCATAATTTTGGTCATCAAATCATAACATGCATACTTTAAGGGTTCAAAGTTCCAAATCATGGTTTAAGATATGCATTTGGTGTCATCATTAGCTCATGTCATCAAAATTCATGTATGGAGTCATGCCATCACCATAGTCACCATCATGGGAGTTAGTAATTAGGGAAAATTTAAAAAAAAAAAAAAATTCAAAGGTACAGAACAATAAAAACTGCAGTACGCTACCTCATTATGTCATTTCTCAAAAGTACATGTGATTTCACACCATCACCAAAGTAAAAAATCGACTTTCAAGAAATAAAAGGACTATCCAAGCATTCAAAAGCTTCATTCCATCCTCCAAGAGCACTTCTCCACCATTGTGCTTCATCTCAGCTATCAGATCCTGCAATTTTCCATCACCAAACCCTTGCCATCAAGCACACTGCGCTTCTGGGAGCACATCGCATATTTGGGTTTGCAGGCCAAAGTAGAGCAACAACATGTTCATTTGTCATTCTGCAAGCTTCAGTGACTCTTCAGCAAGTAAGTAAAACTCTCATCAACTTTCATATAGTGATTTCCTTCAGAAAAGTGATGAAATCCCTTTCCTATGGTTTTTCATTGCACTTTTGGTTTTCTTGGTTTTTGCTTCAGTTCAATGATAAAATACCTATTTTTCCTACCCTAATATCCTTGTAAACACTTGATAAACCTCCCCCAATAATTTTCCACACTCATCTCCTTCATTTCATCCTTTTTCCCCAAAAACCCTAGCCCACACTACGCTTTTGATGCATTTCTAGGTTTGGATTGTGTTTTTGGTTTTTTCTCCTCTTTCCCTCAGCCATTTCAAGAAATTCCACTTCCCAAATGTCCCTAACATCTACCCTACCCCCTGGAATTTTCCTAAAATTTTCCTTAATCCGCATCCCCTCCATTCCCTTCCCTAAACTAACTGCTTTTTTTTCCCCGGTTTTCCCTATCCTACCCTATCCTTCCCTCTTATAAAAATAGGGTTTTTATTAATCAAACCAACACTATGACCAGTGAAAAGAATAATTACAACAAAGGAGGGCATGTCTCCAGATATGAACCAACTCATATGTAGGAGATAAATTCTTCACCATTCATCAAAATGTCATTTGAAGAGGTAGGTTGTCTAGGGTTTTGTGAGAAGATACAAGAGGTGGGTTTCCATGCTAAGTTGACCAGGCTTTTTTCCACCAATTTCAAGAGGGGCAAGACCACCATAGCAAGAATGGACTTCATAATATCAGCAGAGGTCATAGCTTCAACCACAAGTATCCCTAACCAAGGAGAAATTTGGTTTAAGGGGATGGATTTGGATATTGGAAATTACAAAGTCTTCCTCAAGCCACACTACAAGGAGGCTCCCACTCATATATTTCCTTTCAGGAAATTTTTAGATAGATATTCTCCTTGGATGAATATGATTATGAATTATTTCACTTGTGAAGGGAGGTTTTATAGGTTGTATTAGTATCACATAAGGTTGTTGATTCATTTCACTTCCATTAAACCACTACGCATACCCAATTACTTGTTCAAGAGCTGAGTTAATATGATTGAGAAAGTGCAAAGAAAAGGGAGAGATCATCAGGAAAGTTTGTTTCATCATGGTTTGATCAAAGTTATAGTTCTTCATCAACTTTCACAGATAAACATACCATGGGAGATATTCATGCAAGCAGTTGCTCTTATTCCTGCCACTAGTCAACCTAACCGTCAAAGCACTCCATTAGCACCATCTATGCTAAAGGAGGTTGGATCATCAAGTAAACCATTAGTGACAAAGACACCTAGGGCATAAATTAAAAAGACTTATAACAGAGGTAAAATATTGTTGTTTTCCCCTAAAATAGCTAAGATGCTTCCTAGGAAGACTATCAATGAAGAAAGAGTTCAGCCTAGCACTATGAGGCAAGAAACATCAAAAGGTAAATGTGATGCACCATTGCATAGTGACGAGTAGGCACATTTAGATTGACATGAATGACCTAGTAGAGCACAATGAAGACAAATATGTTGAAGACATAATCAAATAAAAAGAGGCAGAGATCATAGATCTTAGAGATGATCTTGTCAAGGAAAACTTCATAGTATCCTTCTTGCAATAAGAGAATAGGCAACTCAAAGTGAATATACTATTGCAAAGAAAACCAATCCCTCATATAGTAAGGAATATTGTGTGGTTGAGAGAAATAAGGACAAGGCTATCATAGATGTGGAACATCTTGAGGACAAGAATGTTCAGGTGCAGCCAAGGAGGCCAAAGACAAGAGCAGTAGAAAGAAAGGAAGGACAGGAAAATCAATCATCTCCTCCTCAAGTACACCAAAACATAGATGACACTATAGTAGCTGAGATTGAGAAGGAAAGAGATTTTTGGCTTGGGATAATCAATGAACATTTGGAGAAGCTACTAAATAAGGTAAACATAGATACAAACATGCAGAGACACATGGCAAGACATTATTACACTAGAAACTTGATTTGCAAAATCAAGGTTAGGAACATGAAAAGAAGGCTTAAGAAAACCCTAATCAAGTTCAAGAGGAGAGAAAATATTGATTTTCCAGTTGATGCATCCCTTGTTTTTTAATTCATGGTTGTAAAATGCAAAAGAAATAAGTTTGAAAAAATTTGGGGAATTTTTGAGTTTTTGGGTAATTCAAGAAATTTTGATGTATAGAAGTGCAGCGTGGCCATGCTACGCTTCTTCTCCGAGCCTTAAAATGAAAAATGTCACACCTTTCTAGGTGTATCTTGACCTCTAGATCTCATAAATATACTTAGTCTCTCATTTCAGCTCACAAATTTGAAGAAAAAGGCAAAAAATCAGCAATTTTTCATACTTCTGCCACAATTTTTGACCCCGCACTGCGCTTCTGGAGTAGTCTTGGGAGATCAAATTTTTAGATGTTTTGGAGGTGGGTTTTTCCAGGCTTAAAGCTTCAGAGGTCTTCTAGACATCCTCATCTATCTTCAACAAAGTCTGTTCATCTCAAAGATGCACCAACTTCATCCAAACACTCCCTCAAAGTTCGCTACGCTTCTGCTGAGAGCACGTTGTGCTTCTGCAATGCACGTTGTGTTTCTGTGGAGAAGCCTATTTTCGAGTTTTTCTTGTTCAAAGTCAAATTTCCTCAATATAATTTGTCTTCCAAAGAATTTACATGATGTAATTAAGTGTCCTAGTGATGGTAAGAGTCATTTCATGTGATTTCCTTGTAATTTAAAGCTTTCAAAGTCAAACTCAATTAGTTAGTGTAAAAAGGGAATTGGTTTCTAACCTCCCTAGGTTTTGGCATGATTAGAAAGAATATTGTAATCAAAGTCTATGATGATGGATTCGACCCCTTAGAGGGATAATTTTGTTTCTCATCTATATGTATCCTAATTGAAGTCAAATCAAGTGTTGGAAATCAAATCAAGTGTTGGATACTTGAGAGTTAGAGGTTTAGAGCTAGTGTACACTATTTTTGCAGTAATATAATAAACAATTGCAATTATTATCTTGGGATTCTTGTGGTATGTTTATTAACAATTTTTTTCCTTTTTTTAATTATAAAATTGAATATTTACTTCTTCTTACTACCATTATCGTGCTTTCATATGATCATCTCATTATTTTTTAAGCATAATTCATAGTTTTATGCTTTGTTTAGATGAGATTTTCATGTTTGTGCTCCATATCTTATAATAAATGAATTCATAGTCTTATGCTCATTTTGATCTTTTTTACTGAATCCTATACCACAATGACAACCCAATTGTGTCACTAATCATACCTACCTTGCCTCATTTTTTTCCCTGCAACTGATCATTTGAAACCCTGACCTAGTTCTTAGACCTATGATCCTGATCCAGTAAAACCTTAATATCAAACCCTAGTGAGCTGAATATCTAGCCTAAGATATTTTTTTTCTCTCTAGTCAATCGATTGGTTATGAGATTGTAGAGAGAGACCTCTTTGATTTGGTATCTATAGCTACCAAATCCAAAGTTCGTCTAAGTTTACCTCCTTCAGTCTCATTTCTCAGCCTTGGCAAACTATGGAGCGGTAACATTTTGGCGTCGTTGACAGGGAATGAAAGGTTTCATATTCTTCAGGAAAGATTGTAGCAGGATTAGATCTGATTGTTGATGGTGGAAAATAATCAGACACAAGAAGGATTAAATCATTCACCTAGTGACTCCAACCTCATTCAAATACTCCACTGGTATCAGGATCCAAAAATTGGGTTTTTATTGATGATTCCACTGGCAGAAGATTAGTTTCCCAAAGATTCCTTAGTTCATCTATCGTTCTAAATATGGATTCAATTGCTATAAGGTATGCTCCTATGAATCGTGCTCACATTCTTGGTTTTCAAAATCGAATACCTTGCATAGATTGGTAAACTTATCTTCCCAAACTCATAGATGGAAATGAAGATGAGGCTATTCTGCATTTAATAAAATTTCATTGGCATACACATAAGCTTGGGATTAGGTTTCATGAGGATTGTTTGATGAGAATGTTTATGGCTACCCTGGAAGGGAAATAAGGGTTGAAGCTAGGTAGCTTATTCTCTCTTACATATTTCCACACAGCATTATTTGAATTTTATGGAAAATATCATCATTCATTTTTTTGGTTCGAAGATTTTTGTGAA
Source organism: Pinus albicaulis (assembly GCA_034641835.2). Lineage (NCBI taxonomy): Eukaryota > Viridiplantae > Streptophyta > Pinopsida > Pinales > Pinaceae > Pinus > Pinus albicaulis. The sequence goes on from CM076580.1 coordinate 1,393,482,067, forward strand.
TCTTATGAAGATTTCGTTCAATACCTTGAAGAGGCCTTTGGTGATGAAGAGTGTCTAGATGATGAGATCATAGAGGCCCTTTATGAATTTTCTTCCCAACAGAAAATAACAAATATTAGCTGACTTGATACAAAACATCATTCATAGCACACATCAACTCCTTCTTTGCTTAAAGATGAAATATATTTGCATCCTAACAGTCAAGAAGACATTGGTCCAAGTCAGAATTCTGAAATTGCATGTACAGGAAACTTAAGCAGTGAACCATCTTACGGCGATGATTGTCTACTTTTACAAGGAAATAATGAACAAGAAGTTGTTTTCCTTGATTCTTGTGACAGTCAAATTTATATTCTTCATGTTGAAGCACATGAGGAATCAAATACACTTGAAGTGGTTGTTGAATTTAAACTTTTCCATGGGCATCCAAAACCCTGTCTTTTGGATGAGAGGTATGAACATAGTCATTCACTTATTTTTTCAGATTGTCCTTTCTCTGGATTTTTATTTCAAGATCAGGTTTTTGAAGACTAAGATGAGGTTTCTGATGAAATGTATGAACAAGGATCTCTATTCATTAACCACACATATGTATCTCCAGCTCATCCATTTTCTGAAGCACTATTTCAAGGCCAGATTCGTGAAAATATTAATTTTGAATTGGCATGTGTGTGAGTTTTAGAAAATTTAATTATGGTTGAGAATAATCATCAAAAATTTCAAGAAGATTATGAAGAGGAGAGCAGAAATAAAGAAAAGGTTGTCTTAGAGCCTCTTGCACATGATGATATTCCTCCAAGATCAGAAAATGAAGATTTCGTTGAAGAAGAGCAGTTTGTCCTGAATCCTATGGATATGCACATTTTCACTATTGTTAATTTGGCTGTCTCAAACGCATATTTTCAGGAAAAAACTTCCCTTTGTCCTGATGCAAATGAAAAACTTGATGAGCATATTTTCTTTTTTGATCCTAACAAAAAAATTGCATTGGAAAATGAAAGGAGTGCTTGAATTTCTACTGGATTTCAAGACAAGGTAACTTTCAGATTATTGAGGATCCTTTTACTGATTTGCTACAATCAATAGGGAAGATTTATTTTCTTGTATTTATGGCTCATGAGCACATTTTCAGCGGACACTTGTAGTTGCCTAGCTTTTGTTTTTTCTTCCTGCTCAAGGAAAGTGTGAGTGTGATTCAAGTAAGTAGCCATTTTCTGGATTGGTTACACTGGAGGGATCATTTCACGTGATTGTATATATATCTTTAGCAGGTGGGCAGTTATCATTGGGATTTGAAGCCCGAAGCGAAGGCCCTAAGATCTCGATGCTATGCTTCCATAAGTAATTTTAGTCACTAGTCAAGTTGTTGAGTCAAGTTAGTTTCAATTTCTCTTAAGTTTAGTTATTTATTCATTTGAGTGTCTAGTGTTTTATTTTGACTCCATCGCCCAAGGCATGAGGCTACCTAGTCTACGGTGTTATTGACACCTCCTAAAGGAGTTTCCATCCCCATCTGGAGCCAATGTTAGTGTCTATGAGTCAACAGTGATCAAATGTACTCTTTCCATATGATTGAGAGGGTCTTAGGTCAAATTGTTATAGTTTCAAATAAAATTTGACATCTCTTGGTTGTCAAATGGTCAATGGTCAATGTCTAGGTATTATTACTACTCCCTCTATTTTCAAGGTCATAAAATTTGATCATGGTCATGCCATCATTCCTTGTTAGAGGTCATCAAATGAGTGTCATTTTCATCATTTTGGTCATCAAATCATAACATGCATACTTTAAGGGTTCAAAGCTCCAAATCATGGTTTAAGATATGCATTTGGTGTCATCATTAGTTCATGTCATAAAAATTCATGTAGGCAGTAATTTCATCGCCATATTCACCATCACGGGAGTTATTAATTAGGGAAAAGTTTTCAAAAAAAAAAATTCAAAGGTACAGAGCAATAAAAATTGCAGTACACTAACTCATTATGTCATTTCTCAAAAGGACATGTGATGTCACACCATCACCAAAGAAAAAAATAAACTTTCAAGCAATAAAAGGACCATCCAAGAATTCAAAATATTTATTCCATCCTCCAAGAGCACTTCTCCAACATTTTTCTTCATCTCATCCATCAGATCTTGCAAGTTTCCATCACCAAAACCTTGCCATCAAGCACGTTGCGCTTCTGCCCTAGCTCATTGCGCTTCTGGGAGCATGCTACATTTTTGGGTTTGGAGGCCAAAGCAGAGAAACAACGATTTCATTTTTTAATTCTACAAGTTTCAGGGACTCTTCAAAAAGTAATTATAGCCTCTCATCAACTTTCGTACAGTGATTTCCTTCAGAAAATGATGAAATCCCTTTCCTAGGGTTTTTCGTTGCGCTTTTGGTTTTCTTGGTTTTTGCTTCAATTTAGTGATAAAATCCCTATTTTTCCTACCCTAATACCCTTTTACTCACTTGATAAACCTCCCCCAATAATTTCCCACACTAATCTCCTTAATTTCATCATTTTCCCCCAAAAACCTAGCCCACACTACGCTTTTGCTGCATTTCTGGGTTTGGACTGTGTTTTTGGTTTTTTCTCCTCTTTTCATACCCATTTCAATAAATTCAACTTCCTAATTGTCCCTAACATTTACCCCTACCCCTGTATTTTTCCTAAAATTTTCCCTAATCATTATCCCCTCCATTCCCTTCCCTAAACTAGCTGCTTTTTTTCCCTTATTTTCCCAATCCTACCCTACCCTTCCCTCCTATCAAACTAGGGTTTTTATTAAGCAAAAAAACACTATGGCCAGTGAAAAGAAGAATTAAAATAGAGGAGGGCATTTCTCCATATATGAGACAACTCATATGTAGGAGATCAATGCTTCACCATTCATCAAAAGGTTATTTTAAGATGAAGGTTGCCTAAGGTTTTGTGAGAAGATACAAGAGGTAGGTTGCCATGCTAAGTTGACCAGTCTTTTTTTCCACTAATTTCAACAAGGAAAATACAACCATAGCAGGGATGGACTTCATAATATCTACAGAGGTCATAGATTTAGCCACAGGTATCCCTAACCAAGAATAAATTTGGTTAAGGGGATGGATTTGGATATTGGAAATTACAAAGTCTTCTTCAAGCTGCACTACAAGGCGGCTCCCACTCATATCTTTCCTTTCATGAAATTGTTAGATAGATATGCTCCTTTGATGAAGATTATTATGAATTATTTCACTTGTGAAGGGAGGTTTTCTAGGTTTTATTAGTATCACATAAGGTTGTTGATGCATTTCACTTCCATTAAACCACTAAACCTACCCAATTACTTATTCAGGAGCCTGTGTAAGATGATTTAGAAAGTGAAAAGCAAAGGGAGTGATCATCAGGAAATTTTGTTTCATCATGTCTTGATTAAAGTTATAGTTCTTCATCAGCTTTCACAAATTAACATACCATGGGAGACATTCATTCAGGAAGTTGCTCTTATGCTTTCCTCTAGTCAACCTAACAGTCAAAGAACTCCATTAGCACCATCTAGGCCAAAGGAGGTTGGCTCATCAATTAAACCATCAGTGATAAAGACACCTAGGGAAAAAATTACAAAGACTTATATCAGAGTTAAAAGAATGGTGTTTTCCCCTTAAATGGCTAAGATGTTGCCTAGGAATACTATCAGTGAAGAAAGAGTTCAGCCTAGCACTATGAGACAAGAAACATAAAAATGTAAAGATGATGCACCATTTCATAGTGAAGAGAAGGCACATTTAGATTTTGACATGGCTGACCAAGCAGAGCACAATGAAGAAAAATTATCTGAAGACATAATCAAAGAAAAAGAGGCAAAGATAAAAGATCTTAGAAATGATCTTGCCAAGGAAAACTTCATAGTATCCTTCTTGCAACATGAGAATAGGCTAACTCAAAACGAATCTATTGTTTCAAAGAAAATCTAAAGGAGATCATCCCTCATCCAGCAAGGTAGATTGTGTGGTTGAGAAGAATAATGGTAAGGCTATCATAGATGTGGAACAAATTGAGTAAAATAATGTTAAGATGCAGCCAAGGAGGTCAAGACAAGAGCAGTAGCAAGAAAGGAAGGACAGGAAAATCAATCATCTCCTCCTAAAGTACACCAAAACATAGATGACACTATATCAGCTAATATTGAGAAGGACATAGAGTTTTGGCTTGGGATAATCAATGAAAATTTGGAGAAGCTATTAAATAATGAAATCATAGATACAAACATGCAGAGACACATGGCAAGACATTATTACACCAGAAACTTGATTTGCAAAATCAAGGTTAGGAATATGAAAAGAAGGCTTAAGAAAACCCTAATCAAGCTCAAGAAAAGAGACAATCTTGATTTTCTAGCTGATGCATACCTTGTTGTTTAATTCATGACTAGAAAATGAAAAAGAAATAAGTTTGAACATTTATTTGGGAATTTTTGAATTTTTGGGTAATTCGGGAAATTTTGATGTACAAAAGTGCAGTGTGGCCACACTACACTTCTTCTCAAAGCCTTCAAATGACAAATGGAACACATTTCTAGGTGGATATTGACCTATAAATATCATAAATATACTTATTCTTTCATGTCAGCTCACAAATTTGAAGAAAAGGGAAAAAAAAATCAGTAATTTTTCATACTTTTACCACAATTTTTGACCCCACGCTACGCTTCTGGAGTTGTCTTGGGAGATTGAAATTTTAGGTGTTTTGGAGGTGGGATTTTGTAGGCTTTGAGATTCAGAGGTATTCTATACATCCTTAGCTATCTTCATCAAAAAAAAAAAAACATCTCAAAGATGCACCAAAGTCATCCAAACACTCCCTCAAAGTTCGCTACGCTTCTGCTACGAGCACGTTGCGCTTCTGCAATGCACGTTGTGTTTCTGTGGAGAAGCTTGTTTTCGAGTTTTTCTTGGTAAAATTCAACTGTACTCAATGTAATTTGTATTCCAGAGCATTTACATGATTTAATTAAGTGTCTTGGTGATGGTAAGATTCATTTCATGTGATTTCCTTGTAATTTAATGCTTTCAAAGTCAAACACAATCAGTTAGTGTAAAAAGGGAATTGGTTTCTAACCTCCCTAGATTTTGGCATGGTTAGAGAGAATATTGTAATTAGTTCCTATGATGATGGATTCGACCCTGAGAGGGGGAATGTGGTTTCTCATCTATATGTAGCCTAATTGAAGTCAAATCAATGGTTGCATACTTGAGAGTCAAAGGTTTGGAGCTAGTGTACACCATTTTTGCAGTAATATAAAATACAGTTGTAGTTATTATGTTTGGATTCCTATGGTATATTTATTGACAGTGTTTTCCTCTGTTTTATTATGAAAATGAATATTTACTCCTTCTAACCACCATTATCATGCCTTCATATGATCATCTCATTAGTTTTTAAGCAAAATTCATAGTTTTATGCTCCGTTTAGATGATATTTTCATGTTTGTGTTCCATATCTTCTGATAAATGAATTCATAGTCTTATACTCTTTTTTATCTTTTGTACTCAACCCTATACCACAATGAAAACCCAATTGTGTTACGAATCATACCTACCTTGCCTCATCTTGTCCCTGCAACTGATCATGTGAAACCCTGACCTACTTCCTAGACCTACGATCCTGATCCAGAAAAACCCTAAGATCAAACTCTAGTGAGCTGAATATCTAGCCTAACAACTAATTTTCTCTCCATTCACTTCATTGGTTGTGAGATTGTAGAGAGAGCCATCTCTGATTTGGTAGGGATAGCTACCAAATCCAAATTTGTTATGAGTTTACCTCCTTCGATCTCCTTTCTCAGCCTTGGGAAACTATGGAGCGATAACACCTAGAATCTTCCTTAGATTCATAATTCATTAGTCTACTTTCATCCTCATCTCTCATGTATTCTCCATCATTCTCCATGGTTCCCTTTGAACCATTTGAATGGCATTTTATAAAAAAGTGTGCGAGAGAAAAGACAAAGTGTTTGGTTAGCACAATGGTTGGCATAGCCATATTAAGTTACTTGTTGTTAGGGTGGTTTAGGGTTCAAAACCCATGAACTCCCACTTTTTCTTTAATATGGTTTTAAATCCCAATTTTAGTTTTAATATAGTTTTCAAATGATATAATATATGGAAATCGTATTCCCATATTGTAACGACTCTCGAAACCATGAGAACAAGACAAAAATGGAGGTTGCACCATGCCAAGACCACTTGGGCCTAATTTGAGGTGTCATGTGGCACCATGTGATTGGGCCATGTGGCAAGCTCTCATTGTTCCACTTCATATGCCACTTATGTCACCTACTTTTCATGTGTCGACTTGTGGTGTTGCCACATCACTTGCTTGTAGGTCCACCTGGTTTGTTGACTAGGCTGCCATATTTTCTCTCTGGGTCCCACTAAGCCTGCTGAATTTTCTTCCACGTGTCATATGTATGACCTACCACGTGGAATAATGTTGACTTTGACTTTGACTTCTTCCCAGTTTGATTAAAAATTTGACTAAGCATAAATTTTTCATACAAACTTGGATTGAGGTGTCGTTTGCGCCTTTGGAAATCTTACAACGAGCTCTTTGATCTAACCCTAGTTTCATTGTAATCCAAGGAATTTTATTTTTAAGCCTTTCCTAAGCTCTCTTTTACTTTTAAGCATTTCTGGAGCCACCTAGATCATCTACCTCACTTGTATGATTATTTTAGTATTAATAAGGGTCTGAAAGACCAGAATAGTGAGAAAACTTGTATTGTAGTATAAAATGTATGATGAGTTCTATTTTGAAAAACCACCAAGTTGTGTGATAACCATACTCCCTATAGGACTAGAAAGGGAATTTTCCTATAGAGTTTCAGGTCCTTTCTTTCAAAATAGGCCTTTAAAGTTCAAATAGACTCCAACACAGACCTACATCGTAAATGTTCCTATTATAATAGCCATTTCCCTACATATATTATTAATTCATTCAATATATATATATATATATCACTACAAACCAAATGTTTTATACCTCAATACACCCTTCGTCCTCCCATATGGAAAATAATTTCTAAGATAAGTTCTAAGACTCAAGATCATCCCTAGTGCTAGCAATCATCTTCATTTATTCTCTAAGTTTTACACCACAAACTCTAGGTCTTCCTCTATTGTATCTCACAAGAACTAAGAACTCTCCATGACAATTATATAGATGGAATAATGAGTATAGTGTAGAAAAATACATTCTCTTCCCTATATACAGAGTAGGTGAGGGAGGCCAACATTGGTAAAGTGAAATAATTACAAAAGAAATTTAATTTAATGCAAAATATAAGGTCTCCAAGTGAAGTGCTCTCTCTCCAAGGTATACATGTCAAGAGACTAATCCTTAGGTGTTGCACTCTCTAAGAATGGGTTGCAAGTGTCAAGTGCTCTTCATCACAAGAGTTCTTCTTTCCAATAAAATCATCCCATCCTCCTCAACACATGTATCTTGCGCCCATAATCAATCCCATGTAATATGCTATCAACCCAAAGGTTATGTATTACATGGTCTTTCATTGCTCATTTTGCCTAGGGTTTTTGGCAAAGGACTTGATAAATCCATGTTTAGATATTGATTTCTAAGGACTTTATCATAGTGAAATGTTGGTGATTTATAACGGTGCTATGACTGATTGGAGAAAAAAAGAACTCAAGCTACACATAAATAAACAACTCAACACAAGAAATGTAAATTTACATATTAACGTAGCAATATCCAACTAAGTTATTGAAAGTCAACTAATGATACCTTATTCACCATCTAGATAACAAAATTAGACCAGTTTTTGTCTTATACCATATCGAATTCTAATTGTGATGGATAATGGCCATATTGTTTCTCTTGTCAAAAAATGGTCGATGGACAATTTAAAGTAATTAATATCCAATCATTTACATTTTTGTACAAAATTAAAATATATATATAATTTCATATATTAAATATACTTACAAATCTGCATGTTAAGGCTTCTAAACTTGTTTTTCTCCTGTGATGTGTGGCACAATATTTGGCAAGTCCTACCTTCGATGCCTTATCCTTAAACATACACTAATTCAATTTAATTATGCACAATTAAAATATAAAAATCATTTAATGAATTTGAAATAATATTGTGACCAAATTTAAATACCTTTATGTTATACTCATTGGACTTCCTCCATGCATCTGCTCTATCATATGAATTTACTATCTATTTCCATACTTTCACACTTACATCAATTAGACTTATTTTTTCCCTTAGATCGGGAGGAATTTGTTTATCTTATTAGTTTGGTTTCAACAGAATCTCTTGCAATTTTGGTTCATTTTTTTTTTTACTTGCTTTACTAACCAACCTGTCCCAAATTCATTTTTTTCTGTCATGGATGACTGCCTTTTGAAGGTGCATGGGTATCTTCAATAATGGAATATGTAAATTCTCTTTGAAGGGTTGAAGGGATGATTCCTTCAACCTAAAAATTGAACACTTTCTTGGCAGCTGACATTTTGATTTCCCCAGAGACAATATCATATTCTACCTCGATTTCGTATGTACCAATCCAAGATGCATAAGTACCTATATTAGTGGTGGAATAAATATGTGTCCCAGGAGTGGGTGGGAAATTGGATGTCTTTTTTCCTTGTTCCACATTATTAGAGGTTATTGTGATTGATTTTTTCCTATATCTTTTTCTCGATCCAGGAGTTGATGGGGAATCAACCAATTCCCTTTGATAGGGTTGCTTTAGTTGGTCTATTTCAATGCATTTAGTATGTTCTTCCACATATTTGGAAAGCATGGACAAGTCCATACCTTCGAGTTTATTCACTACTTATAACCCCAATATAGAAGTCATTACCTCTTTCAGTTTCTCACTGTCATGTCCCTATATATGTACAATAAAAAAATTATTTTAAAATTAGAAATAAATAAAAATAAACCCTAATTTATTATTTTATAATTTTGAAACTAAAAACTAAAAAATACAATTCAAACAAGAAATGGAAACATGTGAAAATATATAAATTGAGTATGAAATACCTCATTCTCGCAAGAATCAGATCCCTTTGCTCGTTCCCCTCTATTTTTGCTTGACATTTTTTGGCATCCTAGGGCAATTTTTTTTCCTCCACATTGTGGAAAATCCCTTATCTTTTCTCCCTATGTTTTGCTCCCTTCCCTCTAACTGTTTTAAACAGTAATAATGCAAAATGGATGGACAGGGGTTTTATTTTTGTCTTTTCTAGGGGTGAATGAGATGCACAAGTTGATTTTGTGACTGCTAGAGGTAGAATCACATCCACAAATCAATTTTTTTTATTGAAATCTACAACAGGGGAGGAGACATTCGTCTATATCTCTGCCCACCATCAACAAAGATCCAATTGATTAGTTATTTTCTTTCATGGCCTCAACACATTGCTTCAACTGTGGTCTGCTCCAACTTCACACAAAACTTCAAAGATCCCTCGATTTGCAATTGGTGAGTATGAGAATGGAAATATGGTGAATGTATTACCTTTTTTTGGTTGAATAGTTGTGATACACACTAGGTTTATCAATTGTGCGCGTCAATTATAGATTGACGAGGTTTTTTTATATTTTTCGATTTGATCTAATTTGTATCCATTGTTAGCTTTAAACTTTGCAATGTCGATGTGGGAGGATTCCATGTTACTGTCATTTTTTATGAGGTTTAATTAAATACCAATATTGGATATGCAATGTGCATAGGCACATGGGATAAGTTGAAATGTTGGTTGATGTAAAGCTCTGTAAATGGTGTTTTGACCCTACAATGAAGGGTATTTTATGTCATATTTTCCTAGCCCTCTAATGAATTTGGTGTGATTTCAAACTTTTATAATTTTATTTTAACAGCCAATGACTCATAATGTAACAATCTGCTAGTTATAGTCACATACACATATTTTCACCTTTAAAGGTTGTGTTTCTTAGTGATTATGTATACATGTGACACGAACATTTTCAATCCCACCACTCACTCTTTACTCCTTTATAGGGTGGATGGTAGCGCTAAAAATATATATCATCCATAAGTTATTGTATACTAATTATTATATTATATATTGAGTTCATTTAGAAGACTTAAAAAACAAAATTTGAAAATATTATATTCTCTAACATATAGGTTCAAAGGATTGTATTTTACATATACACAAATACAGATATTTAGCGGTTTAAAATTATGGATGAAGGGTTTTAATTAAGTTAAATGAAAATATGAAAAAAAAGGTAGTCCATTAGCTTTCATAATCCTCATATAAGATTTATAATATTTGTGTCATGTCACCATATTGGGAGTAGAAATTAGAAAAAATAATATATATTGAATAAAGGGGAATTTTAGTTGGAAAGGTGCAATGAAAACCAACTGAGCTTAAATCGGTTGTGTGTTTAGAAAATTGGAGGGAGCAAAAATGAAGTGCATAGATTTTATGTGACTAATCTCATTGTTGTGTATTACAGGATCTAGAGGAGGCCATGGATATAGGACATGGACGATGTAGACCTGCTAAATCAACAAGAGGAAAGTGGGTGGCCATAGAATCAAATACAAAATTTGTAGATACAATAAAGTTAAAGAGGCAAAGCAACATCAACCAAACAAGGATGGTGTTTATGAATTCACAAATGCTACAACATATACGAGATAAATTTGTATAAAAATATGTTTTTTTTTCAAATCCAAAACATGATATCAGTATGTCAAATATATGAGTAAAGTGATGTTTTGTGTTGGATAACATATTGGTTGAAATGATATAATTTGTTTACTAAACATAATTGACTATGGTATGTATTATAGGGGTAATACAAGGTCATGACAACATATCGTGTCATATAAAATAAGGACACAACGGATGTCACGGAACATCAGGTAATGAAATTTTGACTTAACTGAGGAAGCATTTTGTGATACGTCTATCCTTTTTCACAGTATTATTAGAATTTCTAGTGTATTATCCAATATTTAAATAAATTAATGCATGTTTTTGATATTTCAGATGGATAATAGAACAAGTGCACAGCTTAAATGTTCAACTAGAAAAAGAAAAAAACATATGTACGTTGGTGTAGACCTAAAAATGTTAAGTCACGAAAAACATAGTGGGTGGAAGAGGATGTGGCAATGGATACTTCAGGCACAACAAATAATTTCACTGAAGAAGAGGTTGGTCAAGACTATAGTACATGGGATGGGATTTGTTAAGTGATATTTCATTATATTTCTTTGAAATTGATATTTATGATTTATCGAATTCTTTCCAAATATTAAATAATGGTTGTGTTTGTCGATAGGTAGAAGATGATGATGAAATAATGACTACTAATACACAATTTGATCCAGCTAGGCTATTAATATTTGGACGAGATGATCCAAACCATCGTTTAAACCATACCAGGGTGAAAATATCATATTTAAAGAGAACTCTACCACCTGATAAATTTGAATAGTTAATGAGATCCACATACACTAATGACATGGTTCCTAGTGGCCTTAATGGTGATGATCATGGCAATGAAAATGCAATGCATGAAGAAGGATTGAATGAAATGATTATAGGTTTATTTGGGGATGGAAACAATGATGACAATAATCATGATTATATGGTTGATAGTAATGATGACAATATGGGTAATTATCACCAACGTAATGTTGATGATAACAAATCGTTGAAAGATTCCATCAAACAAGCAGCAAATACACCCATGTTCAAATCGGGTGTTAGTAGAACCTCAAAATTGGCATGCACATTAATATTATTAGAAATCAATTCACTATTAGGTTGTTCAAACAAAGGATTCACCACCCTACTGAAGTGAGTTGAAATCTATTTCTTAAAATGCATTGTCAATTGGTGTACGTAATTCGTAAACATTTATCAACTTCGATTATATTTCTTTAAGGAGATTTTAAAACCATATATTGTATATGAATGGTCATAATATAGATTGACATATAAAACATGCTCATCATAAGTCAAACATTCAATTGATCTAATATTTGGCAATCCTATAGGGCACTAAAAACTAAAATATTTCCTGAAGAGAATGTGTTTCCATCAACTTGCAGAGAGGTGCATCAGTTGCTAGTTGAGTTGGGGATTGAAATAAGAGAAATAATTCATGTAAAAATTATTGAATTTTATATAGAGATGACTATCAAGACAAGGTAGAACTCCCTGTATGCAAAGAGAAAAGATATCGTACAGATGTACAAGGTCCTACAGTTCCAAATAAGGTTTTACATCACATGCCAATTATACCTAGACTTCAACAAATGTTTCGTTGCAAGTAATTTGCATAATTTATGGATTGGCATGCAAGTAATAGGAGTAAATATGGATTCATGCAAATTTCAGCCGACTCCAAATCATTGAAACACATAAAGGAAAAATGGCCAACAAAATTCAAAGATGAACCTTGTAGTATCAGGTTTGGTCTTGCAATTGATCGAGTGTGCCCATTCTCTTTCGTGAGCTCAAATTATAGTGTTTGGCCAGTCAGATTGATAGTATACAATATTCCCCCATGGATGATGTTAGAAAGGATCACCTTATGTTGACTCTCATTGTTTTAGGAAAACATTAAGTTAAAAACATGGACGCTTATCTTGTGCATTTTATTGATCAGATGCAACTGCTATGGAAAGGCATAAGAATATATGACATTTCACGTCCTCCATCAAATAGGTCCTTCATGTTGTATGGTGTGCTATGTTGTACTATTCATGATTTCCCATGACTTGGTTTTTTTCCGGTAAGATAAAAAATTTACCTATTTACACTCATAATTTACTGTCATCCCAACTTTTATACTTAGTTTTATACTAATATTTTGATGTTATTAACATTATTTAATTGTATTCCTTCAAACAAAGGGGATATTTTCATGTCTAAGATGTGAAAAACAATTTCAAGGGAAATATTCTAAATATATTCATAAAGTTATTTATGAAAACAACGGGATTTTTCTACCAACATATTATAGGTTTAGAAATGGCCATAAGAATCAATTTGATGGAAAAAGTTGAAAATATAGGTCCTCCCATGATTATGGATCTAGCTGATTGGCTTAAGAAGTATGAAAATGTTGAATTGAAAGCTTGGCAATATTTTTTTGATGGGGGTTATTTTATTGAAGAACCAAAACAAGTTCTAATTAATATTCCATAAGGGATGAAAAGGAAATCCATATTTTATGAGCTCCCATATTGGAAGGATCTATTAATATCTCACCTATTAGTTCCCGTGCACATCTTTAAAAATGTCCCAGATTGAATTTTTCGACATATAGCAGGCAAAAGAGAAGGACACCTTGTCTTTGAGGATAGATATTGCTCTTTCGCATATCAAATTTGATAGAAAACATCTTTGTCCAAACAGGGAAAATGAAAAATATGCAAAAGTTCCATGGATTTTGAAAAAGAAAGAACTAGACCAACTAAAAAATTTCATACGTTCAATAAGGACCCCTACTTGGTAAGGGTCATCATTAAATAAAGCTTTTACAGTTCATGGATATATCACAGGATTTAAAACATGTGATTTTCATAATTTTATGAAGGTACAGTTGGAATTTTACATAATGTTATTTCCTTACAGTGTTGACATTATTAACTATTTTAATATTCGTCATTATATTTTTTTTAACCGAAATAAATGGTCTTTCACAGTCAAGGAAATATCCAAGAATGTGGGCATATGGTCAACATTATTGTGTGGAACTTGTAGGTGTAAAGAGAAAATACTTCGATTGTGGCATCATGGTTAACTTCAAGAAATCCAGTCAATCAAGATCAAAATATAGGAATATTATTGAAGGGAATCTACAATATGTTGGGAAAATACAAGAAATTATTGAGTTGGATTACCACTCTTTTAAATGTCATATTTTTAAGTGTAGATTATATGAATCATTTGAGAGGACACAAATACATGATACCCATAGTAAATTTTTTAGTATAGATTCCTCAAAGTTCCTACCAGAGGATAAGGAGCCTTATGTTCTACCAATTCATTGTGGGAATGTATTTCTTTAACTCAAAGAATTAGAAGCAGTAGTGATCAATAATATATTAATACATTGTTTATTTCAAATATGTACATGTGTTTATTAATCAATAAAATTGTTATAACATAGTACGTCTAATATATGTATGTACTCATTCATGTACACGTATTTTTCTATGAATATATTATGGACCCGAAATGGATAATTTTCATACATTATGATCCAATATTAATGCATGTATTTGATGATGCATTAGTGGATACTGAGAAAAACAATGATGGCCAAAAAAATTAGAGAGAGAGGGATTAGAGAATATCCAAGAAATTGAGATTTGTGATGATGTTGAAGATGGTTATGTTCAGGCACAAGAAGACAACAATATAGAGTTACATGATGTTTTGGAAGACAACAAAATGGATGGTATAGAAAATGATGATCCAAATATATCTGGTAACAATATGGATGGTCTACAGTCATATTTCAATGATGATGAATATTATGCAAGTCAAGACGAGGATGATGATAATATTAACTAATTGGAAGATCATTTGAACATTGACAATGATACATTAGATGACATTGTTGCAGACAACGATGTTAATGACCAAGACTTCTAAATTTTTAGAATTATTTGTAATCCATGTTTAAAAAATGAAGATTCTTATAGCCTAAACTTTGAAATGCTTCAGTATTGTTTGTGTCGATACAAATTACCTATTGCAATATCATTAAAGTGAAAAAGTTATGGTATGAATTTTTGCCATAAAAAATTAGGATTACTTGAATGCTTCTTCCATTCATTTTGTATCAGCATATGTTCTTGAAGACATAAAATTTAATAAAATATTAATTTATGTATCTCACAATGATTTGAATAAAAAACTTTGTTAACTTTTTTATTTTTATATTGAATGCATTTTAATGTTGGTTGAACCGCTCTTACATTTAATTATCGATCCAGGTAGGATTTAATTTTTACAATACTACCGCCCAAAGTCTATGCTAATGCAAATGATGACCAGTATAAAATAATCCCAACCCAAAGTCATTGCACACACGCTGTTAGCAATCAACAAATCTATTATACACTCCACACATATTCAATGCGAAGAAATATTGTAGAATAAGCTACTATGTCATTCAACCAATCTCACAACACTCTTGATAACCATCACTCATTCTATCTACACACATAAAACAAAGTGCAATCCAAAATGTAACAACAAAACAAATAATTCACTGCCACACCAAAATAAGGGATCGGTCCAGATTTTAAGTTGTCAATTAAATTACACACATAATTAACTATAACAGCAATAGTAACAAAAATCACATAAATGATAAATATTTATACAATATGTCATTTAACCACTCTCATAACACTCCTAAAACCATCACTCATTCAATATACACACATAAAATGAAGTTCAATCCAAACTGTAACAACAAAGAAAATAATTCACTACCACGCTAAACTGAGGCACTGGTCCGGGACTTAAGTTATCACACCATCCAAAGCTTATTGCAATTAATTAAATTACACAAAAAAATTATTGTATCAGCAGTAGTAACAAAAATCACACAACTAAGAAATATTTATGCAATATGTTATTCAAACACTCTCACAACACTCATGAAACCATCACTCACTAATTTTGCACACACAAAAGGAAGTGCAATCCAAACTCTAATAACAAAGAAAATAATTCACTACCACACTAAACTGAGGGACTTGTCCATGACTTAAGTTGTTGCACCATCCAAAGCTTACAACAATTAAGCTTTTTTATTCATCGGGCTTCCATGGATAGTGGGGTCACTTCCAACCAATGGTGGAGCAATCAGGCTGACGTGCCTACCACAAGACCGCACCTACATCACCCCACCCATTTCATCCTGGTGCTTTCCTTAGGCACCCCTCTAGCACTCCCAAGTGGGGACCACTAGGTGGATTTGATGAGTAAGTCCTCCTCTCTGCCAATAGCATATCTGCCAGGCTCACGTGGAAGTTAACGCCATCCCGCCTGTCATTAGCATTTCCAAACAAGGATTTCTAGGATGCATGGTTCGGTGGGCACCACCCCAACCAATGGCATAACTACCAGGATGATATTTCAACCCACTCATCCCTGCCAATGGCATATCGTGAATCCTTTTACGATGCAATCAAAATCTTCTTGGCTAGAGGCTCTGGGCCAAGTCATCCTCCTTCACCTAATCACTTGAAGGGAAATCTAGGCGTGCTAATCACAAGCTTCCATGACTAGGGCTCCACCTGGATGAAAGATAAGGTTGATTGTCTCCCTCTATAAGTATAAACCTCTACTTTCATCGTTTCAACACTTGTTTGCATTTGATTTCTACCATGGCCACATGAGAGAGATTTCTTAAGACCCTGCGCATTCTACATGGCCTCTGTCTCAATGGTCTCCAACCGAACTCGCCTCCTCTCTACATTTACATCCTTCCATCAATCCCTTCACCATAGTTTGGCTGCGATGGTTGTGTTGATGTTTATATCTGAGTTGGCACTTTTCTTGGATTGTAGGAGTTTGCTCAGGAACAAACATGTGCTAACCCTCCTAAGCTTACACTGGATTTAATTGTCTCAACTCCATGGGATTCATGAGGATCCAAAAGGGCCACATAAATATTGGCATTCAGGCAAGAAATTCCAGGCATGTATGCATTGGTGACCCTTTGTATGCCCTCTACTAAGACTTCATGGACTCCTTAAGGGAATACAACTCTC
Source organism: Pinus albicaulis (assembly GCA_034641835.2). Classification (NCBI taxonomy): domain Eukaryota; kingdom Viridiplantae; phylum Streptophyta; class Pinopsida; order Pinales; family Pinaceae; genus Pinus; species Pinus albicaulis. Next base: position 1,393,498,860 of record CM076580.1, read on the forward strand.
TTGCCACTTGCCAAGGTGTATCCTATGGGTTACAGCGACCCTACAGTCAATGTTGCGATGCTTATTAAGTTTTTCAATGGCATTCAACTATTAACATGGATGTGCTCATCATCCCTTATGGATGAGATAGTAACACTTAAAATGCCCTGACTGCTACTAGCCTTTCAGGAAAGGATCTTCCACAACATCTTAGCATCCCAGTACCACACCGAGGGTGGCTTCTAGCCTACGAAGATTCAACAACCATACAATGCAAATCAATTCCTCCCATGAGTACATGCCTCGCTCAAGAATGCAGGAAGATATTTTAGAACAATCGAGTCAAGTGAACAATGTAGACCCTGCACTAGGGCACTTATCGCAACATGCTAAGAAGCCCCTTATGCAAACTTACCTATTTTTTAATTTAATATTGATTAGGGTTAAAACCCTCAGCATACACAATGAATTACTTGTAACCAACACTTCAACATAATGTGTATATAATTGTCAACACAATTTGTCTTCCATGTGACCATTAAACCTGTGATAAAAAGAAGTTTGCATGACAACTATTGACATGAGTTAGCTTAAGCCCTTATACATCCTTTCAATGATTTTCAACTTGCACAATATGTTAGTTATTTGTATATTATCAACAACACAATCAACCATTTCAACCCAAAAATGCAACACACTTTTTGATAGTCATAACATATGCCAATATGTATTCTAAACATCTAACATATGTATGTACTCGTTCATGTGCTCATATTTTTCTATGGACATATTATGGACCAGAAATGGATATTTTTCATACATTATGATCCAATATTAAAGGCATGTATTTGATGATGCATTACTCGATACTAAGCAAAATAATGGTGGCTATCAAAATGAGAGAGAGGGATTAGAGAAAATAAAATAAATTGGCATCCATGATGATGTTCGATACGGTTATGTTTGGGCATTAAAATACAAAAATACAGAGCTACATGAGGTTATGGAAGATAGCAATATGGATGGTATAGAAAATGATGATCCAAATACATCTAGTAATATTATTGATGATCTACAGTCAAATTTCAATGATGATGAAGACGATGAAATTCAATACGAGGATGATGATAATATTAACTACTTGAAATATCATATGAACATTGAAAATTATACATTGGATGACATCGTTGCAGACAATGATGTTAAATACCAAAACATCTAAGTTTTCAAAACTATTTGTAATCCATGTTTAAAAAATGATGATTCTTATAGCCTAAAATTTGAAATGCTTCAGTATTATTTGTGTCAATACAATTACCTATTGCAATATCATTAAAGTGTTCAAGAGATGGTATGAATTGTTGGCAGAAAAAATTATGATTACTTGAATGCTTCTTTCATTCATTTTGTATCAACATATTTTCTTGAAGACATAAATGTTAATAAAATATTAATGCATGTATCTCACAATGATTTGAATAAGAAATTTTGTTAACTTCATTATTTCTATATTGTTTTAATTTTAATGTTGGTCGACGCACTCATACATTTAATTATCGATCCAGGTAGGCTTTAATTTTTACAAGACTTTCACGCAAAGTCTATGCTAAGTTAGATGATGACTAGTATAAAAAAATCACAACCCAAATCATTGCACACACACTCTCAAAAATCAACAAAGCCATTACACACTCCACATGGATTCAATGCAAAGAAATACTACAGAATAAGCTATTATGTTATTCAACCACTCTCAAAGCACCTGATAACCATTACTCATTCAATCTGAAAAAATAAAATGAAATGAAATCCAAACTTTAAAAACAAAACAAATAATTCACTTCCACGGTAAACTGAGGGACCAATCCATAACTTAAGTTGTCACAGCATCCAAAGCTTATCTCAATTAACTAAATTACACACAAAATTAGCTACAACAACAATAATAATAAAAATCACTTAAATGGGAAATATTTATGCAATTTGTCATTCAACCACTCTCATAACACTCTTGAAAACCATCACTCATTCAATTTTCACACATGAAAGGAAGTGTAATCGAAATTATAACAGTAAAGCAAATAATTCACTGCCACACTAAATTGAGGGATCAGTCTAGGAATTAAGTTATCACACCATCCAAATCTTATTCCAATTAATTAAAATACACACAAAATTAATTGTAATAGCAGCAGTAACAACAATCACATAACTGTGAAATATTTATGCAATCAATCATTCAACCACTCTCACAACACTCCTGAAAACCATCACTCATTCAATCTACACACATAAAAGGAAGTGAAATCCAAACTGTAATAAAAAAGAAAATAATTCACCGCAACACTAAACTGAGGGATAGTCCAGGACTTAAGTTTTCACACCATCCAAAGCTTATTGCAATTATTATTTGTTATTCATTGGGATCCTCCATCGGGCTTGCATGGGTAATGGGGTCACTTCCGACCAATGGTGGATCAATTGGGCTGAGGTTCCTGCCACAATACTGCACCTACGTCTCCCCACCCACTTCATCCCAGTGCTTTCCTAAGGCGCCCCTCTAACACCCCCTGTTGGATCGGGGTCCCCTAGGACCGAATTTTGATACATTCTTGATATATTTTTGTAAATTTTAGTCATGCGCAGCACAATTCAAGGGGCTTTGGGGTGAGACAAAGCCCCTCATGAGTTCTAATGGGCCAAAAAGTAGAACTAGGGGCCACAAACCACGGTTTGCGGACCTTATATGAGTGTAGGCTAAAACTATAAATAGGAGTCTATATCAAGTCGATAGAAGATAACTGATGATAAAGATCTGAATGTAGTGTGATATTCTAGCGGGTTGGTCTGGGTAAAAAGGCTCCTGCTTGTTATGTGCACGGAGACCTTAGTCTTGCTATGTGTGGACCCCGCTGGTTGTGTGCACGGGTGAACTGAAGGTTTTGCAAGTGAGATTTGAACTATTAATGAATGAAGAACTATTTCGGATGATATCTAAGCAAGAAATGAATCTATTATTTTCTTTATGATCGCTTCTGCATGTTATTTCCGAGTACTGTGTTATCTGTATTCAGATTGATTGTGCAACTATTTCTGGCTTTAAATGAATGATTATTGAATGAATCTAGTACAATTAGACTCTAATAATATGTGTTAAGGGTTGTTACATGGATTACGGACTATGTTTCAGCATGCGCGCAAGGAATTATGTATAATTGACCTAAATCTATCTGGTTATGGTTTTCTGGTTAAGACTTTTATTGCGGAGGTATTTTCATGGCTATTTCAGATCTAAAGGCACCCACATCATTTAATTATCTCTCAGGGTGTGTAAACATGGTTCTAGCACCCCCCCATACTGCTTCGGGTGAGACTCTGACTTGCACAAGCAGGTCACTACCGAAAGGGCCAGTATTAAGAGGTTTTTGTTGGTTAACCTCAACTCCGAACCTGGGTCAAGACCCCTCAAGCCAACAAATGGTTTCGTTGTTAGGTCCGGGATCATTTTGAGAGAGATTAGATGCAGTGACAACCCTTAAAACTTGAATTAGAAGACTGGTTTGAGAAACAGATTCAGGAATTTTCCCTAAAAGAGAACAAAAGTAAGAAGTTGTCTACTGAAGAGTGGAAAAACAAATCTCAATTGAAAAGCCAACATAAGAGTCAAACTCTCTCCAAATTTTCTACAGAGGTTCACGAGATCTTCTTTGTGACCTTTGCACACGTTTTACAGGAGTGTTTGTCAAGATTAGAAGAATTCCAAACCTGTTGAAAGGATGATAAGGTCACGCAATGGACACCTGAATTGATCCAATAGTTGGAAAAGAATGATAATTCCATCACCCAGACTATAGATCACTGGGTTGACAGCATCTTGGGTTGGTTTGTGACAGAATTGTTGAGATTCAACAAGATGATGATCCTAGTGAAAATTAAGCACCTACTATAGGTGGGGCCCATGGGTTATTTTTAGGTGTATGTCTATTTTTAGAATGTTGAGAAAATTCTTTTTATAGCGGGAGTTTATTTTTATAATGGTGAGAAAATTCTATTTATAGATGAGATTCTATTTTAAGATGCATGGGAAAATTCTATTTATAGATCGCATGTCTAAAAATAGAATGAATGTCAGTTATTATTATCTCTTAATAATAATTGGACAATAAATAATAATATATTCTCTTGAAGCACTTGATTTCAGTTAACTGAAGGAATTTCAAGTTCTAAGGTTGGTTGGTGGGACATGCAAGTAGACTTAGTTTTAACTGAGTGATTCGAAGTTGTAACAGAGTTGGATGTGTAGTTATGTGAGTTGTAAAGTAGTTTAACTCAGTTAAGTGAGTTAAACTCAGTTGTGCTAGTTGTAAATAAAGATACACTAGTGAGATATTAGTGAATTAAATATTAAATTAATTCACATGGAGTGATCTCACATGCAATTGAAGATTTACTATTGTTAACTACATGCATGTCAAATTCAGTGGAGACCCAGTTGAGAGATAGGTGAAAGGGATAGTTTGACTATATGTTGTAACATTAGTGGGTGCCTTCATGCAACCACACACACATTTGAGATGCCAATGAGGATTTCACAGTCAAGGCAAGGCAGTATCTCATTCATTCAGGGATTGTGATCAATAGGGATTGTGCAGTGGAGGCAAGCTATCAGGAGGCAGTAAATTGGTGCATGTATTAGCCAATTTTTATACGACAGTGTGAGACGATTTTACATTGTACTGAGAGCTCTTGGATTATAGTTTTGTATGAGATTGTTTCATTATCCATGGTATATACATAATATATGATAGTGGGGTTTTTATCTTTATGCTTTCCCAGTAAAAACATATGTGTTATGTGTGATTGATCTTTCTTCATGTGTTTGCAATTGGCGATTAAATTTCCGCAAAGATTTTAGTAGAAGGATTATGTATTTAACAGTGGCATTCAATTGTTAGATCAAGACAATCCAGGAAATACATAATTGTATTAAAATTTATACATGTTATCAGAGCAAAGAAGAATGCAATATTGAAGCAGTAGCTGAGTTTTTTGGTGGAAACAATTTGAATTTGTTGCAATAATTTCTTGGTGCGATAGTTGAGTAAACATCGAAATGGATTTCAATGGTTTGCGGCTATAGTATGCACTTGAGGTTAGCTCGAACTAAATTTAATGGAAGGACGGGAAGGAGGTGGTGCTTGAAGATAATGGCTTGAATGAATTCATCGACAATGATGTTCCTAAGCCCACTTCAACGGATGTTGCATTACTTGACGCATGGCAAAAGAAAGTAGCGAAGACGAGAAGGATTCTAATGGAAGATGTGCGAGACCATATTGTCTCAAGCCTTCATGGAAAACCCACTCCATATGCTATGTGGAAGGCTTTGACGGATCTTTTCCAAAGCAGTAGCGACCATAGGAAATTGGCGCTAAAGGATAACCTCAGAAAGATCAAGATGGAGAAGGGCGGCAATATTCCTAAGTATCTCACAAAGTTTGTCCAATGTCGAGATGAACTGGGGAGTGTGGGAATAAAGGTTTTTGATGATGATTTTGTGAGCTTGGCTCTCTTGGGACTTCCTAAGAGTTGGCACAATTATCAAGACTTTGTTAACGAATGGGAAAAAATGTCGGATTGGGAACGACTGTGGTCAGATCTAGTGCAGGAGGAGTTCAGGCAGAATACCAGAGATGGCTCTTCATCAAAGCATGATGATGAAGAGGATTGTGCTTTGGCTACCAAGGTAAGGAAAGGGAAGGGGAATAAATTCCACTCAAAATTCGAGGCTAAAGTCAAGAAACTGGATTTGTCCAAGGTAAAGTGTTTTCACTATCACGAACATGGGCATCTCGCCACTAACTACCCACAGAAGAAGAAGAACAAGAAGGTTGCTAGAGTTGTAGCTGGTGAGGCACTTTCCTCGCAATTTGAACTTGATTTCTCTTTGATCGCATGCTTGGTATCAAGCGCAATGGGATCGGTGTGGTATATTGATAGTGGTGCTTCCTTCCACATGACAGGAGATAAGGAGCTTTTCAGTGACTTGGAGGAGAAAGATCTCCAAATGCATATAGAGATGGGTGATGATGGACAATACATTGCAACCGACATTGGTACCATTACCTTTGATAGGGAGTCAGGTAAACCATTTCAATTGAAATATGTTATGCATGTTCCAAGTCTGAAGAAAAACTTGGTCTCAGTCACGATGTTGGAGGATAGAGGCTATGACATTTTTTTCAGCGATGGAAAAGCTTTCCTGCAACATAAAACAACGGGTCAAGCCAAGAGGATAGGGATTCGAGTCAAGAATCTCTACAAGTTGGAGGTAGAAGGTTGTGCTACCATGATGGGAAAAGCGGAAAAAGTGGTGAGCCGGGATGAGGGCGAATTATGGCACAGGAGATTGGGTCATCTTCATCATGGAGCTTTGAAATTCATGCAAGAAATATCTATTGGACTTCTAATGGGAAAATTTTCTCAGTTAGATCAATGCAAGGGTTGCACCATGGGGAAGTATGCAAAGTCCACCTTTCATGAAAAGGAGAACCGTGCTTCAGTGATCCTGGAGAGAGTTCACACAAACGTGTGTGGACCATTCTTGGTTTCTTTAATAGCAAAACATAGGTATTATGTTATTTTTGTTGTTTAATTTTCTCGTAAATGCTAGATCTTCTTCATGCAGAAGAAGGATCAAACATTCTCAAAGTTTTGTGAGTTTAAGGCATTGGTTGCGAAAGAGTCGGGGAAGTAAGTGAAGGCTCTACAGAGTGATAATGGTGGATAATACATCTCGAATGAATTCAAAGACTTCTGTAGCAAAGAATGAATTCGAAGAGAACTCATGGCGCCTCATAACCCACAAAAAAATGGGGTCGCGGAGAGGAAGAAAAGAGCGATCATGGGTGCGGCACAAGCAATGCTGCATGATCAGGGCCTACCAATGCATTTGTGGGTGGAAGCATGCAAAATTACAGTTTATGTGCAAAATCGTTATCCTCATAGAGTACTTGGCATGAGTACACTTGAAGAAGCTTTCACTGGTAAGAAACTGAATTTTTCTCACTTTAAGATTTTTGGCTCATTTGTTTATGTGCCTATGACCAAGAATGCCAAGAAGAAGCTGGAGTCAACTGTTGAAGTTGGGATATTTGTGGGGTACATGGAAACACCCCATAATTATCGTGTGTATTTTCCTAACTGTAAGATGACTGTTATGTGACAGGATATAAAATTCAATGAGGGGAAAGCCATGCAGCTGTCCCTTGAGAGGGAGTTGGACTTGCATGTAGAGGAGGGACTATTGGTTCCCAAATATGAGTCTCCAGATGTGGATCAGCCAAAGGAAGAGGTTCTAGAGTGGAGGAGTCCACTCACGCAGAGCCAAACATTAGAATTGGTATAAGGCGTACCACAGAAGTTGAGAGGATGAAGCTTGATGCAACACAGAATGTAGGAGTCCCTACTTCATAGTGCAAAGAGAGACAGTCTCCTAGCTGATTCACTGGATACATGGCTATCATGAGAAAATGTATTGTGACTGAGCCATCTTCCTTCCAGGAATCAGTGTAGGAGCCCACATGGGTAGATTCAATGGTGGAGGAGTATGACTCCATTGTCAGAAACAGTGCTTGGGAAATTGTTCCAAGGCCGGTTGATAAATCAGTGGTAGGTTCAAGATGGATCTACACAGTAAAGCAAGCTTCTGATGGGAGTGTTGAGAAATACAAGGCCAGATTTGTGGCCTGGGGCTTCTCACATATTGAGGGGATTGCTTATGAAGAAACCTTTGCACCCGTCACACGATATTATTCCATAAGAACCATCCTTTCTCTCTCAACACAAATGGGTTGGCACATTCATCAGATGGATGTGAAGACTGTGTTCCTTAATGGGATGATTGAGGAAGAAGTGTACATTGAGAAGCCTAAAGGATTTGAGATCCTCAAAAGTGAGTCGCATGTGTGCAGACTCAAAAGAGCGTTGTATGGGTTGAAGCAAGCACCTCGTTCTTGGTACACTCAGATCGAAAGATATTTCATCGGACTTGGCTTCACCAAGAGTGAGGCAGATGCAAACCTATACCAGATTGTGGTGAAGGGTAAAATTTTAATCATTTTTCTTTATGTTGATGATTTAATACTGACTGGTGATGAGCAGTTGATACACTCATGCAAGGAGAACCTTGCAAAGGAGTTTGAGATGAAGGATATGGGCCTCCTTCATTATTTCCTTGGATTGGAAATATGGTAGCGAGATGGTGAAATTTTTGTGTCTCAAGGAAAGTATGCAAGGGAGATATTGGGCAAGTTTCACATGGAGAGCTGCAAACCCATGGATACTCCTCTTCCAGGAAACTAGAGGAAAGAGGACGCTACATCTGGAGAGGTAGTGGATGCTACTGTCTATTGAAAGTTAGAGTGTTCTCTAATGTATTTAGTAAATACAAGACCGAACATATGCTATGCAGTGAACCAGCTTAGTCAAGTGATGGTTAAGTGATGGTTAAGCCTACCAAGTTCTTTTCGAAGATGGGCAAGCATGTCTTGAGATATCTTAGGGGAACATCTGAGTATGGCTTATGGTACAGACAGATGGATGAGGTGAAGTTGCATGGCTTCACGGATGCAGATTGTGTGGGCAGCCCAACAGACAAAAAGAGCACATCTGGAGGGGTCTTCAGTATTGGATCTACAACTTTTTCTTGGTACAGCAGGAAACAGAGATCCGTGGCACTCAGTTCAGTAGAAGCGGAATACATGGTAGCAAGTCAAGCTGCATGTGAGGCCATCTGGATGAGAAAGATCCTGGTTGGTTTGTTTGGTTCTCATTTAGATCTTACAGTGATTCATTGTGATAATCAGAGTTGCATTAAACTCTCGATTAATCTTGTGTTTCATGATAGATCTAAGCATATAGATATCTTGTATCATCATATCAGATATTGTTTGCAGTGGAAGATCATGTTGCTTCAGTACATTCCTACGGAGGATCAGGACGCAGATATTCTGACGAAGGTGCTCACCAGGAGAAAATTCGAATACCATAGAGACAGGATCGGGGTGAAGGATAATCCCTTTCTTGTTGAGAGGGAGTGTTGAGATTCAACAAGATGATGATCCTAGTGAAAATTAAGCACCTACACTAGGTGGGGCCCACAGGCTATTTTTAGGTTTATGTCTATTTTTAGAATGTTGAGAAATTATATTTATAGCAGGAGTCTATTTTTAGAATGGTGAGAAAATTCTATTTATAGATGAGATTCTATTTTTAGATGCATGGGCAAAGTCTATTTATAGATCGCATGTCTAAAAATATAATGCATGTTGGTTATTATTATCTCTTAATAATAATTGGACAATAAATAATAATCTATTGAAGCACTTCATTTCAGTTAACTGATGTGGAAAACCAGTTAATTGAAGGAATTTCGATTTCTAAGGTTGGTTGGTAGGACATGCAAGTGGAATTATTTTTAACTAAGTGATTCGAAGTTGTAACAAAGTTGGATGTGTATTTATGTGAGTTGTAAAGTAGTTTAACTCTGTTAAGTGAGTTAAACTAAATTGTGCTAGTTGTAACTAAAGATACACTAGTGAGAGATCAGTGAACTAAATATTAAATTAATTCACATGGAGTGATCTCACATGCAACTGAAGATTTACAACTATTAACTACATGCATGTCAAATCCAGTGGAGACCCATTTGAGAGAGAGGTGAAAGGGACAGTTTGACTATCTGTTGTGACATTAGTGGGTGCACTCATGCAACCACACACACATTAGAGATGCCAATGAGGATTGCGCAGTCAAGGCAAGGCAGTATCTCATTCATTTAGGGATTGTGCAGTGGAGGTAGGCTATCAGGAGGCAGTAAATTGGTGCATGTATTAGCCAATTTTTGTATGACAGTGTGAGACGATTGTACATTGTACTGAGAGCTCTTGGATTAGAGTTTTTTATGCAATTGTTTCATGATCCATGATATATAAATAATATATGATAGTGGGGTTTTTAGATTTATGCTTTCCCGATAAAAACATGTGTTATGTGTGATTAATCTTTCTTCTTGTGTTTGCAATTGGCGATTAAATTTCTGCAAAGATTTTAGTAGAAGGATTATGTATTTAACAGTGGCATATAATTGTTAGATTAGGAAAATCCAGGCAATACATAATTGTATTAAATTTTCTACGATAATTTGCATTAAATCAATTTGCTTCATATTCTGAAGCTGAAAGAAGACTCTTCAAGGGATTGAGAGGTAAATTCTTACAAACTTTTCCTATGCTGATTAAGATGCTATTGTGTGAAAAGGGTGTTTTTTGCAGCCACACTAAGTGAATGACCCCTAATAAGATTGAAAGCACTACGCAAAACGGAAAATATTATTGGGTCAATCAGAGAGTGGAAAAATTTGTATACAGCCCCCTAAGAAATTCCCCTGATATAGAGAGTAGCGAGGCTACGCACACTGAAGGCAGCTCTCCTGCTACACCACAGTCAAACTTGTGCAGAGGTAAGACGTCTCCTACCCCGCCACCACCACCACCTGCGGACGATATGGCTGCGCATATGAAGCTGCTCACCTTTAAGGGCGTGGGAGATGAGGATATGGATCGGTTTTGGTTTGTGGCTAATGTAGTGTGGATTGCGAAAAATTTTAACATTGATGGTTTCAAGAGAGCGTAGCTGGCTATGGTGTTCAAAGGTCGTGCTTTAGATTGGTTCATGGGATATATCACTCAAAACACATATCCTACAGTGGCACAGATTAAGGATGCCCTAAAACAGCAATTTCGGAAGCTGAATTCCTATTCACAGTGCATAATAGAACTAAAAGATATCAAGCAAGGGCCGAAGGAATCGATTTTGGAAGCTGACCAACGACTGAAGAAGACCATCAGCGATGGAGGATTCATTTATGAAGATAAGAAGGATAAGGAATGGTTCATTGCCATGTTGTTGCCACATATGCACATGCCTATGGGTCAATAGAAGATTTTTGCTCAGGTCGAAGCCCTGGAAGTTGCTATGAAATTAGAAGTTACACCTAAAGAAGATTCCCAGTTCATAGTGCTGCAAATTCAAAGCCAACTAGAAGCTATGCACTTCTAAATTCAAAATTTACGCAGAGATCAGGGTAAGGAAGTTGGCGCAGATGTCCAGTGCATACGCTACAAAGGTTCTGGCCACACCAAATATTAGTGCCTGATGTTCTCAAATTACCAGCAAGCAGGGGGACCGATTCCACTGCGTCCTAGAGATGTTGCTAGGCCAAGTACCCCCACACTACGGTGTGTTGATTGTAGAGTAGTTGGAATACATGATACAGACCATTTCCCTCGGCTATGATCTTATGTGCCAGAATTAAAGCAACAATGGTGCAGATTTTTCTCTTCAGTCAGTCACAATGAGCACCACTATTGGACGTTCAACCTGATGATAGACAGTGCTAACCTTTATAGAGTGCAGGCTGACCCTTCGTTTCCAAAATCTCCCTCTAGACAAGGAGGTTCCCTGGCAAGAGGAAGGGGAGGGGGGAGAGGTGGAGGCGTAGGCGTGGAAAACGATGATTAATCTGCTATAACTGCGAGACACTGGACACTATGCACGTGACTGTCCAAACCTTGTGCAAAAATCGTGCAGGTACTATCGGAAATTTGATCATGTAATTGAAGAATGTCTTGCATTAATTTCTAAAATGCAGGAAAAGTAGCAGCATACGCCTACACAAAACATACAAATGGTTAAAGCAGAACTGCGCGATGATGGCCCAAGTGTCAATGTAATTACACGCAGTGATGTTTCCACTAGAGGAAATGAGGAAAAGAAAGTTGCTGCAGAGCCACTAATAAGAAAGAAGGACTCAACCTGCAGAAGGAAAAGGAGAATTTCATTGAAGCTAGGAAGGATTTTGTTGTTGCAGGAGCATCCACATCAAAGTTTATCACGGAATCAAAGGCTGACGATGAATTCAAACCATTCTTGTAAGCATGTATTAAGTTACTGTGCAATGAGAAGGAAGCAGATAATATTCAGGCCCTGATAGACAGTTGCACAAAAAAAGAATTATCTCGAACGAAGACTAAGGCTGTGAACAAGATTTATAAGAAAAAGAAGGAAACTGGTCGGGAGATGTGCATGACTGTGTAGATTGGAGAGTATGAGATGGATCAAGTCATCCTGGATCTAGGGTCAAATGAAAATGTTTACCTAAGAAAACATGGTAGAAGATGGTAGAACCAAAGATGGAATGGTCCACCATTCAGCTACACATGAAAAATCATCAAAAGATCATTCCACTTGGAATACTTCCACAAGTCCTAGTAAACATTGAGGGAGTAAAGGTACGTGCAGATTTCGAAGTGATCCAAATCGTAGGCGATGTTGACCCCTTCCCTACACTGTTAGGATTGGCATGGGCCATTGATATGGTACGTATCATCAACCTAAAGTGTAGAATCATGATCTTTGAGAATGATGGTACACAGGTAATAGTACCATTAAATCCAGCAGAAGGAGAAAGATACACGGAGCCAGTACATGAAGGAGATGATGTTGACCACATTTACAAGCTGACAACATGGGACGAAGATTGGATCAACCCTACAAATGATGGGATGTTGAATTGGGAGAATGATAGTTTGTGTTTCTCAGATTCAGACGGAGAGATGGACAACTGGCAGAATCAGTTGCACAGTGCCTCAAAATCACTAAGAAATTCCATTTCATCTCCTCAAAGGTAAGAGAAATACCCTATTTTGACGGTTCTGTTAGTGTCAAATTATTTCTAGAAGAATTGGAAATTTTTTTCCCAGAAGAACAAAGGTTCTGGGCGCTTGATCTGGCTATGCGCGCAACCCCAGCGCATTGGTGGGATACGTACAAGGGTGTGTTTAAGAATTGGGAGGAATGTGGCAAGATGATGACGTTCCACTTTGAACCTCCTGCTACCCCACCCACTGAGCTCTTCTATGGTCAGGGCAACCCACGCAAGCACCTAGCCATATGGACAGAAGTTTGGAAGGAAAATACTTGGGATGAGTGGGTTCATATGTTTATTCATTCGTTGGGGACAGTACCTACCACTTGGTACCTGGAAACGGAGCTGCACCGAGGAATGCGCCATTGGATCACAATGACTGATGATTTCCTATAAACCTTTGGCTTGGTTGGGGTATCGTACAAATTGGATGAAGCCCTATAGGACATGGATGCTCTTGTCTTTGATGAATCCCAACCTCGAAGGGAATGTGCCACAATAGCATGGGATGCGCAGATGCGGGACATTGTTAAATGCAGGAACTTGCCAATATAGGATAATGAAGAACACCCGAAAAATCTCAACATCCCTGAGTCTAAAGGGGAGCGTGCAATTATAGGGCCCTCATTGGGAATGGTAGATGTAACTAAACCTCTGAAGTTAAAGGAAGTCAACATTGGGACAGAAGAGCAGCCCAAGTTGGCCAAAATTGGGGATTACTGAGATGATGATACATTAGAGAATATTGTGGAGCTGCTTACAGAGTACCAGGATCTGTTTCCTACAAAGTTCTCTGGGCTTAAGGGAATTGTAGGAGACCTAGGTGTTATGAAGATCACGTTGAAACCAGATGTGCACCCTGTCAAGTAGCGACCGTACTAATTGAATCCCAAGTATAAGCAGAAAGTGCAAGAATAATTAGATAAGATGGTGGCCACAGGCATCATTGAGCCTATAGAGAAGTCTGGTTGGGTAAGCCCAATGGTGGTGCAAGAAAAGAATACCAAAGGAGAGATAAGTATTTGCGTATATCTATGCAAGATGAATGATGCTTGTGTGCATGACCCCTTCCCTACTCCATTTTCTGATGAGATCCTGGATAATGTGGGAGGGAAAGAGGCTTATTCATTTACTGATGGATTCTCGGGGTACCATCAGATCGTAATTGCACCTAAAGACCGCATCAAGACCACCTTTGCCACAGAATGGGGGTATTTTTAGTACACTGTCATGCCATTCGGATTGAAAAATGCACCTACAATATTCTCGTGCGTGGTAGTGGTTGTGTTCAAAGAATTCATGCATAAATTTTTGGAGGTGTATTTTGATGACTAGACAGTGTTTGGGTTGGTAAAGAAACATGTGTTAAACCTGCGCATGATGCTGGACACTTGTAGGGAGCACCAAATTTCTCTTAACCTGGAGAAGTGTATATTTTGTGTGTCGTTTGGAGTTCTATTGGGGCATATAGTGTGTCAGGAAGGATTGATGGTAGACCCAGCTAAGATAGTAGTTATAATCAACCTAGAAGTTCCCACCATTGAGAAACATCTACGCTCTATCATAGCACACACCAAGTATTACAGGAATTTCATTCATGGCTATTCTATGATTATTGCACAAATGGAGAAGCTATTGAAGAAGGATGTGTCATTTTTCTGGGATGAGGAATGTCAAAAGAGCTTTGAGCTGCTAAAGGAAAAAATGGTTACTGCACCTATCCTGATTTTCCTAGACTGATCTAAGGTTTTTCATGTACATGTGGATGCATCTAGTATAGCACTTGGGGTTATTCTAGCACACCCAGGAGGAGGAGAAATTGATCACCCAGTTTATTTTTCCAGTAGGAAGCTCTCCAATGCAGAGTGCAACTACTCCACCATAGAAAGGGAGGGATTGGCCATGGTCTATGCCCTACAAAATTACAGGCACTATCTTCTAGGAGGACACTTCAAAATTTTCACTAACCATTCTTCTTTAAAATACCTAGTCAATAAGCCTGTGTTGGGGGGGGAGATTTGCAGGTGGTTGGTCTTATTTCAGGAATATGACTTTGAAATCATTCTAAAGCCTAGATAACTAAATGTTGGACCTGATCATTTGTCATGCATCGAAAATGGGGAAGAACCAACCAGTCTAGAGGAGGGGCTACTTGATGCGTAGCTCTTTGCTATCAAGGTGGTGGATGAGCACTTTTCCAATATTATTTATATTTTGACTACTGGAAGCATGCCTACTAAATATTCGGTACTGCAGAAGAAGGAGTTGGTGGTGCGCGCAACTAATTTTACCTTGATTGTTGGTCAGTTATTTAATCTAGGAGCGGATGAAGTATTAAGGAGGTATGTGTTGGAGCACGAGCGACAGGATATCTTGGATGAAGCTCATGGAGGAGTGGCAGGAAGCCACTATGCTGGAAGGCTACTGCACAAAATGTGTTGTGTGTTGGGTTATGGCGGCCCACGTTGCACAGTGATGTGCGTGCTCACTGTCAAGCCTGTGATGCATGCCAGAGAACAGGGAAGCCCTTGTGCAAAAACGAAATTTCCCTGCACTTAAAGAGGGCCCTGCAAGCCTTTGATAAATGGGCAATATATTTTGTGGGACCTATCAATCCTCCAGGAAAGAATACTGGAGTTTTCTATATCATCACTGCCACAAATTATGTCACAAACTGGGCCAAAGCTAAGGCACTTAAGGACTGTACTACAGATACTGCTATGCACTTCATTTTTTAGCATATTTTGACCAGGTCCGGGTGTTCGAAGATACTGATGAGTGATAGAAGTACACACTTCATTAATGAAACCATTGAAGCTCTAACAGAGGAATTTTAGATCCACCACCAGAAGAGTACCCCTTATCACCCACAATAAAATGGCGCAGTAGAGGCTTTAAATAAAATCTTGGAGAATGTGCTCACAAATATCTGTAATGTCGATCAGAATGATTGGGACGTGCGCATCCCTTCTGTGTTATGGGCGTATAGGACCACATTTAAGAAATTTATTGGGAAAACACCTTTTAAGATGGTCTATGGGCAAGAAGTGATCATACTAATGGAGTGTATTATCCCAAGCCTGCACATCGCAAATTTCACTAATATGGCGGAGCCGACATCATGGAGGAATGCTTGGCGCAATTGGTTTCCTTAGAAGAGGATCGGTTCGTTGCTAACTTTCATCAGCAAGTACAGAAGGCGGGCGAAAAGGCCTAGCATGATAGGCATATCAGACTAAAAGTGTTCAAGGAGGAAGACTTGGTTTTTTTATATGATAGTCAGTTTTCGCACCACCTAGGGAAGTTCAGGAAACATTGGTTGGGGCCATACATTGTGAAGGAAATCACTAATGGAGGTGTGGTGCACTTGGCCACGCTACGCATTGATCACCTTCTCAGGTATTTCAATGGAAGTCGTCTGAATCAATATAGGGAAAATATGATGCCGAACAAATGAATATATGGTCGGAGCAACAGAATCAAAGGGTCTTCATGTGGCACAGAGGAAAGGCGCAGACAGGTGTGATGGGAGCATAGGGGTGATACGCAGGAGAAGAAACTAGCCATTAGAACAGTGAAACTGGGTGAAAAAGTGATTTTACCGTTGGATGGAGCGGGTTTTATGCATTTAATGAAATGATCTTACGGGATTTGTGACTATTTTTACATAGATAAGTTGCATTTAATGAAGATCCGACCATGTTTACCTTGGATTGCTTATAAAAGGAAGGGCACAGGTCACAATTGGTTTCCGCTATACATATGCATGTAAGTATTGTATGTCTATCCAAGAGACCGCATATGACATAAGCAATCCTGAATTTATCTTCTGCCTGAGAATGATGGCCACCAATCTAGAGAGCGCACCTGCTGAGGAACACTTTGTGCCCCTCACAGTGTCGACTGAGCTGGGATCAGACAATGTCTGTGAAGTGATCCTTGAAGTTGAAGAAGTCATTTCCACACTAGTTAAAGGGAAAGAAAATATATCGAAGTGGTCTACCTCGAAGCCGCGGACCTCCCCGAGGAACATGACATCCCGCGCCTAGCCACTAAGGACATGTCGCCTATCAGTGACCCCTCAAAGAGACCCATGAGGACCACTAAAGAGGCTACGTATGTCAAGCCCATCTCCTGGCGGTTGCCATATGTCAAGCCATGCAAACCTTCCACGCACGCCCCAAATAATGTAGAAATAGTGAGGGACTACCTTCAGACGCCTTTGGTCCCGAAGGTTGTTCCTCTTGTTGAAGATGTGTTTGGAAATATACCAAGCATCAAGTTTGATGATCATGACTTGGAAAAAAAAGAAACATTGCCTGAGCTAGCCCCAGAGTACTGTTTGGAGACGATGCTCTATGATGATATAGCCAAGGTTGAGCTGATGCCATGGGCGCGTGGGCTAAGAAACATCGGGATTCTAAATTTGTTGAGGATCCTGTATTTCGGAAGGTACCCTATCACTTCTATCTACATACACCAACTACTGGCACTGGTTCATGAAGTTTGTATTTTGATCTAGGGTTGTATTCCAATTGACGTTGCATTGATCCACCAGATCATCGGCCTGCCCAAGAAGGGGCCTCATCCCATGACAGGGTTTGAGAAAATCAATGAGCTCAAGGTCACAATGAAAATCAAGAAATATTTCAAGGTTGAGTGGGATAAGAGGGGATTCTTGGTGCTAAAAAATGTGGACCTAGCTATGCGCATAGGAACCTTGGTCCTAGGCTATAAATTAACGAGAAAGTGTCGACCAAAGGTGGTCCCCGCATAAGTAATTTTACTAGCGGGACAATGTGAGAAGGGGGTCAGCTACAAGTGGTCTCAGTTCCTCTATGAATAATTTTGGGAAAATGTGCGCGAGGTGCAGGAGTTGTGGAATCCATTTTTCTACTCTTAGCTGCTACTGCTTATCACGTTGATATCATGGGAGACTTTGTCGAATGCAGTCCTCCCGAAATTGGAGTCGGGCTTATGCGAGGGGGCGCCCTATGCCAATCTATGGGATTCCTCTGATCCCAAGCGTGTAAAAGAAAAAAATATTTTTTGGGTACTATTTGAAGACGACCTGGCCACTGTGATCCACACACATCCCAAACTCTCGCCAGCAATCTATGATAAATACAATAGCATCGCCGAATTTCAGGTCACAATGCACTAGGTGCAGATCAAGGTGCATTGTGAACCGGTATGATATAATTTACCATTCATGGAAACAGAGGTAGAGGTCGACCAGGTCGTTGCAACCTAGCTAGTAGCATGGAAAGTGGGGCTCGGCTCCGATCATCCTATTACATCCTTTACCTCGAGAAAACTAATGGCCCCAGAAGAAAAAGAGAAAGAGGCTGAACTGCACACTAACAAAGAAGCAGACATAGGCGCACAAAATGATGGTGAGAAGGAGCCTGACGTAGAGAAGGATACATAGCATGATCAAGGAGGTGAGGCTGACATGGACCCTAGTGGCTTAAATGGGATAGACGATGATGGTTCCGACTCTCCGCGCGGCACCAAATGAGGCAGAGAAACTTCAAAACGTCCACGAAAGAAGTGGAAGGGATCCAAGGCTGGAGGAACCAAAGAGGTCACTCTCACAGAAGATGACTTGGAAAAAATTGTGGACGCAATCGTGTCAGTCTCTGAAGACAAATGGACTGCCATGGAGGAGCAATACAATACCATAGTGGAGGCCCTACAGTCTGGATTACAGGTTTTTCAGCTTAAGGCAGACACCTTGCAAGCGAGTGTTGATCAAGCGAGGCCGCTTCAAGCGAGCCTGCTGATAGCCATAATCACCACAGCATCAGATAGCATAATCTGCCCCTTCTCGGGTGCAGCCATGACATTGGAGCAACTTGAGCTCCTTGCATAGGTGCAAACCTGCCCTGAGGTCGGAATTAATCTAGTAAAGCTGCCAAGTGGAAATTTACACACTCTACAGACATTTATTTCCAATGAGCTGTAGTCCAGGGAGGCGTGCGTGCAGTAGCAGTTGAGCGAATAAGAATAGACAATTGCAACAAAGACAGACGAGTCACTCCATTCACAAACAGCGCAGCAGGCTGCAGTGGCCCACCATGTGGAATTGGAAAATTTAATTGACATATTGTGCGGTGATCTTCCTGAAGTAATCATCCCGGCTTTCGTTGCACCACAAGTAAATATTGAAAGCATGGTTTCTGCATTAAAGGCTTCTCGAACAGAAATGCAAACAGTGAAAGTGGAGTTTGAGCAGCAAATTACAGCCCTGCAGGATAAGCTGCAACCCGAGACTCCCACAGAGGTGCACGCGCAGTGGGCCGCATTAGTAAAAGAAGCCTCCATGAATATTTCAGCTAACATCAAAAAAGACTCAGCTCTACTTGAGACAACCATGGGACTGTGGACCTCTCTGCAAATAGATCAACTTGTCAAGAAGATCAATCAAGATTTGTGCACCAAGGAGCAAGCATTCGACGATTTGCAGGAGGCCTTACCCACTTTCATTCCTACTCAGCGCATGGCCCGCCTGTAGACTATCCAAGTTCTACGAGATGAAGTTGAGGAGCTCCGCCGAAAGAAGAAAATTGTCACTAAGAACATGAAGTCATGGGAGGATGAGGCAATGAAGTTGTCTCAAGAGCTGGATGTCGTAGTTAAGAGCCTCAATCAAACCCTGCAGAGTGTCAACCTAGCCACAGAAGGGCCAACATCATAGAAGTTGGTAGATATTGCACAGAGCATAGCAGATCAGAGTGCGGGTGTCTTGGCACCCTTTACTGCTACCATCGAAGAGTTGTATAATAAGATGAAGACCCCAGTGCTGCTGTGACTCGGGACGAGTCACAATATTGTGTTGGGAGCCTGTTGGAGCGGGGTCCCAACTTTGATACATTTTTTATATATTTTTTTAAATTTTAGTCGTGTGCAGCACAATTCAAGGGGCTTTGGGGCGGGTCAAATCCCCTCATGAGTTCTAATGGTTCAAAAGGTAGAACTAGGGGCCGCAAACCATGGTTTGTGGACCTTAAATGAGCGCAGGCTAAAATTATAAATAGGATTCTAGATCGAGTCGATAGAAGATAACTGATGATATAGATCTTACTGTAGTGTGATATTCTAGCTGATTGATCTGGGTAAAAAGGCTCATGTTGGCTATGTGCACGGAGACCTTAGTTCTGTTGTGTGCGGACCCCGCTAGATGTGTCTGCAGGTGAACTGAAGGTTTTGTAAGCGATATATGAACTGTTAATCAATGAAGAAATATTTTGGATGACATCTTAGCACAAAATGCATCTGTTAGTTTCTTTCTGATCGCTTCTGCATGTTATTTTTTAGTTTTGTGATATCTATATTCAGGTTGATTATGCAATTGTTTCTAAATTTAAATGAATGATTATTGAATGGATCTAGTACAATTAGATTCTAATAATATGTGTTAATGGTTGTTACATGGATTGTGGACTCCGTTTTAGCATGTGCGCAAGGTACTCTGTATAATTGACCTAAATCTGTCTGGTTAGGGTTTTCTGGTTAAGACTTATGTTGTGAAGGTTTGTTCATGGTTTTTTTAGATCTAAAGGCACCCACATCATTTAATTCTTTCTCAAGGTGTGGAAACCTTGTTCTAGTACCCCCCATACTACTTCAGGTGAGACTCTGACTTGCGGAAGGAGGTCACTACCGAAAGGGCCAGTAGTAAGAGGGTTTTTTTGTTTAACCTCAACTTCGAACTTGGGTCAGGACCCCTCAAGCCAACACCCCCAGGTGGAGACAACTGGGAAAACCTGATGAGTAAGGCCTCCTCTCAGTCAGTATCATATCCACCAAGCTCATGTGGAAGCTAATTCCATCCCTCTTGTCATTAGCATTTCCAAACAAGGATTTCTAGGATGCATAGTTTGGTGGGCACCACCCAGCCTAATGGCATAACTACTGGCATGATTTGTAAACCCACTCATTCTTTACAACATCATCCCATGAATCCTTTTGTGATGCAAGCTAACTCTTCTAGGCTAGAGGCTCCTAGCCACATCATCCTCCTACGCCCAATCACTTGAAGGGAAATCTAGGCATGACAATCACAAGATTCCATGACTATGGTTCTACCTGAATGAAAGATAAGGTTGCTTGTCTCCCTCTATAAGTATAAACCCCCACCTCCATCATTCCAACACTTGCTCGAATTCGATTTCTTTGGACCTTGCATGGTTTACTTGGCCTTGGTCTCAATGGTCTCCAACTGAACTTTCCTACTCTCTGCATTTACATCCTTCCAATGATATCTTCCTCCATAGCTTGGTTACAGTGGTTTTACCAACATCTGGATCTGCGCTGACACTTTTCTTGGCCTGTAGGGGTTTTCTCAGGCATAAATGGGTGCTACCCCTCATGATCTTACATCGGAGTTAATTTTCTTATCTCCACAGGATTCATGAGGCTCCAAAAGAGCCAAAAAAACATTGGTGTTCAGACATAAATTCCAGGCATATATGCATTGGTGACCCTTTGGTCACCCTCCATTAAGAGTTTGTGGACTCATGAAGGGCATCCAACTCTCCTGCCACCTGCCAAGGTGTCTCCGATGGGTTACAGTGACCCTAAAGTGAAATTGCGGTGCTTATTAAGGGTTTCAGGGGCATTCATATATTAACAATGATGTGCTCATCATCCCTTATGGATGAGATACTAACACTTCAAATTCCCTAACTACTACCAGCCTTTCAAGCAAGGAGTTTCCATAACATCTTAGCATCGGATATGACACCGAGGGTGGCTTCCAACCTATGAAGGTTTAACTGAAATCAATTCCTCCCATGATGATATGCCCCGCTCAAGAATGTACACAGATCTTTAAGAACAATCTGGCCAAGTGAACAATGTAGACCTAACACCAGGGCACTTATCACAACAGGCTAAGAAGCCCCTTATGCAAACTTACATATTCTTTTCTTTAAGATTGAATAGGGTTAAAACCCTCAGCATACAAAATGAATTACTTTTAACCAACACTTCAGCATAGTGTGTATAGAACTCTCAACACAGGTTGTCTTCCATGTGACCATTTGTTTCGGGAAATAACTCCCTAGAGGTCGTTGGGTCAAAAACCTCCACAGATCAGGGCATGATATTCAAGAAGGACTCACACAACCACACTTGTACGCTAAAAACTAGATAACATCGATTGTAGAACTCACCCGTAATCCTATGTTTGATGTAGATCCCGCGGGGTCCAAACCCCAAGCAACCCTTCTTCCTCCTCAACCTGAAAACCAAGAAGGAACATGCACGGAAATCTAGTTGTACAGCATATAATTCTCCTAAATGTCAGTGTAATCCATGTGAAACATCATATAAACAATAATAAATGCTTAATTAATAATCTTTTCACATATGCAAGCAGATATTAACACGTTAATTCGGGAACAAGATGGTTCTTCTTCATTACGAACAGCATGTACAATAATAGTAAGGTGGAGAGATCACCTGAATCCTTCCACGATCTTCGAATAGACCGTCGTTCGGATCCGTCCCACCCTTGCCTCTCTAGGATACTTTCAAGACTTGTGCACACGATATGACATATAAGCTGATGAACATCTCCAGGAAACAAGGGTTTCCTGTAAAAATCCGGGAAGAGCAGGAGGCACGGGAAATCAGACTTGAATTGGGGCTCCAACAGATTATAATGTCTATAAATTTCTCTCTCCCTTAGGCCATGCATGTGAGGGGCTTTTATACTCCCTCAAAGTAGTTTCAATCAGTTGGAAATAGTTGGCCATGGGCTAGGGTGGTTGAATTACAGGAATAACCATCAACCCAGCCTCAAAAATAGGGATTTTTATATATTTTTTAATGATTTTAACGGCATACGTGGAAAAGTATCTCTGAACTCGCGTATACACGCGGAAAAGCGTATGGGATTTTAAACATTGTTTTTTATGAACTTTTATTCAAGTCTGTGGGAATGGGTGCCCAAGGCCAAAAAGACAATCATGAATCACATGAGGGTGAAAAATGATGCTATAACATATGCCCCCTAATATATGAGGTTAGAAGGGGTACATGATGGCCGAAATGTATTATGCACATAGAAAGAAATTCGCGAGGACAAGAGAGGAATTCACCAGATTTCAGCCTGCCAAAAACCAATGAAAGAAAACAGAGAGTCAGCTCATGTCTAAGGCGGGAATACCCATGCTCAGTCAAAAATATATCCATATAGAAAGTATAGAATAGATCCAGAATGTATACAAGTATAGCTGAACTGAAAGTACACAATGAATCATCTGAGCACGGCCCGGAAGTACAAGTCAGAATCAATGTCCAAGTATCACATATATCAAACTGATCAATAATACTGAAAATGGATTCTGATCACAAAAGTAACTGAATCTCCAGGTACCAAATCATAAAGGGTGGAACACATGGTACAATCACGCAACTCGGGAGCCAACATATAGGATGTTGCTGTACTGATACTGCAACATATAAGGGTGGACGGCATCACTGGCAGAAACTGAATGGACTGTCAAAAGTGAACCGAAAGATGTTGATGCAACCCGAGGTCTTCACCGATCTCGATGGCACAATTCTACACAATGGGAATAAATGAGCTACAGTCGACCATGTGAGAAATCGTTGGATTATCGGTCAATAATGTGTACCATTAACCAACGCGAGACAACCCACCAATAATGAAAATGAGTGTCAAGGTGCCCTAGTACAATCTAACAAGTGCGAATAAATGAATTGAAGTCGAACACTTGGAAGAATCTACCAATCAGGAGGAAATGATGAATCCCCACTGTCGATAGCGAAGAGTCTGCCACTAATGACTGCAAACCCTAAGGTACTAAAAAAAGACTCTAGACCTTATTCCCAGAGCAATGAGTCGGAGTCGATGGGAAAAGATCTGCTGGAAGGAAGGCATTAAGGCATCCCACATTAGTCCAGCGTGTTGGGGTTCCCATGTTTTGGCCAGATTAGCAAGACCAAAAGATGAGATAACATCAGAACCACTTTAGGGCCCTAGGATCTAGCCCTCCTGGACCCGGAGAGGGATCTCTCCAATAAAGCAAAGAATGATGTATCTTTGAAGTTCAAGATGAGATGTTAGGCTAGGTATGAGGCACAAAGGAAGGTTTAAAATGATTTGGTTGGTTGCTTTCTAGGTTGGTTATGAGATCATGGACTGGGAAAGTAATGGATGGAAAGGAACAAAATAGCAGGATGTTTCATCAAAGAGGATAGGCCAAGACAGTGCCATCCATTGGGCTATGGAGTCATGAAAGGAAATTACATGCAACGACTAGCCAAGGATTTCAGAGGGCAATTCATCTATACTAAAAGATATTTTGGATAGATGATGGAATGGAACATTAAGGAGAGAAGGTGAAAGAAGGAAAGCAGCCCAGTTTCTATCTATAGATCAGGTCAGAGGTCATTTAACTCCAGACCTGCTTGGACATACTCTAAGGCAACTCTCAGAGAGGGACAAAGGGGCTACTTATAGATCGGACCAGAGGTCATTTAACTCCAGGTCTGCTTTAGCAACTCCAAGGGAAAAACAAAGACAAATTTGACAAAGAAACATCCAAGCAGCAAACCCCCAAGTTCATACATCAGCCAGCAGGAAATAACATCCACTGCGCTGGTTAAACCACATGAATTCACTCTTAGATAACACATAAAGCAGAAAACATTAAAGGTAGGGAGAGCAGGAACATAGCGCACCTAGCAAGGGTGAATCCTATGCTATACTTCTGTTGCCTACCAGAAGAGCATGAAACAGCATGAAAATGTAATTAACAGAGTTAGGAAAAACATCACCAATAGCAATAGACCAGGATCCTGTGAAATGTGCTTTGATTAGTTGGTGCAAAACCAGTCATGTACAATAAGCTCAATGACTGTTACAATCCAAACTTTCTCCTCCCGGCCTATTACATACAAACTACTTTGTAACTCCCTCCCAAGACTGTCCTAACAGTCAACTGAATCCCTCTAACAGAAAAATTCCCAACAACTGGACAACAACCTTTACAATATGTTCTTTTGGATTCTTATAGGAGAAAACAAAGCAGAATATGGTAGCTGAAGAATTAAATGAAGAATTAACGCTCAGAAGAGGAGGAAGGCCACAACCCATTCTGCTTTAAATCTATGCAATTACTTCAGGTACTTTGGTTGCAGAACTACTGCCATTCTCTGTTGACTGGACTAACTGGTGAAATAATGATGCTAGGGTATCCATACTGTGTAACAAATGCTTCTTGATGATGTAGGACTGCCGAAAGGGCGTAGATCTTCATCTGGGGCACAATGTAGACTGAAAAATGATGTGTACCATGTCCTTTCATGGGAGAACACTCTGCTGATATGGAAAACTTGATAATATTATCTCTCTGTGCATAGGACCGTCCAAGAGATCCACGGGGTCTTCCAAATTGTACTTTTGCCTTCTAAAAGTCTCTGCAGAAGTCTCCTATTTCTTGCCTCGAGATTTCTGTTGTTCCTGCATTGTCTCTGCCTGTTCAATTCGATCTTTAATGGTGCCGGAGAGTTGGTAGGGTTTAAAGTTTGTCCTTTGATGAATATATGGTGCAAGCACTCCTCCAGACACTTCTTGTAACATCAGGCTCTGAATACAGCCTCTGCACATGGTCATCCTCGATCTCTCTGTCACTACAACTGAGATCGCGCATCATGGCGGTCATTAACCTTTGATAACCTTGCAAAACACACAAACTGTGAAGAAATCCATCGACGAGGGTGGCGTGTGATGTGGATGGATGAAACGGACATGCAGGCGGGGACATGGCGAAAAAACACAGTGAAGCGATGAAATATGGGAGGTGGATGCGCAGCGAAAAAATTTTGCATGGGAAAACCACGTAAAAATGACTTCGGAAACAAATATATGCAGTGAGACATGCGGGCGTACGACAAGGACACGTGGAGGTGACGTGGCGGCCCGGGGGCAACGAGATGGTCAACAATTCATGGACGGATCTGGACCGTCGATCGAGTGGAGATCGACGGCGGGGAGCGACGGAATGTGGACCCGGGATACGGAGGAGGCAGGTTAATGGGGGGCCCAGCTTCGATGAATGAGCGTCGTTGGATGAGGGGTCCAAGATCTGACAGTTCGCATAGATTCCGCTGCGCGACTTTGAACCGAAGATTAATGCGTGAAATGAAAGTGGTTTCAGGTTCGTACAGATGACACGCGGCGATTACTGAGTGGAATCGCTAGCTCTCCGGGGAAAACCGCCTGTTGCAGATGGGTGGTGCGGAATTTACCGGCGGGTTTTGGAAAACAGCGCGTGGAGTGGGGACCACTATTTCGGGCGCGCTCCGCGCCGTTGGATCTGGAACAGATCAACGGTGGAAAATGCGCCCGAAGCGCTCTGGCTATGAACCGTTGATCTGCGGGTTTAAATGGATGGTGGAGATGGACTACGGGGGGGCAAGGTGTATGGCCATGAGATTTTGGAGCAACCCCCCGTAGTGAATAACAACCGTTGATCAGGTTTTCCCACATCCCGAGGAGTCAACTACGGGGGCTCCATGGTTTGACTCTACGGACAGAGAAAAACCTCCGCAGGAAAAAACCTTGGTCACGGCGCCAGGCTATATGGAGCGGAAAGGCGCGGGGCTAGTGGAGAAGGGGGCTTAGGCCTATTATAAGGTCGGGAGTGGGTTTTTATGCCATTTTCAATGAAATTTATGATTTTGGCCCATTTCCAAAGTGTTTTAAGGCCAGCCAAGGGCAATGATAGGGAGATGGAGGGGGAATTTGGGAAAAAAAAGGGTTTGGGGATTTTTAGAGGGGATTTAGGGAGTTTATAAGGGGGGAAATAGAGGGGAACAAAAGCATTTTGACAGAAGGAGGAAAAAAAGGGGAGAAAGGGACATTTTGCAGGGGAACAAGGGGAAAATGGAGGCCTTGAGCTAGGGAAACAGCAGAGGGTATCTGTATAAGGCAAAGCACATAGAGACCTCAAGGGTGATGTGTCTTCAAGGGAGATGCATTCCTTGAAGGTCTCCAAAATGACATAGCCCCCCAGCTTGCTTGTCAATAATTTCATAGGGGGGGGCTAACAGTGGCTCCACATGGGGATGGCTTCTTCTTGAAGGAGGCAAGACACTAGAAATGATCTTTGGAGTAGGCCAGTTGCCTACTGCTTGGCACATCCCTTTTCTTTGATCAGCTGCCACAATATGAATATGTTACATCAGCAGAAACATTTTTCCCCAACCAGTCTACCTACCCTTACTACAATCCTAGCATTTTTTCTTCCTTTAGGGTGCATTTGAGCTAGCAGACCCTTTACATCATTTTATTTGCAAACCAGAAGACAAACCTATTCTACTTCTACCCTTATTGCTCCATGAGACCAGGTTAGACTATTGGTCTCACATGTTTCGCTAACTACACTACTACCTGCTAGGATTAGACTGTCTAGCAGGTTTCTTCTCTACATTCTAAGACAGGAATTGAAACAACTAACTACATGCTCATAGACTGAGCTTTATTGAGATTTTCCTACCTACCCTACTCTAACTGGAAATCTCTGATGTTCTAGGTGATACAATAATGCCAATGTAGCCAGTCCAACAGTAACAAAAAAGGATATGAGCACTAACTTCCTGTCAGAGATAACCGCAGGGTGCTCTGCGTGTGGTTCTTCAAAACTGTGGTCACCAGCAGTGGTGACCAATTCTGCTGTGTTTGGCTCTTGCAGAAGATCAATGCTTGAAGAACTGAGTCAGTGAAGGCCTCCATGTATTCCGCCACAGGATCAACAAAATCATGATGTAAACCTTTTCCTTCAGAGCCTACCATGACTGATAGGCTGTCTGCATCCCGGGAAACTTCAATCACTGCATCTGCAGTGAGGCCTTTGTAATTACACTCCTCCTCTTCTTGATTGAGAGTATTTGGAATATGGCCATCAACCAGGAATATCTCTTCTCTCGTTGGATCAAGACAATGATGTATCTGGAGAAGGAGACCTCGCTTATCTTCAATGCAGCCTGAGCTAGAGGGCTCATTATATTCAACAGCGCTGTCCTCCAGTACCGCAGGCTGGTTCTGCTGAAACGTACTCAACTCTGTAAAAAAATTAACATATTCTTGAGCGGGGGTTTCTTTGATTACCTCAATCCCTTTGGGAGAAGGCCCCAAATATTCATTCCGCTCAAGATTTTCTTCAACTCTTTCTTCCTCGTCCTCTGCGCTGAAAAGCTGCTAGCTTCCATCTTCTTGGAAAATATAACTGATGTTCGGATATAAAGCAGATAGAAGATTCAATGAATCTTCGTCTGCTATCATGCTTTCTGTGCTTTCTCCATCAGTATCATAGACAGCCTGCCTTAGCTCGTTGTTTTCTTGAAGTTGATGGTCGTAGTCTTCCTCCCATGAATCTACTGATGATGGCCCTGCAAGCTCAGTTTCCCCTCGGAAAAAATTATCATCAGACAGATCAACATCAGAGACATCATAATTACAAGTATAGTTACCCATCAAATCTGCGGGGCCCTCAACGAGTCTTTCTTCAAAACAGTTTGCAAGTTCATTTCCTGATTCAAGCTCTAGTTCATCATACATGCCTTGCATGTGACTTCTGTCTTGCAGAGATCTGGTTTGTCTTTCTTAAGGACAAGGAGTAGGTCTTTTCCAATCATCTTCTCTGGTTTCAGCCTCATATTCTTGCTCTTTTGCTTTGAGCAAGGAACTGGCAGTCTCTATTAGTCTTTCCAGCTTGTCCTCTAAAGAGATCTGCGATGTTTTCTCTGTTCGATCCTTCCTTGCTGCTTGTAATCTTTCTTCCCTGCACTGTATGTTGTATTCGACAGTGATTGCTATATCCTGCATTTCCTCCAGGCTCAAAATCTCTTTTTGCCTTATATGGAATTCCACCTCGGGGTCAAAAGAACTTGGATAGTACAATAAAGCCCATCCCAAAGGTGGTTTTATATCAGAAGGCATTGCATCATATATCTTATTGAACCTGGCTGAAAAATTATGCACTGTCTCTCCTGGCTGCCTTCTCAAATTTTGATATTCTTTTAGGATGAGGAGAGCGTTTTTCGGGGCTGCCCATCTATCAAGGAAAACTCTAGAAAATTGATGAAAGCTGAAAATGCTTGCCACTAGAAGGCATTTGAACAAACTCTTAACATTTCCTTGCAATGAGAAGGCAAAAATTCTAATGCACACATCATCTTCTTCTATTTCATATAGCTCAAGTAAATCCTCAAGGTTTTGAACATGTTCCTCGGCAGTGGCCCTTTTATTTTCTCCCTCAAAATGAGGTAGCTGGTTAATAAGTTTTGCAGGTAGGGGTTGGAAGAAAAGAGGTAAAACCAGAGGCTTATATCTTTCTATGACCTTTGCAGGTGTGGGTGGTGTAACAATGGGCTCATGGCTGCCCGAATCTTCTTGAAGGGTGGGAGACACAACATGAGCTTCTTGTTCCACCAGTCTCTTCACAGGAGTACAGGTCTGCTCACAATCTGCAGACTGAGGCTTGAGGTCTTTCCCACATTCAGTGTGGGTTTCATCCTTGTACACTTGATTAGGCTTAAAGTAGGACAGACCATAGTGATAGACAAAAACAATGAATTCTTTAAACCAAATCCAACCCGTATGTTCTACCCTTCTATGGGGTCTGGCCATTTTTCAGGTTCTTCCTCCAGTGGAGTCTCTGAGGATTATGGAGTGTGGAGTCGCCAGGTGGATGAATTTGGACATTAGAAATAGACTGTTTTCCACCATCAACAATTAAAATCCAATCTAAAGCAAAGTGGTCTAGTCCCCAGTGGAGTCACCATTATGTTGGTGACGACAATGGGAAATAGACCAACTATTAGCAGTTTTTGACTCTCAGATTCGTCCCCAGCGGAGTCGCCATTATGTTGGGCTTCCCATGTTTTGTCCAGATTGACAAGACCAAAAGATGAGACAACATCAGAACCACTTTAGGGCCCTAGGATCTAGCCCTCCTGGACCCGGAGAGGGATCTCTCCAATAAAGCAAAGAATGATGTATCTTTGAAGTTCAAGATGAGATGTTAGGCTAGGTATGAGGCACAAAGGAAGGTTTAAAATGATTTGGTTGGTTGGTTGCTGGGTTGGTTATGAGATCATGGACTGGGAAAGTAATGGATGGAAAGGAAAAAAATAGCAGGATGTTTCAGCAAAGAGGATAGGCCAAGACAGTGCCATCCATTGGGCTATGGAGTCATGAAAGGAAATTACAGGCAACGACTAGCCAAGGCTTTCAGAGGGCAAGTCATCTATACTAAAGGATCTTTTAGATAGATGATGGAATGGAACATTAAGGAGAGAAGGTGAAAGAAGGAAAGCAGCCCACTTTCTGTCTATAGATTAGGTCAGAGGTCATTTAACTCCAGACCTGCTTGGACATACTCTAAGGCAACTCTCAGAGAGGGACAAAGGGGCTTCTTATAGATCGGACCAGAGGTCATTTAACTCCAGGTCTGCTTTAGCAACTCCAAGGGAAAAACAAAGACAAATTTGACAAAGAAACATCCAAGCAGCAAACCCCCAAGTTCATACATCAGCCAGCAGGCAATAACATCCACTGCACTAGTTAAACCACATGAATTCACTCTTAGATAACACATAAAGAAGAAAACATTAAAGGTAGGGAGAGCAGGAACATAGGGCACCTAGCAAGGGTGAATCCTGTGCTATACTTCTGTTTCCTACCAGAAGAGCATGAAACAGCATGAAAATGTAATTAACAGAGTTAGGAAAAACATCACCAATAGCAATAGACCAGGATCCTGTGAAATGTGCTTTGATTAGTTGGTGCAAAACCAGTCATGTACAATAAGCTCAATGACTGTTAAAATCCAAACTTTCTCCTCCCGGCCTATTACATACAAACTACTATGTAACTCCCTCCCAAGACTGTTCTAACAGTCAACTGAATCCCTCTAACAGCAAAATGCCCAACAACTGTACAAAAACCTTTACAATATGTTCTTATGGATTCTTATAGGAGAAAACAATGCAGAAGATGGTAGCTGAAGACTTAAATGAAGAATTAACGCTCAGAAGAGGAGGAAGGCCACAACCCATTCTGCTTTAAATCTGTGCAATTACTTCTAGTACTTTGGTTGCAAAAATACTGCCATTCTCTGTTGACTGGACTAACTGGTGAAATAATGATGCTAGGGTATCCATACTGTGTAAAAAATGCTTCTTGATGATGTAGGACTGCCGAAAGGGCGTAGATCTTCATATGAGGCACAATGTAGACTGAAAAATGATGTGTACCGTGTCCTTTCATGGGATAACGCTCTGCTGATATGGAAAACTTGATAATATTATCTCTCTATGCATAGGACCGTCCAAGAGATCCACGGGGTCTTCCAAATTGTACTTTTGCCTTCTAAAAGTCTCTGCAGAAGTCTCCTATTTCTTGCCTCGAGATTTATGTTGTTCCTGCACTGTCTCTGCCTATTAAATTCGATCTTTAATGGTGCCAGAGATTTGGTAGGGTTTAAAGTCTGTCCTTTGATGAATTTATGGCGCAAGCACTCCTCCAGACACTTATTGTAACATCAGGCTCTGAATACAGCCTCTGCACATGGTCATCCTCGATCTCTCTATCATTGCAACTGAGATCGCGCATCATGGCGGTCATTAACCTTTGATAACCCTGCAAAACACACAAACTGTGAAGAAATCCATGGACGAGGGTGGCGGGTGATGTGGATGGATGAAAAGGACGCGCAGGCAAGGACATGGCGAAAAAACGCAGTGAAGCGATGAAATATGGGAGGTGGATGTGCAACGAAAATAGTTTGCATGGGAAAACCACATAAAAATGACTTCGGAAACAAATATATGCAGTGAGACATGCGGGCGTACGACAAGGACACGTGGAGGTGACATGGCGGCTCGAGGGCAACGGGATGGTCAACAATGCATGGACGGATCTGGACCGTCGATCGGGTGGAGATCGACGGCGGGGAGCGATGGAATGTGGACCCGGGATACGGAGGAGGCAGGTTAACGGGGGGCGCAACTTCGATGAATGAGCATCATTGGATGAGGGGTCCAAGATCTGACGGTTCGCATAGATTCTGCTGCGCGACTTTGAACCGAAGATTAATGCGCAAAATGAAAGCAGTTTCAGGTTCGTTCAGATGACACGCAGCGATTACTGAGTGGAATCGCTGGCTCTCCGGGGAAAACCGCCTGTTGCAGATGGGTGGTGCGGAATTTACCGGCGGGTTTTGGAAAACAGCGCGTGGAGTGGGGACCACTATTTCAGGCGCGCTCCGCGTCGTTGGATCTGGAATAGATCAACGGTGGAAAATGCGCCCGAAGCGCTCTGGCTATGAACCGTTGATTTGCGGGTTTAAATGGACGGTGGAGATGGACTACAGGGGGCCAAGGTGTATGGCCATGAGATTTTGGAGTGACCCCCCGTAGTGAATAACAACCATTGATCGGGTTTTCCCACATCCCGAGGAGTCAACTACGGGGGCTCCATGGTTTGACTCTACGGACAGAGAAAAACCTCCGCAGCAAAAAAACCTTGATCACGACGCCAGGCTATATGGAGCGGAAAGGCGCGGGGCTAGCGGAGAAGGGGGCTTAGGCCTATTATAAGGTCGGGAGTGGGTTTTTATGCCATTTTCAATGAAATTTATGATTTTGGCCCATTTCCAAAGTGTTTTAAGGCCAGCCAAGGGCAACGATACGGAGATGGAGGCGGCATTTGGGAAAACAAAGGGTTTGGGGATTTTTAGAGGGAATTTAGGGATTTGATAAGGGGGGAAATAGAGGAGAACAAAGGCATTTTGACAGAAGGAGGAAAAAAAGGGGAGAAAGGGACATTTTGCAGGGGAACAAGGGGAAAATGGAGGCCTTGAGCTAGGGAAACAGCAGAGGGTATTTGTATAAGGCAAAGCACATAGAGACCTCAAGGATGATGTGTCTTCGAGGGATATTCATTCCTTGAAGGTCTCCAAAATGACATAGCCCCCCAGCTTTCTTGTCAAGAATTTCATAGGGGGGGGCTAACACAACGCGAGTGTAACCCGCAGGCCAAGATTTGGAAGGAATCGGACGAAGCAAAGTGACGGAACCAAACCGAAGTACGTTTCTGACATGCACAAGATGAAGCTAATGCACGGAAGAAACCCTCTGAACTAACCAATAATGAAAGCTAACACAGAGGCGAGATATCCACCGATAGGGTCAAATGGAAATCAAGGTATTGCATGAATCCCAAGTGTGATAATGCATGCTGACGTCGAACACAGGGGAAACCACTCAGTCAAAGACCCATAATGATGATCAAATGTTGAGCACAAGGTCACCTATCAATGATGGAAATAGGGCCATGGTGTGGCTCTAGGTTTACTCTCAGAGTAATATGTCGTAGTCGATAAAGATTCTGGGTTCGATTCCCAGTGGAGTCGCCAGTTCTGTTTCGGGAAATAACTCCCTAGATGTCGTTGGGTCAAAAACCTCCACAGATCAGGGCATGCTATTCAAGAAGGACTCACACAACCACACTTGTACGCTAAAAAATAGATAACATCGATTGTAGAACTCACCTGTAATCCTACGTTTGATGTAGATCCCGCGGGGTCCAAACCCCAAGCAACCCTTCTTCCTCCTCAACCTGAAAACCAAGAAGGAACATGCACGGAAATCTAGTTGTACAGCATATAATTCTCCTAAATGTCAGTGTAATCCATGTGAAACATCATATAAACAATAATAAATGCTTAATTAATAATCTTTTCACATATGCAAGCAGATATTAACAAGTGAATTCAGGAACAAGATGGTTCTTCTTCATTACGAACAGCATGTACAATAATAGTAGGGTGGAGATATCACCTGAATCCTTCCACGATCTTCGAACAAACCGTCGTCCGGATCCGTCCCGCCCTTGCCTCGCTAGGATACTTTCAAGACTTGTGCATACGAGATGACATATAAGTTGATGAACATCTCCAGAAATAAGGGTTTCCTGTAAAAATCTGGGAAGTGCAGGAGGCATGGGAAATTAGACTTGAATTGGGGCTCCAACAGAGTATAATGTCTATAAATTTCTCTCTCCCTTAGGCCATGCATGTGAGGGGCTTTTATACTCCCTCAAAGTAGTTTCAATCAGTTGGAAATAGTTTGCCACAGGCTGGGGTGGTTGAATTATGGGAATAACCATCAACCCATCCTCAAAAATAGGGATTTTTATATATTTTTTAATGATTTTAATGGCATACGCGGAAAAGTATCTCTGAACTCACGTATACACACCGAAAAATCTAGGCATACCCGCGTATGGGATTTTAAACATTGTTTTTTATGAACTTTTATTCAAGTCTGTGTGAATGGGTGCCCAAGGCCAAAAAGACAATCATTTATCACATGAGGGTGAAAAATGATGCTATAACAGATGCCCCCTAATATATGAGGTCAGAAGGGGTACATGATGGCCAAAATGTATTATGCACATAGAAAGAACTTCGCGAGGACAAGAGAGGACTTCACCAGATTTCAGCCTGCCAAAAAACAATGAAAGAAAACAGAGAGTCAGCTCATGTCTGAGGCGGGCATACCCATGCTCAGTCAAAAATATATCCATATATAAAGTATAGAATAGATCCAGAATGTATACAAGTATCTGAACTAAAAGTACACAATGAATCATCTGAGCACGGCCCGGAAATACAAGTCGGAATCAATGTCCAAGTATCACATATATAAAACTGATCAATAATACTGAAAATGGATGTCTGATCACAAAAGTAACTGAATCTCCAGGTACCAAATCATAAAGGGTGGAACACATGGTACAATCACGCAACTCAGGAGCCAACATATAGGATGTTGTTGTACTGATACTGCAACATATAAGGGTGGACGGCATCACTGTCAGAAACTGAATGGACTGTCAAAAGTGAACCAAAATATGCTGATGCAACCCGAGGTCTTCACCGATCTCGATGGCACAATTCTACACAATGGGAATAAATGAGCTGAAGTCGACCATGTGAGAAATCATTGGATTACCGGTCAATAATGTGTACCGTTAACCAACGCGAGACAACCCACCAATAATGAAATGAGTGTCAAGGTGCCCCAGTACAATCTAACAAGTGCGAATAAATGAGTTGAAGTCGAACACTTGGAAGAATCTACCGATCAGGAGGCAATGATGAATCCCCACTGTTGATAGCGAAGATTCTTCCACTGATGACTGCAAACCCTAAGGTACTGAAAAAATACTCTAGACCTTATTCCCAGAGCAATGAGTCGGAGTCGATGGGAAAATATCTGTTGGAAGGAAGGCATTAAGGCATCCCACATCAGTCCAGCGTGAGTGTAACCCGCAGGCCAAGATTTGGAAGGAATCGGACGAAGCAAAGTGACGGAACCAAATCGAAGTACGTTTCCGACATGCACAAGATGAAGCTAGCGCACGGAAGAAACCCTCTGAACCAACCAATAATGAAAGATGACACAGAGGCGAGATATCCACCGATAGGGTCAAATGGAAATCAAGGTACTGCACGAATCCCAAGTGTGATAATGCATGCTGACGTCGAACACAGGGGAAACCACTCAGTCAAAGACCCATAATGATGATCAAATTTTGAGCACAAGGTCACCTATCAATGATGGAAATAGGGCCAGGGTGCGGCTCTAGGTTTACTCTCAGAGTAATATGTCGTAGTTGATAAAGATTCTGGGTTCGATCCCAGGTGGATTCGCCAGTTCTGTTTCGGGAAATAACTCCCTAGAGGTCGTTGGGTCAAAAACCTCCACAGATCAGGGCATGCTATTCAAGAAGGACTCACACAACAACACTTGTACGCTAAAAACTAGATAACATCGATTATAGAACTCACCCGTAATCCTACGTTTGATGTAGATCCCGCGGGGTCCAAACCCCAAGCAACCCTTCTTCCTCCTCAACCTGAAAACCAAGAAGGAACATGCACGTAAATCTAGTTGTACAGCATATAATTCTCCTAAATGTCAGTGTAATCCATGTGAAACATCATATAAACAATAATAAATGCTTAATTAATAATCTTTTCACATATGCAAGCAGATATTAACACGTGAATTTGGGAACAAGATGGTTCTTCTTCATTACGAACAGCATGTACAATAATAGTAAGGTGGAGAGAGCACCTGAATCCTTCCACGATCTTCGAACATACCATCGTCCGGATCCGTCCCGCCCTTGCCTCGCTAGGATACTTTCAAGACTTGTGCACATGAGATGACATATAAGCTTATGAACATCTCCAGGCAACAAGGGTTTCCTGTAAAAATCTGGGAAGTGCAGGAGGCACGGGAAATCAGACTTGAATTGGGGCTCCAACAGAGTATAATGTTTATAAATTTCTCTCCCTTAGGCCATGCATGTGAGGGGCTTTTATACTCCCTCAAAGTAGTTTCAATCAGTTGGAAATAGTTGGCCATGGGCTGGGGTGGTTGAATTACGGGAATAACCATCAACCCAGCCTCAAAAATAGGGATTTTTATATATTTTTTAATGATTTTAATGGCATACGAGAAAATTATCTCTGAACTCGCGTATACACGCGGAAAAATCTGGGCATACCCGCATATGGGATTTTAAACACTGTTTTTTATGAACTTTTATTCAAGTCTGTGGGAATGGGTGCCCAAGGCCAAAAAGACAATCATGAATCACATGAGGGTGAAAAATGATGCTATAACACCATTAAACTTGTGATAAAATAATTTTGTATGAAAACTATTGATATGAGTTCACTTAAGTCCTTATAGATCCTTTCAATGCTTTTAAACTTGCACGGTATGTTATTTATTTGTATGTTATCAACAACACAACCAACCATTTCAAGCCAGAAATGCAACACACTTTTTGATAGTCAGAACATATGCCAATATGTATTTTAATATGTCTAATATAGGTAAGTACTCGTTCATGTGCTTGTATGAAGATATTTTGGACATGAAATGGATATTTGTCATACATTATGATCCAATATTAAGGCATGTATCTGATGATGCGTTAGTGGATACTTATCAAAACAATGATGGCTAACAAAATGAGAGAGAGGTATTAGACAACATCCAATAAATTGACATCCATGATGATGTTGAAGATGGTTATGTTAAGGCACAAGAAGATAACAATACATAGTTACATGATGTTATGGAAGACAACAATATGGATGATATAGAAAATTATGATCCAAATACATTTGGTAACAATATGGATGGTCTATAGTCATATTTAAAAGATGATGAAGATGATCCAAGTAAAGATGATGATGATGATAATATTAACTACTTGAAATATCATATGAACATTGACAATGATACATTGGACGACATTGTTGCAGAAAATGTGACAAAAACTTCTAAATTTTCATAACTATTTGTATTCCATGTTTAAAAAATGATGATTCTTATATCCTAAACTTTGAAATGCTTCATTATTATTTGTTTCAATACATATTACCTATTGCAATTGTTATCACTCTGTAATTTTTGAAGGCTAGAGACATAACCATAGAGTGAAATATCAAACCAACTTTGGAGTCCAGGACCTAGCCTTCCTAGACTCAAAGAGGGCTCTCTTTGTTATATATAGCTTGATAACTATAAGTGCTGATATTAGGCTAGTTATAGAAATGAGGGTTTGTTTGAAGATGTTTGGTTGAGGCAGTAGAAGAGGGCCATTAGGATATGGAGTCAAACAAGTGTAAACAAACTCAAATAGATGAATAACTGAGGTTAGGTGAAACCAGGCAAGCTAGCCATGTCAATGGATCTTTACATCTTGTGAAATGGAAAAGAGGAGGAGATTAAGTTTTAACAGGAATGCGGAGCAGACCATCTCTGAATTCTACATTCTAGTCTCAACATGGATGCAAAGGAGACCATATCTGAATTTTGCCTCCAAGTCTTTAGAGGAAAACATAATGTATTGTTTCAAGACTGAGCAGGGTACCCTATGGTAAATCCTACACAAAAAAAATCTATCTGCAGTAAAGAAAATAAAACAGCATGTAAAACATAAGAATCACAAATTACAGGGAAGAAGCACTTCACCACAAATCGTAACACGAGAATCTGGAAAATAGCATACTCATTCATTCATCTAAAAGAGAGTGCTTACAACCAGTAGAGTCTATTACAATGGTTTTTCCCCTTCCAGGCCTCCTCTTGCACTACTAATTCATACAATATTTATAGAAAACTTAAGTCGACTAGTCTGTCTACTACAGAAATTACATTCAAGAAAAACTAGACAAGTGGAAACATGCAGGTGGTGGTAAGACCAGCTTGGCCTGCAACAGTGGCTTTTTGAAACCTGTTATTAATTACAGAGTGGTTGGAAACTGGTTCAAGTGATGCTACAGAGGTGGCCCATAAAGTATTTCTGACATTTGGCCTTGCTCTTCAGAAAATCAGCGTTGGGTAATTAAGTCTGGTGCAACGCTGGCTATTTTCATTGATTAGTGACTATGTTGATGTGTTTTCTGTTGCCCCTTTGGTTTCTGTTGTTATATCTCTGCATAAATGCCCGAATCAACCCTTGGTGTCTTTTTTCTACCCGAGCCCTTTCGTCCGTCTTTAACCCTTCTTTCTTCATAAAATGAGCTTCAAACCGTGTAGGCCCGACTTAACCTATTATTGACACAAAACAACATGGAAAATGCATTTACAGGGACCTGAAATTCTGTAGATGGCAGATATGAAGTGGCGTCGCATCTGCGCACTTCACAATCTTTAAAGTTTAAGTCATAAGAATATGATCGAAGGTGCGATGCGAAGGGGAGGTGACATGGAGAATAGGTGACATGGAGGGTCGGCGAGACCAGACCGCAGTGCATATCGCAATCTTTAACTTTTATTTGTAAGCGCAGATGGTATAAACTTTAAAAAGTGCGAAGGGCGATGCGCGGGGGAGGAGATGAGTGACGTGGCAAGGAGGAAGTGAGACTGCGACCACAGTGCATATCGCAATGTATAGTGTTTAGTTATAAGTAGTGGGGGTTAACTTTTAAACTTTTCGAAATGCAGGGAAGAGGGACCCACTGTCCATGCAACAAACTTTTTATGAATCGGCAAAAGGTTTAAAGCGGTAAGTATTATGGAATTTATATGATATTCATATGTATTTCAACGGCTTATGAAGCGGAGGCGGAGGTGGGGCTGACTTACCGCATCGAAAATAAAAAAAATCTATGTTGCAGGTGCTCACAATGGTCAGTCAGATGCAATGCGATATCAAAAAATCAACGATCGCATAATTTAAGGTTTCGCTCACATGCAAAACACTTAAAAACTGCGAAATGAGACAAGGGCCCCTCTTTAATCGCTATCGGGAATGAAAAGAAATGAAATGGTGAAGAGGGAAGAGTAAAGCGAAAGGGTCAAAAATGTAAGCTGTCAATGTATTTCAAAAAATGAGATGGAAAAAGGAAGCATGATGGGGAATGGGTCCCACATCATATCGCATTGGTGATTTTATAAGTTTGGTGTTTGATTGTTATAACAAAACTTTGTGATGGCGATATGCGATGAGGCACAAGGGGTCCCACTAATGGTTTAAGCAGATCCTTGTTATATATATGATATGTGATAATCAATAAGGTCTATGGTTTAAATAACATGACTGTCGATGGGTGGCGGAGCTTATAATATAAAGTCTGAAACTTTGTATAAATGGGTTTATAAAGAAATAAGCCCCGAAAGGTTATATATGTGGGTTTTCGGGAGGGTTTGAATGGGATTTATAGCATGGGAGAGTATGGAGGAAATGAGAGGGCAAAGAGGGTGAATGAAATGGAATGAGGTTATAAATGGAGTTGGATCACCATCACACATTATGAGCAACACTTTCTTCCTTCTACTAGACGGAGAGGCAGATTGATTCCTTTGAAGCTCTCTACAGTCAGGAGTTTCCTTTATTTTCTGAAAATAAATGATAGTCATTGAATATTATTTTCAGTATGAAAAATATAAGAAATAATTAGTCACCTTGTGATACTGTGAAATATAGGAGTCTAACAGCAATATCATTAAAGTGTTTAAGATATGGTATGAATTGTTGCAAGAAAAACTTAAGATTACTTGAATGCTTCTTACATTCAATTTGTATCAACATATTTTCGTGAAGACATAAAAGTTAATAAAATAGTAATTCATGTATCTCATAATGATTTAAATGAGAAATTTTGTTAACTTCATTAATTTTATATTGTTTTCATTTTAGTGTTCATCGATCTGCTCTTACATTTAATTATCAATCTGGGTGGGATTTAATTTTTACAAGACTGGCACACAAAGTCTATGCTAAGGCAGATGATGACTAGTATAAAATAATCTCAACCCAACGTCGTTGCACACACACTCTCAGCAATAAATAAAGTTTTTACCCACTCCACATAGATTTAATGTTAAGAAGTGCCCCAGAATAATCCACTCAGTCATTCAACCACTCTCATAGCACTCTTGATAACCATCACTCATTCAATCTTCACACATAAAACAAAGTGAAATTCAAATTGTAACAACAAAACAAATAATTAACTGCCACACTAAACTGAGGGTCCTGGAATTAAGTTGTCACGCCATCCAAATCTTACTAGAATTAATTAATTACATTTGAAATTAACTATAACAGCAACAATAACAACAATCACATAAATGAGAAATATTTATGCAATCTGTCATTCAACCACTCTCATAGCACTCCTAAAAAACATCACTCATTCAATTTTCACACATAAAAGGAAGTGTAATCCAAACTATAACAACAAAGCAAACAATTGATTCCCACACTAAATTGAGGCATCGGTCCAGTACTTAATTTTTCACACCATCCAAAGCTTATTGCAATTAATTAAATTACACACAAAATTAACTGTAACAACAATCACATAATTGATAAATATTTACACAATTTTTCATTTAACCACTCTCATAGCACTCTTAAAATCCATCGCTCATTCAATATGCACACATAAAAGGAAGTGCAGTCCAAACAGTAACAACAAAGCAAATAATTCACTTCCACACTAAACTGAGGTACTATTCCAAGACTTAAGATGTCACACCATCCAAAGCTTACTACAATTAAGCTTTGTTATTCGTCAGGCTCGTCCATCGAGATTGAATGGATAGTGGGGTCACTTATGACCAATAGTAGATCAGTCGAGCTGACGTGTCTGCCACAAGGTTAGACCTATGTCACCCCACCCATTTCATCTTAGCACTTTCTTTAGGCACTCCTCTAGCACCCCTGGGTGGGGACCATTAGGCAGACCTAATGAGTAAGGCCTCCTCTCATCCAATAGCATATATGCCAGGCTCACGAGGTAGCTAATGTCATCCCACCTTTCGTTAGCATTTCCAAACAAGGATTTTTAGGATGCACGGTTCGGTGGGTACCACCTTGGAAAATGGCATAACTACCAGGATGATATTTCAACCCACTCATCCCGGCCAACATCATCCCGCAAATCCTTTTGCGATGCAAGCTAACTCTTCTCGGCTAGAGGCTCTAGGCCATGTCATCCTCCTTCACCAAATCACTTAAAGGGAAATATAAGCATGCCAATCACAAGCTTCCATGACTAGGGTTTCGCCTGGATGAAGGATAAGGTTAATGATCTCCCTTTGTAAGTATAAACCTAGACCTCCATCGTTGCAACACTTTCCTACATTCAATTTCTGCGATGTCTAGACGAGAGACAGCTCTTCAATCCCTACGCGTTCTACTTGGCCCCAATCTCAAAGGTCGCCAACCGAACTCACCTTCTCTTTGCATTTGCATTCTTCCATCGATTCCTTCCACCATAGCTTGGTTATGGTGGTTGTTACCACGTTTGGATCTATGTTGACACCTTTTCTATCATGTAGGGGTTTTCTTAGGCACAAACAAGTGCTAACCCTTCTGAGCTTACATTGGATTTAATTGTCCCAACTACACAGGATTCATGAGTCTTTAAAAGGGCCACACAAAGATTGGCATTCAGACAATAAATTTCGGGCATGTATTCCCTGGTGACCCTTTGGTCGCCTTCTACTAAGAGTTCGTGGACTCCTGAAGGGCATCCAACTCTCTTACCACCTACCAAGGTGTCTCCTATGGGTTACAACAACCCTGCAATCGATGTTGTGGTGCTTATTAAGGGTTTCAATGGCATTCAGCTATTAACAAGGATGTGATCATCATCCTTTATGGACAATATACTAACACTTTGAATTCCCTGGTTGCTAACAGCCTTTCAGGCAAGGAGCTACCACAATATCTCAGCATCGTGGTACCATGCTGAAGGTGGCTTCTAGTCTACGAAGGTTCAACCACCATACAATTCAAATCATTTCCTCCCATGAGGACATGCCCTGCTCAAGAATGGTACGCAAAAAATTTAGAACAATTTGTTCAAGTGAAAATGTAGACCCAACACCAGGGCACTTATCACAGTAGGCTAAGAAGCCCCTTATGAAAACCTTACGTATTATTTTCTTCAATATTGACTAGGGTTAAAACCCTTAGGATACACAATGAATGACTTGTAACCAACACTTCAACACAGTGTGCACAAAACTATCAACACAAGTTGTCTTCCATGTGACCATTAAACTTGTGATAAAATAGGTTTGTATGACAACTGTTGACATGAGTTAGATTAAATCCTTATATGTCATTTCAATGCTTTTGAACTTGCACAATATGTTATTTATTTGTATGTTATCAACAACACAACCAACCATTTAAATATAGAAATGCAACACACTTTTTGATATTCAAAACATATGCCAATATGTATTCTAATACGTCTAATATATGTATGTACTCATTCATGTGCTGGTATTTTTCTATGAAGATATTCTGGACCCAAAATGGATATTTTCCATACATTATGATCCAATATTAATGCATGTATTTAATGATGTATTAATGGATATTGAGAAAAACAATGATGGCCAACAAAATGAGAGAGAGGGATTAGATAACATCAAATAAATTGACATCCATTATGATGTTGAATATGGTTATGTTCAAGCACAAAAAGACAACAATACAAAGTTACATGATGTTATGGAAGGAAACAATATGTATGGTATATAACATGATGATCCAAATACATATGGTAACA
The DNA here is from genome assembly GCA_034641835.2 of Pinus albicaulis. NCBI lineage: Eukaryota > Viridiplantae > Streptophyta > Pinopsida > Pinales > Pinaceae > Pinus > Pinus albicaulis. The sequence goes on from CM076580.1 coordinate 1,393,541,775, forward strand.
ATATGGATGGTCTACAATCAAATTTCAATGATGATGAAGATGATTCAAGTCAAGATGAGGATGATGATAATATTAACTACTTGAAAGATCATATCAACAATGACAATGATACACTAGATGACATTGTTGCAGACAATGATGTTAATGACCAAGACTTCTAAATTTTTAGAATTATTTGTAATCCATTTTAAAAATGATGATTCTTACACCCTAAACTTTGAAATGCTTCAGTATTATCTGTGTCATTACAAATTACCTATTGCAATATCATTAAAGTGTTCAAGATATCGTATGAATTGTTGGCATAAAAAATTAGCATTACTTGAATGTTTCCTCCATTCATTTTTTATCAACATATGTTCGTGAAGACATAACATTTAATAAAATATTAATGCATGTATCTCAAAATGATTTGAATAAGCAACTTTGTTAACTTCATTATTTTTATATTGTTTATATTTTAATGTTGGCCGGCCCACTCTTACATTTAATTATTGATCCAAGTAGGCTTTAATTTTTACAATATTGTCGCTCAAATTCTATGCTAAGGCAGATGATGACTAGTATAAAATAATCTCAACCCAAAGTCGTTACACACACTCTATCAACAATCAACAAAGTTGTTACACACTCCACACAAATTCAACGCAAAGAAATATTATCTAATAAGCTACTATGTCATTTAACCACTCTCACGACACTCCTGAAAACCATCACTCATTCAATATGCACACATAAAGGAAGTGCAATCCAAATTGTAACAGTAAAGCAAATAATTCACTGCCACACTAAACTAAGGGACCGTTCCAGGACTAAAGTTGTCACACCATCCAAATCTTACTGCAATTAATTAAATTACACACAGAATTAATTGTAACAACAGCAAAATAAATCACATAACTAAGAAATATTTATGAAATTATGTATTCCACTCTAGCTAACCAATGATCCTTGCTAAGAAGGAGGGCCCTTCCTCCTCAGTAGGGGATGGTGCACTAAAAATAACACAACCTACTCAGAGGAAATTTTTGAACCACAAAGTTGATATTTTCATTAAAAAAAGTATCAGGATTATAGAGCTTTGGTGTTTCCTCTTTCCAATCATATTATCTAATTCTTCGCTCTAGCCCTTGCGGGAAAACAATCTTCTCTTTTATAGATCTTAATTACAATGAGAATATCATCATGAGAATCTTTTGATTATCTTGTGATCTTAAAATAAAATGATATATTGAAAATAACATAATGATTTTGTAACAGCCCTGGTGAAAATTCCATGTAATTAAATTTAATAAAGGAAAAAAAATAATCCAGGTCATCGGACATGTGTTCCAAGCTAAATGCTAGGAAAAACATCCTAGTACGGGTGTTCATATGGTTTATTATGGCTATGGAAATTGGGAAAGGCAATGGATAATGATTTGGAAAGGCAAAGTGGAATTTATTGGAATTTATTTATGGACATAATAGAAAATAAGAGAAAAGGGAGGTGAAAGGTCACAAGTTGCATGTGAGGAGGAAAATGAAGAAAATAGAGGCCTCATGTTAGGTCCCTATATTACTAGTGTAGTCCCTTATTGTTAAGTGTAGCCCCCTTATTGTTATTTTTGTACCCTTGTAACCCCCATATTGTTATTATTGGGCCCTTACATTATTATTGTTAGGTCGGCTAGAATTATATTATGACCACATGGACTCCTATATATAGAAGGAGGATTTGTCATTTGTATCATCCAAGAATTTATCATTTATGTAATGCAAAGGAGCTTGCCCCCTTTAAGTGGCTTATTTATAAGGTGTTGATCTCTCTTTTATTCTATTTTTGGAGCTGGTTTCATAGCATTTGGTATCAGAGCTTTGGATTCTAGGGTTTCGCTACTCCAAACAGGTCATCGTGGAATTTTCGCTATAAAATTTTTTCTACAAAGGTTCCAAAGCTGAACTTTTTATCACATGAAGCTGAAATCCTGAGGAACGTCATGTAAAAATTTCAGATCTTTTTTTGCAATATTTTCTGAGATATGATCTGTGGAAGTTAGGGTTTTTTAAGGCTCCCGAATTTCATCTAAAAGAGGTGACCTTGGGAAAATCATCATAACTCTCTCTCTAAGCATTGGATTGGAATTTTGTAAAAAGTGGAAAAAATCAAATGGACTTTAGTTTCCTTTGTATCAAATTCGGAGCCAAAGGAGGAAACAGTGACATGTGGCACGTCGTACAAGTTCACTCTACTAAACCAATCTATAATTAGGTCATTGTGGGATATTGGGCATAACTTTGCCTTGAAGCATCTAAATCAGGTCAGACCTATAGAATTCGAAAAAATATTCATAGAGCTACTACACGACTAAATTTCAGATATTGAAGATCCAAAATCATAGAAATAATTCAGTTTCAATATCGAGCTACTCAAAAGCAAGAAAAATGTGTGTATTTTTTTTCGAATTGCACAAGTATTGTTAGAAAAATCAATTTGAAGTGATTCCAAGGGCATATTGAAGCATAGATATCAGTATTGTTTTATAAAATCCCCCCTACAAATAATTCAATGCCCATTAAGCTCTAATAATAATTTACTATGACTCATGAAGAGGAAGAATTGCAACATGATATATCAAAATTACTAGAGCAAGTGCACCAAATTTCACTCTCACAAAGAGCAACAAAAAATGAAATGTAAGTTTTGAAGAAAGGTGTGGAAGCTAGGATGGATGGTTTGAAGAATGTCATGGAAGACATGGAAGAAAAAAATGGAAGGTTTGAAGGAATAAATGGAAGGTTTGAAGGAAGGTTTGACAAATTTGATACAAGAAATTATTCCTAATGGAAAAAAGATAATATAGGAAACTCGTGATGAGAACAAAATAATCGTTAATCGTGATTTCATAAACTCGAATGTTGGATGGAACACCCACCATATTCCAAATATCTATATGAGGAATTTTGATGGCAATGATCACGTAACATGGATACTACATATGGAGCAATATTTTGATCTCAATAATGTGTAAAACACACAAAAGGTACACATTGCAACTTTATATTTAGAACAAAATACATTTGTATGGTATCGATGGCTTTGCTCCCGTAAAAAAATTGTCACTTGGTCATTCTTACGGAGCAAATGATAACACGTTATGAGGATACAAAGAAAAACACCTTCTTTAGCCAATTGATAAATCTCAAACAAAAGGGTTCAATGGTGGAGCACATTGAGGACTTCCAAAAATTGAATATTAAGGGTAACTGATATTATAGAGGAACAAAGGATTGATGTCTTCATAGGGACTTTAAAGGATAACATCTAACGTGAGGTTCACCTTTGGGAACCTAATTCATTGGATAAGGCATTCAGGTTGGGAAGAAAAATTGGATGTAAAATTATGGCGACAAGGAAGCCGACCACTCACATCTATAAAGATGAAAGTGTTGTTACTCCTATACTTCCACAACCTACAAGGTTGACACCACAAAAATTGGAAGAAAAAAGAGCAAAAGGGCTTTGCTAAATATGTGATAGCAAATACACTAAACTTCATAAGTGTGCTAAGAAGAAATTATTTTACATAGATTGTGAAGAGGAGGAAGAAAATGAACAAGAAAATTCAAAAGAAGAGGATATACACTAGGAACCAACCCTATAGAAAGAAAAAATGAGTCCGACCATATCATGTAATGCATTAGTAGAAATTACCACTCCTCAAACTCTCAAGATAGAAGGACATATCAAGAAGAAAAAGGTAATAGTGTTGATTAATTTGGGTAGTACCCATAATTTTATTCATTGTAAGGTAGCCAAGGAATTGAATTGCTTCCTATACCTAGCACTAGAATGTCAAGTGATGGTTGCAAATGGAGGAACTATAAATTGCTCTATAAAATGCCATAATATCAAGCTAACCATGGGGGAATATGTATTCAATAGTCCAATGTTTTCCATTCCAATGGGAGGTGTTGTACTAGGAGTATAATGGTTACAATATTTGGGGATGGTAGCTTTTAATTTCAAGAACTTTTCTTGAATTTTTTTTCGGAAGGAAAGGAAGTCGAATTACAGGTATCGCAGGGAAGCTGAGAAGCCAGGAAATATAATAACCTCTAATGTCATGACAAAGCCTCTAAAGAAAGAACAACGAGGCGTAATTGCACAATTATGCTCACTAGAAGTTCCAACATCAAAATCATCTATTTCTCCAAATCTCCAAAAATTCTTGGACAATCATTCCAAGGTGTTTGAAACTCCCAAAGGACTCCCAACTATTCGTGATCATGATCATGCTATTCATTTGATTCCAGGAAGTGTTCCTCCAAACATCAAGCCTTACAGCTATCCTTATGTCCAAAAGAGAGAAATTGAACGTACGATTGCAGAAATGTTAGAGGTTGGTATAATTCAACCCAATCAAAGTTCTTTCTCTGCTCCAATAGTATTGGTGCACAATAAGGATGGATCATGGCGCATGTGTCTGAATTATAGGGAGCTCAATAAGCTCACTATTAAAGATAAATTTCCCATTCCTGTGATTGATGAATTATTGGATGAATTACTTGGAGAAATTTATTTTACCAAGTTGGATTTTCGTTCAGGATATCACCAAATTAGAACGAAGGCTGAAGATATTCTGAAAACATCATTTCGAACTCATGAGGGTCATTATGAAATTTTGGTCATGCCTTTTGGCCTTACCAATGCACCTTCTGCATTTCAAGGGTTGATAAATTCCATTTTCAAACCCTTCCTTAGAAAATTTGTGTTAGTATTTTTTGATGATATAATAATCTACAGCAGGTCTTGGAAGGATCATGTTCAACATGTTGACAGGGTGCTAAAACTATTGGAGGAGAAACAATTATATGCAAAAACCTCAAAATGTTTCTTTGGAGTACAAGAGGTGGAATATCTGGGTCATATTGTATCTCATGAAGGTGTTAAGGTAGACCCTACAAAAATTAAATCCATTAAGGAATGGAAAGTCCCCACAACCATAAATCAGTTGCGAGGATTTCTCAGGTTAACAGGGTATCATCACAAGTCTGTTAATAATTATGGAAGAATAGCAACACCTCTAACAACATTATTGAAGAAAGATGCATTTTCATGGACTCCTGAAGCAACTAAGGCCTTTGAACATATTAAAGAGGAAATGTGCCTAGCATCGGTCTTAACTATGCCAGACTTCATAAAAACCTTTATTGTGGAATGTGATGCCTCAGGAAATGGAATTGGTGTTGTTTTAATGCAAGAAAGAAGACCCATTGCTTTTGAAAGTTTTCCAATCAAAGGAAAGTATTTACAGAAAGATATTTATGAGAAGGAAATGTTGGAAATTCTACATGCACTAAAGAAATGGCGACCTTACCTAATGGGAAGACACTTCAAGGTAAAAACTGACCATGATAGTCTTAAACATTTTTTGGAACAAAGACTATCTTCAAAAGAGCAGCAAAAATGGGTCACAAAGATGTTGAGTTATGAATTTGAAATCATCTACAAAAAATGGAAGTTAAATGTTGTTGCAGATTCACTCTCAAGAAAGGATGAAGAGGTGGAAGCATTGCTTTGTGAAATTTCTATTATCCAACCAGAATGGATAACCAAAGCAAGGGATGAATGGAAGAAGGATGAAGAAGTGTGGACACTCATTCAAAAGTTGCAGCAAGATCCTAGTACATCTTATACATTTAGTTGGAAAAATGATTCCTTATGGTACAAATATCACTTATATCTTTGCAATAATTCCCAACTAAAACAAAATATTCTTTTGGAATTGTACACTTCTCCTTTAGGAGGACACTCAGGCTTTTTAAAAACTTACCACAGGGTGAAGAAATATTTTTTTTTGGATGGCCTTAAATCTAATATTCAAAATTTTGTGGCAGAATGTTTGGTTTTCCAACAAAATAAATTTGAGAAAATTAAGACGCCAGGTCTTCTACAGCCTTTATCCATTCCAAGTCAACGTTGGGAGCAGATTTCAATGGATTTTATCTCAGGTTTACCTAAGTCCGAAGGAAAGAGTGTCATCATGGTGGTAGTTGATAGACTTACCAAGTATACACACTTTTGTGCATTATCTCATCCATTTAAATCAAGTACAGTTGCTACTGCATTTATGGAAACAATTCAAAAGCTACATGGAAACCCAAAGATTATTGTAAGCGGCCGAGATCCCATTTTTATCGAATATTTTTGGACAGAATTATTTTCTTGTTTGGGTACTCAACTAGCTCATAGCTCATCTTATCATCCTTAATCTGATGGTCAAACTGAGATAGTGAACAAATTTTTGGAAGGATATCTTCATTGTTTTGTATCTGATAAACAAACACAATGGGTCAAGTGGTTACCTCTGGCTGAATGGTGGTATAACACTTCCTTCCATAATGCAGCAAAAATAACCCAATTTATGGCACTTTATGGATATCATCCACCATCCATCACATCGTATTTAAGAGAAAATTCTAAGGTTCAAGCAGTGGAATATCACATCGAGCATCAACAACAAGTTCTCCAACTCTTAAAGGATAACCTAAATTTTGCACAAAATCGAATGAAACAACAGGCATATCAACATCGCAGCGAGAGAAGTTTTGATGTAGGAGACAGGGTATTTTTACGGCTACAACCATACAAACAAATTTCCCTCAAGCAAGCTACAAAGGATAATAAATTATTGCCAAAGTACTATGGTCCTTACGAGGTGTTGTAATATATTGGTACTATGGCATATAAATTGGAGTTTCCTGTTTCTTCTTGAGTGCATCCAGTTTTCCATGTTTCATGCTTAAGGAAGGTTATAGGTGACAAACTTCCAGTTCAATCAATATTGCCAAAACTTGATGAGGAAGGAAAAATCATTTTGGAACCTAAAGAAGTCACAGAAACTCGAGAGCTACGAAATCAATCAATTTCATAGTATCTCATCAAGTGGAAAAACTTACCCACTGAAGATTCTACATGGGAGGATGAGAATGTTATATAGAAGCATCCTAAGCTACTCAAGCATTGAGGACAACACTTTTTTTAAGGAGAGGGGCATGTTAGGTCCCTATATTACTATTGTAGGCCATTATTTTGTTTAGTGTATCCCCCTTATTGTTATTGTTGTACCCCTGTAACCCCCATATTGTTATTATTATTCCCTTACATTATTATTGTTAGGTCGAATAGAATTATATGGTGACCCCATGGACTCCTATATATAGGAGGTTTTTTCATTTGTATCATCCAATAATTTTTAATTTATGTAATGTAAAGGATGTTTCCCCCTCGAAGTGGCTTATTTCTAAGGCGTTGATCTCTCTTTTCTTCTATTTTTGGAGCTAGTTTCATAGCATATCATTGATAAAATGGCTTATGAGGATCAGTTCATGTATTTTTTCAGTTCAACCTTTTTTCAGTTCAGTTTTGGAGCTCTCATTCCATTCTCTCTCGCTATATCTTCTCTTCAACACTTATAGTTTCCTAGATCACTCTTGGAGTGTGTGGCATACTTGGAGTTTTGGAGCAAGAAGGAAAAGGAAGAGAAAGAAAGTGCAAGAGGACATCGGGATCACCATCTACAATCTTTTTTAGTTGCAGGTACCAAGTTTCATGTATGTATTCCTCACTAGTTTTGGAATGCATGGCATATGCATGTGGTTTCTTGGTCATGATCTGTCATTGGAATCGAGTATTGCCTGTATTGACAGTGGATTTTTCTATCCTTGTCATTTTGTGGATATCCATGGTGTTGTGGGTTCATTTCATTGTTTATTTTCTGGTTGGTTCTCATGTTCCTTTAGTTTTGGTTTGAGTTACTAGTTCTTGGAGCCTTGGTTAGACAAAAGCTCTAGATCCCTATAACAGCTTGCGTTTAGTTACTAGTCCTTGAGGCTTGGTTGGAGAAACGCTCTAGAGCCCTTGATGGGTTGATTTACTAGTCCTGGAGCCTTGGTTAGACAAATTCTTTGGAGCTCGGAAACAGTTGTGGGTTGAATTACTAGTCCTGGAGCCTTGATTGGAATAAAAGCTCTAGAGCCCTGGACATCTTGGGTAGAGACCAATCTAGTGATGGTTGTGATATCTGATCGTGAGGTGGAATCACTAGTTGAGGTTTGAGGTGGTTTGGTCTCTTGAAGCCCTAGTTTGGTTTTGATTGATGATTTTTATGAGATCCCACATTCATGCTTGGAATATGGCACGGGGGTGACTGGATGAAGAGGGACTTGGCTCAGCCATGTCTATGGTTGGGGTCTATGGTCAGGTATAACATGGAAGTCCCAGAATTGGTTGAATTTTTCTTATGGGAATAAGAACTATTTTCCTCTTGTATTGATGAGTAAATATTCTTGCTATTATGTGGCTTATATAGTTTTTATGTGCTTGTCATTTCCATTTTTTATATCCTGGTTATGAATGTGTTTTATGATAGTGATGATGTATGCCTCTCATCATGTTTTGAATTGTAAATTAATGAACAATGTATATATGACCAAATAGATGATAATGTAGTTAATGTGATGAGGCAACAATGCTTCTTAGCGATTCTCAGATAAGTATGAGAGCCTTAGGCTCATCTCTATTGTTTAAACCTATGGATTACATATTTATGACTTGTTTTATGAAACGCCTGTCATGGCTAGTGGGGGTCCAGTAAAGTCCTTATTCAAGTGTTTTCTTTTACATTTTTATTCTATTGTTATATTTCAATTCTAAAAGTGTCATGGAGTTTTGTGTAGTGACCTAGGATCTGGGCCTAAAAAATTGTCACAAAAATCGAGGTCGCGGGCTCAGAACTACTAGGAAAAGTCCCCAGTCGCATGCATAGCCATGATGAGTATGAAACTGGAGGTTCCCAGTCACACTCTTTCCCATTTCAAGGGAGTGATTGGGGAATTGATGCATGAAAAGGTCAGACTGGTTTAGGGGCTAGCCTCTTGTTAGGTTGGGATGGCTCTTGGGTGTCCTATAGCATGTGCAGAAGGTCTGTGTTTTGGTGTGGTGTCGGTTCCACTTTTTTAAGGTGACTTAGGAAGTTGAATCAGATTATAGTAACTATTCATCACATGTTTACCCCAATTGGTTGGTTACTTGGGTAGATGTGGAAGGAGGTTGTTATAGAGTGGTATCAGAGCATGGTTCACCCATCGGACTGTATGTGCAATGTTTTGGTCATGCATTCATGTAGGGTCATATGTGTTCTTATGCTTGTGGTATATGTGTGTGTTGCATATGCATGGTGTTGGTCATGGTTGGAGTGATGTCACCATGTGAAGGTTGATGGTGATGTTTTGAAATGTGTTTTCGTGAGTATATGACTGATAATGTGTTTTTTATACATGTCAAGTGCTTACGTACTGTCAGTGTACATTGGTATGCTTGTTGTTTTCATGCATGAGTTCATGTTATGTGTAGTGGATATGGTCATGCATTAATGACTGGACTCTAGCTAGAATGATGTTTATGAGTTGATATGCCTATGTGTTATATGTCTATATGTTGTTATGATTATGTCTATACATGTATTTTGTTGATTGGATGATATTGCAGATGAGATATCCTCCCTAAATTATGCTAAGGTATGTTGTTTTATTGTGATTTGGTTTATCTGACATGAGATGCCTTGCAGGAAGAAATCAAAGATGACTAGCAAGATGGTAGACTACATAGATTCTCCCTATGAATTATATGAGCAGCATGGTGTTGGGAACTCTTCTGACTTAGCATACACAATGAGAAGTTTGAAGGAATAAATAAGGAGTTGAAAAGCAGATAATGATATAATCATATAGACATAGGAAAAACAAGTAGAAGTTGATGTAGTAATCCATTAGATTTTGTCAGAGTTGTAGCGACAAGGGCCACTTTGGATCAGATATGGACAGGAGGATGGGACTAACGGGGCATATGGTAGTAGGTCTCATGGTGGTCACAGGTCAAATAGAGATAACATGATCATAGATGGGAGGTTCTTGGACACTCCGGATAGGAGAGGTGACAGACACAGGTACTATTCTAGTTGTGGTTCTAACAAGCACTATGATCGTCATCATTATCATCCTTACAGGAGGAGTGATAGGGGATATTTTTAAGATGAGTTTAGGAAATCAAATCCACCTAAAATTGATGGGGAAATGAATAAATTACAAGATGCATAAGAATGGTTGTTTGGTATGAGGAAGTTATTTAGGTTGCATGATTACTCTGAAAACATGAAATCCAAAATAGCTACATTCAGCCTCAAAGGTAAATTGGATATTTGGTGGGAAGAAGTGAATAATTTCAATGATATTTATGAGTAATTGACTTGGAGCGAATCGAGGGGCTATTTCAGAAGAATTATCTATCGAAGATATATTATGATGATAGGGAAAAATAATTTTATGAGCTAAATATGGGATCTATGACTGATGAGGAGTATACCATCAGATTTCTGCAGTTGTTGAGATATGTGCCTTACCTCAAGGAGGAGAAGGCTAAGATTCAACGATTCATCAGTGGGTTGTCGATAACATTTAAATATAGGTTTGAGTTTGATGATCCTAACTCTTTGGAGGAGGCCGCATTATTATGAGCAACCAAAGCACAGATCTGAGAATAAGCAGGATTGGAAGGGTAATGATAAGACTAAAGTAAAATGGGACAAGAAGCGAGAAATACCTCAGGATACATGTAATAAAGAGAATGTTGCACCACCTAAGAATTTCAATACATCTGGCATAGGATAGGTAATTCAGTCTGAGGATCAAAATAAGAGTGAAAATAGGGATCCCATGCAGTGTTGGACTTATGGAGGAGATCATCATAGGATGGATTTTCCACAACATCAAAGTGGTAGCCTGCAAATATGCAGTGCGCAGGAGGCATAGAAAGTGGGAGATGTTGGATAAAGTATTCCTGGGATCTATGCAGCACTAGATAACAAGTAGGTAGATCACCAGGCATCTATTATCAAGATGGATAGTAAGCTTTGAGATAAAGTTGTTTCTATTTTGATTGACCCTCGATCTAATTATATTTATGTTAATATTGACTTGGGGAATAAGTGTGGTTTGAATAAATAAGTGCATGTAGAGTCTTGTTTAGTGCAAAAGAGAGTTCATCATTGGGTAAGAGCTTGTGCATTTAACTTGAATGGTATGCCTACATCAGCACATTCAATGTATTTCCATTGGGATCATATATATTTTTGGGTATGCACTGGTTAGATCTTCACAAGACTAAGGTAGATTTTTATGACAAGACTATTGAGTCCTTGGATGAAAATGGGGAACAAAGAGTCATACAGGGTAAGAAGAAAGCAACATCAGTTAGGATAGTGATAACTATGTAGGCAAAGTGTAGTCATAGGAAAGGGTGTGTGTTATTCATAGTGCACATTTCTAGTGACAAAGGTAAGGAAGTTGAGGATGTAGATGTTTTTATAAGGTACCCATTTCTACATCAGTTTCAGGATGTATTTCCCACTAAGATTTCAGAATTTCCACCTCACAGGGAAGTAGAATTTTCTATTGAGTTAATCAGAATTTGGATTGGGGGCAAGAATTTTCCAAAAATTAAAAGTGCTCAGAATCACACCAAACTAAAACGACCAGATCGGGCCTGTCGCCAGGAATATGGTGCAATTTGTTTCACTCAAAACAGACTCCGTATGAGGAAGTTAGAGCCCACTGATCGTCATGTCAAACAGACGAATTTTCAAAAAAATGGTCAAATAGGATCAAAGGTCAAAATTTGGGTTTTCCTCCAGCCCAATGACAGGATGACAAGTTTCCATTCCTAAGTGGCCTGAATTTAGGCACATGGAAATTTTTTGGTTGGTTCGCGGAGAGCCAATGAGGAGTTGACACGTCGCTGGCCCAGAGTAAGCCACGTGCCCCTCCCAAAGGCCGAATTTGGTTAAGTTTTATGGTTGAAATTTAAATTCATAATGGCAAGAAAAATTTTATGTATGGATGGGCGGAGGTTGGGTCGAACCCGCAACCTCCCCCGCACTAATCCCAAGCCTTACCACCTTAGCTACACATTAGATCTTACCATATGTTGCAACAAAATTATATTTAAGGTTTAAAAAAGGTTTGGTCGGAGTTAAAAGGGGCCAACCCAAGATGCTCCATAGGACCGTGGCCCAGAACTAGGAGCGGAGGCTCCAATTTAATGGCGCAGATTAATTTTTTAATATGGTTTATTAACCATTAAACCCAGATTAGTGTTAATCCTTCCTTTAAAATGGGATTTGGTTAGAGTGCACTTAATGCGCCTAAACCATACTTATCCCTATTTAATATCCAATTAAAATTAATTAAACTGGAGTTTAGTTTGGCAGAAAAACTGGCGATTCCGCTAATTCCGGCGCCACTTCCACATTTGGCGGACTTAACTGGAGTTTTTCCAGTTTTAGTGGAGATTCCTAAGGAAAAATTAAATGAAGCATAACTTTCTCTAATTTAGACCAATTTTGGCTCAAGAAGAGTCATTCTTAGATGATTTTTATGCTCTGAGCATGATGGTGTAGGTTGTAGAGGCGTTGGAGCACTTCTGAAAGTTTTTTTCCACTTTTAAGATTAAATAAGCTTAGGGCCACCAGGAGAGGAGGTCATGCCTAGATCAGTTGAAGACCATTTTCAGAGATTAAGTAGTCTATTTTGAGCTTTTTGGGTCCTTTGAATCCAATGGAGTAGGTTTCAAAGCCAGTGGAGAATTTTAGGTGCATGTAATCAGAAAATTGACCATTAATCCCAAGAGGGCCTAGCCAATTCAAGCAGGTCCATGGAGATGTAGCCCAGGAGGGGTGAACTTCGTTATCAGCTATTGTGTAATGTGTTTGATGTGTTTTATTTCTCTGAATTTTATTTGTTGTACATGAGTTTTTAAAAGCTAATTAACTCATAAATTTCTCATAAAAGACACTTAAAACTTGACACATAAACCCATTCACAAATGGCTAACTTGAGACAATCCTAAACACATTTTTTTTAATACTGATTAGGGAGCTAGCACAACAAAACTATTTTGCACATATTCAGATCAATTGACTTGGTACCAATGGCAGTGCCAGCATCTAAGGCACCTTACAGGATGAGCACACCATAGTTGGTAGAGTTGAAGCAGCATTTGAAGGAAATTTTGGACAAGGGAAACATTAGGCCAAGTGTATCACCATGGGGTGCATCGGTATTGTTTATGAAGAAGAAATATGGTACCCTCAGGTTATGCATTAATTACAGACATTTGAAAAAATGCCGAGGATTGATGATTTATTTGATCATTTGAACGGAGTACCAATATTCTCAAATATTAATCTCAGATCGAGATATCATCAGGTACGCATTAAAGAATAAGACATCTACAAGACAACTTTCCAAAACATATATGGAAATTATGAGTTTGTCGTAGTTCCTTTCGGTTTGACTAATGCTCCAACTAAATTTATTTTCTTGATGAATATTGTGTTGCATCCTTATTTCGATAAGTTTGTTATTGTATTCATTAATGATATATTGGAATATTCTAAGACTGAAGAAGAGCATGTCGAACATTTAGCAATAGTGTTGAGATTGCTAAGAGAGCATCAGTTGTATTCTAAGCTTAGCAAATGTAGTTTCTTTTAGAAAAAGGTACATTACTTGGGACATGTTGTCTCCAAGGAGGGTATAACTGTGGATCCATACAAGATAAGAGATATCATGGAGTGGGAAGCTCCTATGAATGTGGATGAGGTAAGATCATTCATGGGGTTAGCAGGTTATTATAGGAGATTAATCAGGAACTTCTCACATATTGCTTATCCTATCACATCATTGCAAAGGAAAGGTAAGAAGTTTGAATGGACAGAAGAATGTGCAGCTAGTTTTGAACAGTTAAAGAAGTTGTTGACACATGCTCCAGTGTTAAATATCACTGATCCAAATAGAGAGTTTGTGGTATGCATAGATTCTTGCAAGAGAGGAATTTGCGGAGTCCTTATGAAGGAAGGACAGGTGGTATGTTATGAGTCACGTAAAATAAATCAGCATGAGCATAACTATCCAACGCATGATCTTTAGTTGGCAGCGATCATTCAAGCATTGAAGATGTGGAGGCACTATCTTCTTGGCAAACGATTTGTATTGATGAGTGATCACAGTGGATTATAGTATCTATTTAACCAACTGAATCTGAATGCCAAGAAATCTAGATGGTTGGCCATGATCAATGAGTTCGACTTTGAGATCAAGTATATTAAAAGTAAAGAGAACAAAGTTGCATATGCTCTTAGCATAAAGATACAAGTAAATCATACAGCAACTATGAGTTCCTATGGGACAAATCTATAGGATAGGATCTTACATGAAGGTTAGTAGGATGTCAGGTATATGGAGATTAGGCACATATTGCAGCAAAGTATAGGTACAGGTGCAGGTGCAAGAGCACAGCATGTGGACTATTGTCTCAAAACAGATGAATTGATTAGGTTTAGAGATAGGATATATGTCCCAAACATTAGTGAACTCAAGAAGGTGATATTGAGGGATTTTCATGTGAAATCATATTCAGGTAACTCGGGCTATTAGAATACACTGACAACAGTAAATAATTTTTACTATTGGTCGAATTTGAAGAGAAATGTAGCAGATTTTTTGGCTAGGTGCATAGATTTTCAACGGGTCAAAGTAGAGTGTAAGATTTTGTGGACTAATACATTTGATTCCAATTCCATAGTGGAAATGGGAGGTCATTTCCATGGAATTTATCACAGGTTTACTGAGGACATCTAGACAGCATGATTCCATTATGATTGTGGTGGATAAGTTGACAAAGGCCCAACGCACTTCATTCCAGTGAAGTCTACATACTCAGCAAATGATGTAGCTCAAGACTTTATCAAGGATGTGGTCAAATTTCATGGTGTTCTACAAAATATCGTATCAGACAGGGATGCGAAGTTCACTTCCAAGCTTTGGAAGGATATGTTTGCAGGTTTGGGTACAGATTTGGCCTTCAGTACAGCTTATCAACTGCAGATAGGTGAAAAAACTTAAAGGGTCAGCAGGATATTAGAAGACATGTTGAGGATGTATGTGATGCATCAGTAGCGAAATTTGGAAGAGTATCTTCCACTGGTAGAGTCCACTACAATAATGGGTATGAGGAATCTTTAAGGATGAGTCTATTTGAGGCATTGTATGGGTGGAATTGCAATACTTCCATCAGTTGGAGTGATCCAGTTAACAGGGTGTTGATTGGACCGGACATGTTGGCAGAGATGGAACAGGAAATGCAGGTTTTTAAGAAGAATATGAAAGCAGCACAATATAGGAAGAAGATTTATGCATATCAAAACAAGTTTTTTAAGGAGTTTCAGGTTGGGGAACAGGTGTACTTTCACATCAAGCCCAAGAAGATATTATTGTGGATTAGATCATGTGCCAAGCTGGCACCTCATTTTTGTGTACCTTTCAATATTCTTGAGAGGATTAGGCCAGTATCCTATCAACTTTCACTGCCTCCAACAATGAAATTCCATATTGTTTTCCATGTGACATTGCTTAAGAAGTATGTTAAATATGTTGATCATGTGATTGAATTTTCTGTATTGCAGGTGGATCCAGAAAGATAGTTCCAGCAGGAACCTTAGTTCATTTTGTAGAGAAAGATGCTCATGCTCCGAAATCGAGCAATTGAGTAGGTTAAAGTGAAGTGGAAGCACTTTGAGCCCCATGAAGCTACATGGGAGATGGCGGATCAGATGTGGGCTATATATCCTTCCTTATTTGTTGGTTGAGTGAATGTTTTGGGATGTGTCTTGGTATATGTTTTTGGTATATGTACAAATGTATATGGATGTAAATACTACCATGATCTATGTTATAAATCTCCAATAAATAGTATGGGTGTCATGTCATTATAATGTTATGATTGTTATGTTTTTCATGATGGGTTGCTTCTCAGCAGGTTGATCATTGTAAATACTGCAACGAGCTAAGTTATAAAGTTCCATGGGCACTATTTTGTGCTTATAGCAGTATTTTTGGTTGTAGGTTCCATTGAACACCGAGGACGATGTTTGCCCAAGGGGGAGGATTCTATAACAGTCCTGGGGAAAATTCCATGTAATAAAAGTTAATAAAGTCAAAATAATAACCAATGCCATGGGGCACATATTCAAAGCCAGTTTTTTGGTAAAACATCCTAGTATGGGTGTTCATATGGTTTATTATGGCTATGGAAATTTGCAAAGGAAATTTCTGAGGCTTTAGAAAGACAAAGTGGCATTTATCGTAATTTATTTATGAAAATAATGGAAAATAGGAGAAAAGGGAGGTGAAAGGTCACAGATTGCATGTGCAGAGGAAAATGAAGAAAATAGAGGCCTCATTAATAAAAAGGCTTATGAGGATCAGTTCATGGCTTTTTTCCACTCAGTTTTAGAGCTATCCTTCCATTCTCTCTCTCTTCCATACTCTTGGACACTTAGATTTTCCTGGAGCACTCTTGGCGAGTGTGAAATACTTGGAGTTTTGGAGCAAGAAGGCAGAGGAAGAGCAAGAAAGCACAATAGGATATTGGGATCAGCAGAACAAACAGGTTTTGTTTGCAGGTACCGAGTTGCATGTATGTTTTCCTCACTATTTTTGGCATGCATGGAAAATGCATGTGGTTTCATAGTCATGATCTATTATTGGCATGGAGGATTTCCTAGATTGACAGTGGATTTTCCTAGCCCTGCCATTTCATGGATGTTGCACTAAAAATTGTCACATTGACATTTTGCTACCTGTATGAGATTACTTTCACTCATACTTACCTCCTCTTCAAGTCTTACAACCTTTGTTCCTCATTCCAAGCCCTAAAATCAAAAGAAAACCCACTAAAATATATGAAACTCAGGGTACACAGGTAACATGAAGCCTGCCTGCGTTCCTAGCTTGGGTACGCAGGTAATACACTTCTTACATGTGTTCCAGGACGTAGTTTTCCCTTGTAATGCCTACATACCCCCTCCAAAGTAAAAAAAGCGAGAAACTAAAGTGAGAAAGTTGAATTTTGGTCAATTCTAGAAGGTTCTAGAGGAGATTTTTTGGGGATGAGTACGCTTTAATAAGGTTCATGCATCCCTCACCTTAAGGAACTAATCCCTTGATGTGAGGAGAATATCCCTTTGAACGAGGATTCTATCCCTTCAAAGGTGGAACCCTAACCTCCTCATTTTCTCTATAAAAAGAGGCATTGGGTAGCCTCAAAGGGAGTGGAAGCTTTAGTGTGTTATTGAGTTGAAGTGTTGTTGAGATTTAGACTTCTTTCTAATGAGCTTTTGAGAGGAAATATCACATACCTCTATGTGCTCCTGGAGGAAGAGTGCAAGACTTATCAAAGTAGAGGAGACTCCTGCTTCGGACCCCGAGAAGGCTTGTTCAACATCAAGGCTAAGGTTGTAAGGTTCTTCTGTTATTTTAAGATTAATACAATCAACTTTTGTTTTTCTCATAAAATTTTCGTTCGATTGTTTATTTCAATAAGATGTTGTTTGATCGTTTATTTCATAGATTCCTTGATCACTATGATAGGTATGTTTTATAATTATTTGTTATACAGGTGTTATTTAATATTTTCTTGTTTGTGATTGCAGGTCGACGAAAGACGACACTTTCTTGTGACGAAATAACTCTTGTTGCGACGGAAGAACTATTGTTGTGACAGAAAGAATTATTGTTGCGACAAAAGAATTCTTGTTGCAACAGAAGGATTATTGATGCGACGGAAGCACTATGACCGCAAATAATCATTTGGATCTAAGGTAGGATGGACACCTTCATAGAATTTATTTGTAAAATGAATATATTTAGGGAAAGACAAACTTAGTTGTTCGTTTGTTGCTAGATTGTCTTCTGACACTAGGGAGATCAATCTTGTCCGCAAGATCAATTTATCCAGCCAACAAATTGGCGACTCCACTAGGGAAAGAATTTGATTTTCGTTTGTTTTGATTTGAGAAAATTCTTTTTTCTGATTTTTGATTGATTTGTATGGGCTTGGGTAACTTAGATTTACTTTGCTTTGAAAAGTTTTGAAGTCTTTTTTGTTTTTCTTGAAATTTTCTGGGGACCGCACATTGTTGCAGACCGTGTTAAAAGTCTTGAAAAACTTAGATTTCTTCTTTCAATTTAGTTTAGATTTGATTTAGGATTCTTAGTATCTACCCAAATCTGTATGTTTTTTGTCGAAAATCTCTTGTTTATGAGTTTCTTTCAGCAAATTTTTCATCTCATCAATCTCCATTAAGTTAATTGGGTGTTTTGAGTCTCTTTTTTGAGAAATTCTTAATTTGATTTCCTTTGGTCATTACTTGGAGGTTTGTCTCAGTTTTTTCACAATTTTTCATCTTTTTGCTTTTGTTTTTGCAAAAAAAAATTCCCCCTCATTCGTCGAGGGGGGCTAAATTGTGTATGAGTGTTAATCGCCTTTGAGTGTTTTTTTATCTTTGGAACTCTCACCCGATTTTCTTGACTTGCACTTGATTGGTTCTTAGATTACATTAGAATCATCTTGTGTTTGAGAATTCTCTTGCATAGATCACATTTGCATAATTAGAATTCTCATTTTCAGAATATGAATGGAAAATGTGCATAGATTACATTTGCATACTTTTCAAGTGAATTGTGCATAGATTACAATTGCATAGTTTACATTCTGAAAAATCAATCGTAGATTTAGATCAGTTTTCTTTGATTTGAATTTAGATGTTTTTATGCTTGTTTTAAAAACACAAAAATATAAAATTGTTTTGGAATTGATTTGCATTAGTTTTTCTTGATGAAATTAGTGCATTAGAGAATTTTTTATATTTTCTCTAAGTGATCAATTTTTTGCATTGTTGGAAGTGAATGGAAACTCTCTCCTTACTTTAGTTAGGATTCATCGAATTGAAAATATTACATTATCATATTCGATTGCATTCAGTTTTGGGTCGGATCATAACACCATTGGTTTCATATCCATTTACCCTTTTGAGTAATAACAGCCTAAATAACACATCGCTTAATTAAAATTCATCTAGTAATTTTTACATTTTTAGGGCTCTTTCCACCAATCTAGCTCAGGATTAGTGCTTTGGAATAGGTTGTAGTTAAATTTCCAAAGCAACTAAAACAAACAAGTAGATAAATCTTGCGGTAGGAAATAAATCCAATTGTAATTGGTACAATCTGGGACGCTTCTCTTAAAGGAGTTAATCACTAGATCATATCCGAACCTTTGAGACAATCAATTATGTTTCATTGGGAAAGATAGAAGATCTGCACACATTACAAACGGTAAACCTCGGATTAACCATTGTCAAGGAGCCTGGGGTCACTTGTCGGTAAACCTCGGATTGACCATATCGAGGAGCCTTCAAGGGGATTGAGCTTTGTCACTCTGCCCTTGCGCATGGAATCGAATCGTAGACTGTTCCCCCAGTTGTATTTGTTACTGTTGGTAACCTTAGTGTCCATAAGCTTAATATTATTTCCTAAGGTGACGGTGAAGGAAAGATCTCACTGTACCTGGAGCAAACGTTGACTAGACTCACTTGGACTCTCTAGGGGGTTCTCTTCACTCGAGATGGTTTTGTGAAGAAACTTGTGCCAGTCTGTTTCATTAAGCAGGTTGTCGGGGTAACTGTTCCAACCGCCATTTCTGCATTAAAATTCTACGATGTTAGATTTCATCACCAACTAGTGTTTTTAGTGCGGGAATCTACTGTTTGTGTGTGGTTTGACTCCTAGATTTGATAGCGCGTGTTAATTTGTTTGTTTTAACTTTTAGATACCATAGGTGTGAATTGTGAATTGTTAATTTTAGTTTTAATTTGTTAATAAAATTCACTGAAGTTGAATATAATGGCAACTGGTCCGGAATTTACCAACCAAGGAACCCCTCTTAACGAGAAGCCTAGTACTTTTCCTTGCTTTGGAAATGTTGGTCCTCCTTCTATGGCTACTTTTTCATTACCTAGATTTACAATAGGTTTACCAATATGGTTATTTTCAACTTCGTTGGCCCCGAATACTCCAATTGTTCCACCTCAACCGAATGCTTCACCTCAACAGAGTTCACCATCTCAACATCACCAACCTTCTATTGACCCTTTACCTTCTTCGCCCAATATTTCTTCCTCCATTTCTTCCTCTTCGCTTAGTAAAATCCTTGATGCTAGTAACCAAGTGGCTAAGAAGAAGAATAAAGGGAAGAAGAAGAAGAAGCAAGATAAGAAAGAAGTCAACCAACCAAACATGGTTGTAAGTGTTAGTTGTGTTGAGGAAACCTCCAACATGCATCGTAAACCCAAATACCCTTGCAGGCTTTGTAAGGGTGACCACTTCCTTATCAATTATCCCGGTATTCCAAAGGTCTTGGAAGTATGGTCATAAAAATCTCATCAACTTTCCATTGATCCATCAACCAATGATAGTCAGGTTCCTGGGAAAAAGGGTAAAGTTAGGTTTCCTTGTAAGTTAGGAAAAGGGAGTCATCAAACTCAAATTTTCCCTCACATGGATGAAGCCTCAAAATTATTGGAAAACCTTACTATTCCACAGCAAGAATTTCCAGCTGGTTACCATAAACTTTCTCCCAACCTACCGTCAACTGACAGAGTGATTGATCTAATTTCAAGGACAGTCGATCCCACTCTTCCATTGGAGAGTGAAACTCATATCACTCAGGTTGATGATCCATTAGTTGATCAAGTGGTCGATTCGATTTAACATTTGGTCGATCCCATTCTCCCTGTAGAGAGTGAACTTCATACCACTCAGGTTCTTCTTGCTACATCAGATTCTTCTACGCTAGGGGGAATTTCACCTGTTTCTACAGAACCCCCTCCAAGTACTGAGGTCTTTTCCTTTGATTGGAATAGGTTGACAGAACCTCGTCTTCCTTCCTCCATCCCTTTCCAAATCATTGTGAAGTTTGGTGGTAGGGACATACACCACACACAGGTAGATGAAGGTGCTTCTGTTAGTATTTTATCCTCAACTGCTTGGAAAGCTTTGGGTTCCCCTCAGCTTGTGCCTATTATGCAAAATCTGAAATCTTTTAACAGAACCATTAGTGAACCTTTAGGTATACTTCCTAAGTTTTCTATTACTTTGGAAGGTAAAACTATCTGTATTGATCTTATGGTAGTTCGAGGCCCCTTGGATTTCAATTTACTCCTTGGGCGAGACTATTTCTATACAATGAAAGCTGTAGTATTGACACTCTTTCGCGTGATGTCTTTCCCTCACAATGGGAATATTGTGACTGTAGACCATCTTTCGTTCCCTAGTCTTGATTTGACTACCAATAATATGACACCCCTAAATGTTCCTGATTCTAAAGTGGTATCTACCCCGCCACGAGTTAATTATGTGGCAACTAGTACCATGTTTTCAATTACCGATGTAAGCGAGCCTCTCATTGTTTGCTTGTATTCCTTTGACTTAGATCCAGTAATTGACATGGAAAAATCTATGGGATTATTTCAACGCAATTTTTTTATCCCTTTTGAGTCCCTTGACATGTCTTCATTTCATAGAACTATTCTTCCTTCTGATGAAGACCTCTTGGAAGCCATGATCGAGGTGCGTCACTTGACATGTGTTTCTTCCAGTTGGAAGCCATGATCAAGTTCTGAGGATAGTTCCTTTTACTGTGTCAACCTCGTTAAAAAAATGAAACATGTTGTGCCGAGGATAATTCCTTTTACTGTGTCAACCTCATTAAAAAATGAATCAGTGATTCTGAGGATAGTTCCTTTTACTGTGTCAACCTCGTTAAAAAATGAATCAGTGAGTATGAGGATAGTTCCTTTTACTGTGTCAACCTCATTAAAAAATGAATCAGTTAGTCGAGAGCATAGTTCCTTTTCTTGTGTCAAGCTCGTTAAAAAAATGAAACAAGCTTCCAAGAGGAAAGTTCTTTTCTTGTGTCAACCTCGTTAAAAAAATGAATCAGGTATGAGGATAGTTCTTTTTCTGTGTCAGCCTCATTAAAAAATGAATCAGTAGGTAGATTGTAAAGAGTATATTAATAGATTATAAATAAGTAGTTTCTGAGGATGGTTCCTGTTACTGAGTCAACCTCGTAAAAAAATGAATCGGGTATGAGGAAAGTTCCTTTTACTGTGTCAACCTCATTAAAAATGAATCAGTGTATCAAGAGGAAAGTTCCTTTTACTGTGTCAACCTCGTTAAAAAATGAAACAAGTTTCCATGAGCATAGTTCTTTTCCTGTGTCAAGCTCGTTAAAAAATGAAACAAATCCTCCCCTAATTGAGTCGAGTCTTTGACTAGATCTCGTAAATGTTAAGTCATATATTTAGGTTAGTTATTTCAGTTTTTGCATAATTTTCTTACAGTTTTAGGTCGGGTCTTTCAGATGATCTCGTAAATGAACCTTCATTCCATCCAGCTATTAATTACCAGCAGTGTACTTAGTTGAATGAAATGAAGCTGGGGGGGCATGCTCTCTAGCAGTTATGCTTAGGGGGCATCAAGCACAGTTTTCTCTCTATTTCAAGCTTGTGTAAAAATGAAACCACTCTGAAGCATAATTTTTCTCTGTTTCAAGCTTTTGTAAAAATGAAACCTATCTTGAGTCAATTTCGGTTATTATTTTCAAGACTCGTTAAACTCATGAAAATCCCGAGATTATTTTGCTATCTTTCATTCTCGTAAAACACATGAAAATGCCGAGTTCTTTCCATCTTTTCCTACTCGTAAATTAAATTGAAAGTCGGCCACAGGAGTATATTTTTATCCCTTTTTCGAACTCGTTAAAACTTACAAAAAAGTGAAAACCATGAGTACATTTTTATCCCTTTTTCGAACTCGTTAAAACTTACGAAAAAGCAAAACCCTGGAGTCCTCTTTTAAGCCCCTTTCAGACTCTCTAAACATGAAAATATTTCCGAGCACTTGATTATTCGAACTCATTAAATTAAATGAATGATCGTCCTTTCAGTATAAGTTTACCCCTTTTACGGACTGAAATGGACTATTTACGAAAAAGGTATACATTGACTAATTACAGTCGATAGAGTTCTCTCCCACATTATTTTATCCTTTTTCGGGCACGAGAGACTAAATTTATGAAAAAGTACACCCACGGAGTTTTCTTAATTTTTTCTTCTGACTCCCTAAAATTGAAAAACACTGATTTTCTCCTATACTGGACTCGCTAAAATTTAACAGTAAAGGACCTGTTCAATTTTAAACAGGAACAAACCACTCCTTCTTAGGGTTCGAATTTTAAAATAATTTGGACTCATCCAAAGGATGAGCTTATAAACAAGCAAATGTTATCCTCCTCAAGCTTGTCAAAAATAAAGAGGTACTTGCCAGAAATGGTGGGGGAAAAGAGAGAATAAAGAACCTGTTTGTTACATTTTGATTATTCGAAAAACCGTTAACCACTCTTGAACACGACACTTTTGTTCACCTGGGTTGGGAAATCCTTTACCTAACAGTTAATCAAACCATATTGAAAGTGTTCAGCCGGTTTCTGGGTATTAGCTTTGGGTCAATTGTCACCAAACCATCTACAGTGTCGTTATGTGTTCAAGAGGACAGTTCAAACAAACCATTCATATGCAAAATATTTGTCTTCCATTTTGACCATCCCTGAGTCAGTCCTTGCCAATATATTTCTTCAAAACTTGATCTATGATTTCATGTTGTGGGCTTGCCTACGACGGATCACTTTCTATCGACGACAGCTCCTTATCTAGGAAGTTGATCTAGAAATCGTCAGTACCTTGAAATCTACATGCCTCAATGGCAGGTTTCTCGCCTTCGACAACAGGTTACATCATTGACCTTCGATCGAATGATTCCGTGACATGTTCGACTTCAGCTCATTCATTCACATTTCATGGATTGTAATTGAGTACTTTGAGAGCCATTGACATTACTGATGGTTACTCTCACACTTGTTAACAGTTTACATTATTGACTAGTAATCAAGTGGTTTCTACCATGTTTGACTTCGACACATTTATTCAAATGGATAGAATCGTACTGATTCGAGAAACGGAAACCAAGAAACTGGATCTAGTTTCTACCATCCAGGCTGCGAGGAATTTTGTTATTCATTTATACAGTAGACTATTCATAAACAGATGGTTGCATCCATGTTGTATCTACATATGTCTATACTATTGATGTATTGAAAATCATTCCTGTATCAGAACAGTTTAAATCAGTTTTCTAGTTAGTTTTGATCTGAGTATGGGAATGCCTACCTCAGCGATGATATGATTACATATATATATTTGCATTTAATGTTTTTACAGGTTCCGACTGGGGTGTCCACAAGATGATCCTTGAAATGATAAAGTACTTCACTCTTCATACATGACAGACTTCCTCTTCATCTATTCCAGACTTCACACTTTAGGGGGCAATATGTTGCACTAAAAACTGTCACATTGACATTCTGCTAGCTGTATGAGCTTACTTTCACTCATACTTACCTCCTCTGCAAGTCTTACAACCTTTGTTCCTCATTCCAAGCCCTAAAATCAAGAGAAAACCCACTAAAATCTCTAAAACTCGGGGTACACAGGTAACATGAAGCCTGCCTGCGTTCCTGGCTTGGGTACGCAGGTAATACACTGCTTACCTGCATTCCAGAATGCAATTTTCCCTTGTAATTCCTGCGTACCCCCTCCAAAGTAAAAAAAGCGAGAAACTAAAGTGATAAAGTTGAATTTTGGTCAATTCTAGAAGGTTCTAGATGATATTTTTTGGGGATGAATATGCTTTAATAAGGTTCATGCATCCCTCACCTTAAGGAACTAATCCCTTGATGTGAGGAGCCTATCCCTTTGAAGGAGGATTCTATCCCTTCAAAGGTGGAACCCTAACCTCCTCATCTGCTTTATAAAAAGAGGCATTGGGTACCCTCAAAGGGAATGGAAGCTTTAGTGTGTGATTGAGTTGAAGTGCTGTTGAGATTTAGACTTCTTTCTGCTGAGCTTTTGAGAGGAAAGATCACATACCTCTATGTGCTCCTGGAGGAAGAGTGCAAGACTTATCAAAGTAGAGGAGACTCCTGCTTTGGACCCCGGGAAGGCCTATTCAACATCAAGGCTAAGGTTGTAAGGTTCTTCTGTTATTTTAAGATTAGTACAATCAAGTTTTGTTTTTCTCAATAAATTTTCGTTCGATTGTTTATTTCAATAAGTTGTCGTTTGATCGTTTATTTCATAGATTCCTTGATCACTATGATAGGTATGTTTTATAATTATTTGTTATACAGGTGCTATTTAATATTTTCTTGTTTGTGATTGCAGGTCGACGAAAGCCGACACTTTCTTGCGACGAAAGAACTCTTGTTGCGACGGAAGAACTATTGTTGTGACGGAAAGAATTATTGTTGCAACGAAAGAACTCTTGTTGCGATGGAATGATTATTGATGCGACAGAAGCACTACGACCGCAAATAAGCATTGGGATCTAAGGTAGGATCGACACCTTCATAGCATTTATTTGTAAAACGAATATATTTAGAGAAAGACAAACTTAGTTGTTCGTTTGTTGCTAGATTGTCCTTTGACACTAGGGAGATCGATCTTGTCCGCAAGATCGATTTATCCGGCCAACAATGGATAGCCTTGGTGTGGTAGGTTCATTTCATTATTTTTTTCTATTTGGTTCTCATGTTCCTTAAGATATGGGTTGAGTTACTTGTTCATGGAGCCTTGGTTGGAAAAATTCTCTGGATCCCTATAACATCTTGGGTTGAGTTACTAGTCTTGGAGCCTTGGTTGGAAAAACGCTCTAGAGCCCTTAGAGGGTTGAGTTACTAGTCCCAGAGCCTTGGTTCGACAAACGCCCTAGAGCCCGATAGAAGTTGTGGGTTGAGTTACTATTCCAGGAGCCTTGGTTGGAATAAATGCTCTAAAGCCTTGGACAACTTGGGTAGAGACCAAACTGGTGATGGTTGTGATGTCCAACCGTGAGGTGGAATCAATGGTTGAGGATTGAGGTGGTTTGGCATCTGAAAGCCCTAGTTTGGTTTTGATTAATTATTTTTATAAGATCCCACATTCATGCTTGGAATATCGCATGGGGGTGGCTGGCTGAAGAGATATTTCGCTCAGCCATTTCTATGGTCGGGTGGAACGTGGAATTCCAAGAATTGGTTGCATTTTTCTTATGGAAAAAAAGCTCTTTTCCTCTTATGTTGATAGGTAAATATGCTTGTTATTATGTGGCTTATATGGTTTTTATGTGCTTGTCATTTATGTTGTTTATATTTTGGTTATGAATGTGTTTTATGATAGTGATGATGTATGGATCTCATCATGTTTTGATTTTTAAATCAATGAACAATGTATATATGACAAAATAGATGGCAATGCAGTTAATGTGATGAGGAAACAATTATTCTTAGTGATTCTCAGATAAGTATGAGACCCCTATGCTCAGATATGTTGTTTAAACCTGTAGATTACATATTTATGACATGTTTGACGAAACAGTTGTTATGGCTAGTAGGGGTCCAGTCAAGTCCTTGTTCAAGTTTTTTCTTTTACATTTTTATTCTACTATTATCTTTTAGTTCTGAAAGTGTCATGTAGTTTTGGGCAGTGACCTGGAATCTGGGCCTGAGAAAGTGGCACATAAATCGATTTCACAAGCTCAGAACTGTTGGGAAAATTCCCCATTCACATGCATACCCTTGTTGCGCGTGCGACTGGAGGGTCCCAGACACACTCTTGCCCATGTCAAGGGAGAAACTGGGGGATGATGCATGAAAATTTTAGGTTGGCTCAGGGGCTAGCCTCTTGGAAAGTTGGGATGGCTCTTGGGTGTCCTATAGCATGTACAGAAGGTATGTGGTGTGGTGAAATGTCTATTCCACTTCCTTAAGGTGATCTAGGAGGTTGGATCAGATCATAGTAACTCTTCGTCACATGTTTAAGTCGTTTGGCTGGTTACTTGGGTAGATGTAGGAGGAGGGTGTTACATATTTCCATGGAAGGGGTAAAACTATAACAGTTTCCTTTAATTACAAATAGAGTTACAAAACATCTCAACTAAATGATCTAGATGCTCCACAAATATCTCCAAGTGATGAGTTGTTTTTTTTTTTTTTTTACTTTGACTCGCTCCTATATCGTGATTGATTAGGAAAGGCAACATGTGATTAATAAATTGTGTGTGTAAAGCAACATATCCCAAAACCTTAATTAATCCAAATCGGTAAAGGAACTGAAATGTAATCATGTAACAACAAGCTTCGACAGACCATCCAAACCTTAAACAAACCTTACATTAGTTTTATTATTAAAAAACAACCTAAGAAAGTAGTTCTAATGTCAAATTATAAGTAGAATTGGACTAAGAAAAATATGAGTGAAAAGGGACATACAAAAGTGAATAAGGGTTGTTACAGTAATAATATATGGTCTCGTTAGTCAAAAAGGGATAAAAGAAATAGGAAAATAAGTAGTAAAAAAATGACAATTTTGTGACCTGACATCTCCCCCCACCTTAAGCTTCTGCATGTCCTCATGCAAGACTCATGTCACTGATGCATGACATGCTTAGAGTGAAGTTGTGGGAGGTTGTATTTTCCTACCATGTCTTCACCTCTGACCCTATATCCTCGAGAAATAACTAATTTTGGCTCTCAAAACTTATTAGTGATACTATGTGGATGTTGATACAGATAGGTGGGTAACCAAACAAGAGGAGACTTGAATGTAAGTCTTATCCAGCCTCCACCACTCCTAATAAAGTTAATATAATGATGAACTCTTGAAAGTTCTTGCTCAAAATTTTGATAACAATAGGGTGTTGTGCAGGTAAATCCCCTCTGCGGAAAGAGGCGATCCCTCTAGCCCTGGAGTGGGTCTAGCAACAAGGGAAACAAGTTGGAATTTCAGACTCCTAGCTAATGAATTAAAACGAGTTAGGATAGATGGCCTACCTTGGCCCAACGCTTATGTTGTCGTTTGTAGCAGCAATCTTCTGATCTTTGTCTTCACACGTTGCGGTATTTTAGTGGAAATATCCATGTACCTGCACAAGGATCAAGTGAACGATGACAGCATACGAAAACATATTCTCATTCATAGCTATTTGATTGGTCAAGGAGAATAAAAACACTTTGCATTTTATCAAACACAAAATTGGAACCCAAAAACTAGTCTTGTATTAAAGATAGAGAGAAGAAGTTTACAACCAAAAAGCCTTGACATTGCAGCCTCCTTCAACGGGTCCAGTCAAACATGTCTCAAGCATTCATCGGGGATTGGACTTGGCAAGGCGATGGGCCTAAACTCTCTCTCGACAATAGATTCCTCTCTTCTCTATTCTCACACCAGCTGTAGTAAGGACTATTCAGCTAGTTGAAACTATGTGAGAAGGATGTATTTATAGGAGAGGAGGAGGTGGTTTGGGATCCCTCATAAGGTGGAAGGGAGTCCTTATCCTTTGGGAATTTTCTCAAATTTAGGAAACAAGACTCCAAAGGAAGGACTTCGGCGTTATTCAGTTGAACAAACCATGATGCCCCCACTCACGAAGTGGTTGGGCATGGAAAATTCGTTTCTATTTTTAAAAAAATTCCAAAAACAGCTTGGCGCAGGCAGTATACTGAGACAGAGTGAAAATGGGCGCGAGGCCCAGTGCTAATTTCTCTACGGGCACGAGGCCATAACTGCCTACCAGCGCCGACCCAAAATCATGTGTTTTTGAGAGTATGCTCCAGGAATATTCAATGGAGAAAATGTTCTTCACATGCCAAGGGATGCAATGATACTTTTTTCAAGGTATGAAAATATATAAAAGTCACTGAAATGGTCCTCCAATATTTGGGATGGGGATTGCAGGGACGGTGACAAAATATTGTGTAACATAGGGTCTCCCTTCTTAAATTCTTGTCAGGAAAGATTCCATCTCAACTTGCTTCCTTCTAAGGAACCAATCATTCATTCCTTGTATATTTCTCTAGCATCTATGTAGAAATTATTCTCGATGGTCCATCAACAGTGTATTAGTTGCTGGAAACCACCATATTTTATTGTATTTGTGTGAAAATATACAATTGAACTAGGTTCTCCTCTAATAAACAATTTTACCCACTCTTCATTAATTGTTACAGTATCATGGGAAACTTTTCCACCTATCTGATTTTGCATAAAAGAAACAAAATCCCTCAGTTGTACGTCTCCCACATAGGGTGTCATATTGAATGATTTGTCCCTAAAGAAATCAAGATCATGTAGGTACAACTCGTACAAAAAATGTTTTTTTCTGAGAAATTAGCACTTTGAAATATTTCTAGGAAGTCGTGTATCTCCCTTGTGTTATATGGTCACTTTTCCTTCAAGGTTGTTAATTGGAAGAGATAATGTTTTTCTTGAAAATATAAAGGGTAATAAGGAGAAGGAATCCTACCGCACAATAAGCCATTAATGATCTCATAAATGAGCTCCTTTTCTTGTTGTAACAGCTTAACCTCTCCTTGCAGTTCCTTCACATGTTTCATTGCTTGATTCCTCTCCTTCTGAATCTTCACAAATTCTGCAATTCTTAAATTTTCAGCCCACTCCTTCTTAAGCTTATTAATCATTTCCTCATGTTTCTTTAGTAATATCACTTCATGTTTGGGAAATAGATCTAATTTCTCCCACTACTCTATTACCCTCATCAAATCTTCAAATTTAACGTGAGTTGTTTCAGATGTTGTTTCGGCATCCTCCTTCTAATCCCTTTTCTCCTCATGTTTCTTTATCTCAACTATTGGTTCTTGTGTAATAGCATCTTCATCGAGAGGTTCTTGTGGTACATTATTCTTTTTATTTTCAGTCTGCTATGTTTCAACAGATGGTTCTTATGTAATAGCAACATCATAAACATGTTCTTGGGGATTAGCAAACTGATTTTCTTCTTCCTTTTATGCTTCAACTGTTAGCTCTTGTGTAAAAATAGCGTCATCAGCAGGTTCTTCTGGAATAATAGGTCAAAATTCTTTGTCCCATTACCACAGTTTTACTCCAACTAAAACAATAACAATCTCCTGAATTTTAGCGTCCTGAAGGATTTGTTGACAGCCCTTACAAATTTTCTTTGAGACAGTAGATGATGTCATTTCTACAGCCTTTGCCAACATATCCAATCCAAATTCATTCTTAAAATGAATTTTTTATTTAACCAAGGAATTTTTTTTGTTTAGCTCCTCATTTTCCTTTCTCATACTTTCAATTTGAACGAGAGGATCAATTTTCATCTTACATGGTGAAGTAGCAACCTCTTTTTCTTTTGTATACTCTTATGTTACTTTTCCTTTTGTCTCATGTTATTTCTCTAGTTATTTTTCATGCTCTAGTGAAACAGTCAATATTTCATATGTAGAGGGGCCTGATTCTGCATACTTCTTATACTTTCTTTGTCCTGTTTCTCCTCAAACCCATTAGGTCTAGTTGTATCAGCACATTCCCCCTTAGTTGTAGTAGTACATTTTTAGTCTCTTCTGGTATAACAGCTACTTGCACCCTTTTCCCAAGGGTTCTTCCACCAATTGGACTTTTCACTTTCATTTTTTGCACTATTACATTTATTGATACTCCCCTAGTCCCTTCAGTTGTATTCACTTCCTAATCTCTAGTTTCAGGCACAGTTGTTATTTCAATAGTTTCATCCTATAGCACTTCCTCTACAATCAGGCACAAACCTCCTCTTTCCTCTGATGTCTCACTAGACACCACCATAGGTTCTTCTATCCACGTCTCCTTTCATCGTGAGGATGAACTAGCGGTCATTCTAATGGAACTCCACCTCTTAGGATTTTTTCGACCAATCATAGGAGGTGTATCATCCCTACTACACTTAGAGTCTATGGTTGTCTTTCTCTTGGAAGATGTAGCAGTTTCAACAACAAGTGTTGTTTCAACGTTGGGTGTTACTTCAGTACTTGGTGTTGTTTCAGTGCTAGGGGTTTCTTCAACACTTGGTGTTGCCTCAACACTCTCTTCATTCTCCTCATTTTCACCAACACAAGGTCTCACTATTAAAGCATGCCATGAGCTCCCTTGTCTCTGTAATGAATGCATGATGATTAATTTAATGAGTTCATGGTTATTGATACAAGTTTATGGATTATTTTCCCCTTTCACAGCCTCTTCCATGTGTTTGAATAACTTTAGAAATTAGTATGGTAAATTAATCAACTGCCATGTCCTCAAGCATGCCAACAATTGAAAGTGATAATTGAAAATAATCCCAAAACAACCCTCACATGTAATTAATTTTTGGATGAAAAGAGATACATTTTCCCAAGGGTGAGGAAGACATGTTCTATCAAAACCCATGTGCTTGGGTGTCAATTATTCTCCCTCCTATAAGAATATGGCCTTAACTTCAAGATTGGCCACTTTCCTTGAGAACCATCGTTCTCCTATCCTATGCAGCCATGTCACTTTTTCGATATTTTCTTATCTTTTGAATCCCTTAACCCCAAAGTGTTGTTCAAATAAGATTGGGAAAATTCTAAAGAAACCAATTCACTGAAACCTTGTAATTTTTCAAAATAAATCATTCATCCAACTCTTCAAAAAAAAATCCAATTCTTCTGAATGTTGTAATAGCACATTAACATAGTAAGGTTCGTGTCTAACCACTGCTCCACCCATAGCTACTCAGAAGCACACTACTCAACAATGCTAGGAACCTATTACAGAGCTACTTCAGTGCACACAAATTCTTTCTTAGGGGAGAATGTCAAGGTGTTGGAATTACCAGTGGTTACTCCTTATTACCAATTCAAAACTTTTAAATTGAAAGGAGTTTCTAAACTATTGCGCTGATGTTTGGATGTAACAACACGAATAATAAATAAAAAGTAATAATGATGAAGGAATATTGGTACTAATGATAATGTTTACATTGATTTAATTGTAAAAAGTAATTGTGTCAGAATGTTCTAATCATCCAGTATTATGGCAGGGTCATGAATGTATTAATTGGATGAATAATTGGATTTCCTAGATCCAATCTGATTATGAAAGGCAACACATGCTTAAGAAATTGTCTGTGTCACAAAAAAAACTCTTAAAACCTTAATTAATCCAAATCAGTAAAGGAAGTGAAATTTAATGTTGTAACATCAAGCTTCGACAAACCATCATAACCTGAAATAACCCAGCCATTAACCATTAAACTACCTAACTCGTAAGCACCAAATCCCTTAGCTCTTTACCCTTAATCCCTTAATCATTAATCCTTGTACCCCAAATACCTAAATCACATAATACTCAAAGCCCCTATCCACTTAACCCCCAACACCTCAATTAATTAACTATTTAGACACATCTGATGCTAAATACGGGGCTAAAAAGGGAGCTAACAAAGGAGGTAATTTAGGTGTAAAAAAAGGAGCTAAACCCAGTGCTAGCATTGGCACTATTTCTAGGAAAATTGATGGTGTTATTTATGACACTATTTATGGCTATATTTACGGTGGTAATTTTCGGCACTATTTCTGACGTTATTTATGGCTCTACTTCCAACAATATTATTGGCTAATTTATCACCTAAATGTTTTGGCTGGCGAAAGCAATTCCATCCCAATAAATAACACTGGATTTTTCAAAAAAATGGATAAAAATACAATAAAACAATCCTTGGAAGCAAAAAAATGATCTAATAACAGGGATTTGTTGTAGTGATAAGTGAATGCCTAAACATATATTTCTTATAAATATCAGGATTTTGGTAAATATTGAGGAATATTTAGCATGATCTTCCCAATATATGTATACATTATTTCAAAGTTAATATGAAAGGTGTAGGGTTGGCTATAGAAGTACATAAGAGGGGTTATGATTCCACCACACGGGAAGAGGAGAGGGGGATCAAGGGACCTAGATAAATAATCCTAAGCTTTCTCAATTACCAAAGTCTCTTAACCTTCATCTTTTCACCATGCTCTTTATTAAAAACACAACCACCATTAATTGAATATAAGAAGTAGTTCACCATGTGCCTTATTAAAAACATAACCACCATTGCTTGAATGTATAGTTGGTGGGAAGTGAAACTTATATAGTTATGAGGCATGGGTTTGAATACAAGTCTAGAGGAGTGTAAGAGACTCCATCTCTATAGGAATTTAAACAAGCCTCATGAATATTGGACCATCTCTTTTCTTGTGCACTCTCTTGATGCTTTGAATGAATATTCAAGTGTCTCATTATATGATATTCGTTCTGTGTATGCATTATATGTTATGTTATTTGAATTGGAGGTTCTTCTCTTTAACCAAGGATTCAAGACTATAAGCATAGATGTGTGTGTGTGTGTGAGTGTGTGCTTGTGTGTGCGTGCGCGCGTGCATGTGTGTGTGCGCGTACATGCGCTCATGTAGATGTCCTTCAAATGATGCCCTAGAATTCCAAGGATTTAAAGACACTAGCATCTAAAACTCAAAAAAGTCCAATTTTTAATAATGCCAACCTTTGTGGGTTTTCTAAATCATTTTCTCTCTAAAATTCTTCCAAGGTTTACATAAGTTGTAAACCTTTTTCCAGTAAAGCATTCAAAACCTCTCTCTCTCTCTCTTAGGGATATATATGTGGAAAAATGCATCAAAATATGTAAATTCACCAACCAAATTCTGCATGTAATCTAGTACACACAAAGGTATAATATGGTTACTATGGAAGGGAGTGAAATTCCCTATCTTAAGGATTCATAGGCATGCATAACCAATATCCTATGCCACATCCATTAAGTTACTAAAATGGTTGGAAACAATCTCATAATTATATATTACTAATAAATCATAAACATAATATAGGCTCATAGCATACTTAAGGTTTTTAGTGGGATAATATGTTGGAAATATCAACAATACTGAGAGGGGAGGTGAATTAGTATTGAGTACCTTTAGAAATTTGTACTTCACAAGAAACCAAAAACTTTTTTGTAATATATCATCAACATAAGAACATCAAATATCCATGGAAACTTATTATATATTTTCAATTTATTTACAAGCTATAACTTAAAGGAGGCTACAACCCCCTGGTTTACAAGCTCCCACTGGAAGGTAGCGACAACCTTCTGAAGGAAGCTACAACTTCCTTAACTAGCACCACCCTTAATAATAAAAGATAGAACAAGAATTTTGGGCTCCTGTACCAGGGATAGTGACCTAATTACAACAATACACAATCACTGTTTTCTCTACTAAGTCATTTACAACTTCAGGTTTGCCCTTAAATTTGACATGTCCAACTCACATGCTACTGTAACTTTAGTTTTAATTTGAAATCTTAAATATAAACAACCCAACAACAAGAGGAAGATTCTAACTCATACCTAAGATATTAGTTTGGAGAAATTTGGTCATGCTACAGAAGAGAATGAACTTTGACTTAATGTATTTGTGATGTGTCTTTGTGTTCTTCTTTTTCAGTGTGCCTTAACATACCTTAGATCTTGCCTTTGACCAAGTCCAAATATTCCTTTTGTTAGCTGCTATATATTATCAAAACTATGTCCTCAATCGGCCTCAAAGACAACCCTTAAATAAGTATTTATTCTACGTCCAAAATAGCACAAAGTTTGGCTCTTCCTCAGTTGCTTCCATAGGGAATTTTTGGCCCTTGTCCTACAACCTAGACAGGTTCAAAATTTGGTCGTTTTGAGGCCTGAAACAAGCTCAAATTTTGGCCTCTATGTGTTTTGTAACAGACCTGAATTTCAACCTCTTTGTGATATGTAACAGACCCAAATTTGGGCCTCTCTATGGTTTGCTACAGGGATAGATTCAATTATAGGTTGAGGTTTTTATAGGGCTTGTAACATAGCTAAATTTTTCCTTAATTAGGTTGATTTTTCTCCCACTGATACTCCATAAAATATACTCAAAAATCGAAAAAAATAATAATAAATAAATAAATAATATAATATATATATATATATATATATATATATATATATATATATATATATATATAATAAAGAAATAAATAAATATTTCCATGAAAACCTTAACTAGAACAAGAAAACAATATTTCAAAGATACCCTTCCTCTTTGGTTTATAATATGTAAACCTTTCTTTTCTACTCCTTAAGAGGTCATAATTACTCACACTTGCTTCATCGAATACCTTGGTTGAATGGGAGAGGGGATGACCTACGAATAGGCCTTGTTGACCCCCAAACAAGGTTGACTTAACCCAAGTAGGGCCGACTTGACTGGAGCCAAAGAAAATTAACTTTTGACTTGAAAAATTCATATCTCCTCAACCAAGAGGAGTTAGAGAGTGAGTCATACCTTATTAGAAAGGTCTTGGTGAGCACTACAAGATGGTGTAATCCATTATTGTGTTTTTACTTGATTATATCCACCAAAAAATAGGGGATGTGTATGACCTATTCACCCTTTGACATCAATGATAACTTTCTTTGAACAATATCCCCCTTTCTCATTGATTTCTATACTCATGCTCACCTTGTCTCATGCTTCACTTCCTTTCTCTCTCATTTTGACATCAATGACACAGGGTGACTTGTTTCTTTGGGGTTTCTCTCCCTGAACATATGGAACTCAACAAGACTTTTGTATTCATACATTTCCCTTCTTTGCTTTCCCTAAGGCTATTTTTATATGCTTGATCTAGGGTGTTTATATTGTTTGGTCTTATTGTAGCTATTGCAACCAATCTTCTTGAGGCCTCTTCTATGATTTCACATTTTCGAGTATCAAACAAGAGATTATATCATTGGTCACACATTTTTCTGAACTGATAATATTATGCTTCAAATCTTCAACCAAAAGATCCTGTGTTGCTTTTACATGTTCACTTCTAATATTTACACATTTTCCAAGTACCTTGATGGAGGATTTATATCCAAATACAACATTGTCACTTTTTCTTTTTAGGCTGACAAATTTGTTTTGATATCCTGTAATATGTATCGAGCACCCATTGTATATGTACCATTCATCTTATTTATAGTCAACAAATCAATGCTAGATTGCAATCTTCCTTCTTTTTATTTTCCCATATCATAGTTGGTTTCTTTGTCTTTGTGATTTGAGCATATTCTTTTACAATCATGTAGTCTTGTGCCTTGTGACCAATATTATTGTGCATGTAGCATACAATGTTATGATTTATTAGTGGTTCAAATGGACTGTAGTTTCTATTGGTAGACCCATGAACATTTCCTAATCTATGGTTGTCAGTCCAGGCTTAGTAACTCCATGAATTGTTGCATTTCTATTAAGAAAAGTCATTGCATATACAAGCAGAGGGAGACCATTGGAATTCATATTCCAGTGTCTCTTTGTCTTCTTTATTCTCACATTTACAATATTTCGAACATTTTTCTAATCCTTAAAGATTAGGTGTCAACATCCCCCCCCCCCCCACCATTAATCTGAAGGGATGTCGGTGAGTCCAAGCATCATTTTGAATATTTCAAACTTTTCTCTTCTAAGCGCTTTGATGAAGATGTCTTCAATATGTTCATTTGTGGAGCAATGGAATAGGTGAATAGTTTTGGCCTCAACATGATGTCGAATCAAATGATACTTTATATTGATATGCGTAGTTTGATCATGGAACTTTGGGTTCTTGGCCAATTTTATTTCATAAGTATTGTCAAACAAAAATTGAGTAGAATGCACTTGTTTTTCTTGCAAATCTTCCAAAATTTTCCTGAGACAGACATTTTCCTTTGTTGCTTTTGCAACTACCACAGATTTTGCCTATGTTGCGGAATCTGGTGGAAATAATTGTTTACGTGACCTCTAGGAGACAACCCCTTATCCAAGATTCATAACATAACCTGAAGTAGATAATATGTTTCTTTATCTCCATAAAAAAATGAATTAGAGTATCCAATCAAGTTGAAGTCATCCCCATTTTTATACTTGAGTCTAAAGTCTTGAGTTCCCTTCAAGTACCTTAGAACTCTTTTTACAATAGACCAATGACCCTCACAAGGTTTTTTCATAAACCTAGAAAGGATTCCAAAAACAAATGAAATGTATGGTCTAGTAGTAGTGAGGTAGTTAAGGCTTCCTACAAGTTGTTTATACTTTGTTGCATCCTCAAATTCATTTCTTTCTTTGGATGTGATATTTAAATTTTGTTCCATTAGAGTGGTCACAGGATTGCATTAGTCCATGCAAAATTTGTTCAAAAAATCTCCATTCTACTTCCTTTGAGAGAGGAATACAAAATTATGATGTTGGGTTACCTCAATACCCAGATAGTAGTGAACATATCCCAAATATATCCCCTCAAAACCTTTCCTAAATTAATTTTTATGGATGCAATGTAATTTTCATTGCCCCTTTTCATCAATAGATCATCTACATACACCACAAGGTATACAAAAAAAAATTCCAAGTTTCTTGACAAATAAATTTGCATCATAAATATCATAGTATTTGAAATTTAGTTTCAAAAGATAATCAGTTAATTTCTCATAGCAGGATTGTGGTTCTTGCTTGGGGCCATACAACTTGCATACTTTGTGCTCTTGTCACTTTACAACAAATCCTTTTGGTTGAGACATAAAAACATTATCTTTTAGATCTCCATTTAATAAAGTAGTTTTCACATCCATTTGATGGTATTTCCAACCATTCTGAGTTTCCAAGGCAAAAGGAGTTCTGATGGTAACCCATATTTTTATGGGGGAAAATGTATCCTCATCATCAACCCCTTTTTTTTTGTGCAAAACCTTTTTCCACTAGCCTTTCTTTATGCTTGTCAATGAGCCATATAATTAATACTTGTTCTTGAAGATCCACTTGCAGCCAATTGATTTGGTTCTGAATGGAGGGTCCACCAGATTTCACGTTCCATTCTTTATCAATGCATCACACTCTTTCTGCATAGCTTCTTTCCATTCATCATGAGAAACAACTTCTTTAAAGGAACTTGGTTTGAAATCTATAGACAAATTTAACGCACAATCATAGGAAACATCCATATCAACAACTGAATTAGAATCATCTATGTCACCTCCATTATGTCCAGTATAACTTCTTGCTCCAATATTTCTAACCTCATCAGGATGAACACTTTCAAGTGTCTTAGTGAGCCATTTTGGAGGACCTTTCTGAGATGGACCAATTTTTTCATTTGACTGAGATGGGTTTGAATCAATATTTATCCTTCCAATTCTATCAATCACATCACTCAAAGTGTCTTTTTGATTAGTGGTTAGAGCTTCGTGAGGGGGAGAGAGTGCTTCTAAAGGAGATTCCACATATTGATATAGGATAGGGATCCCCCCTTCAAGATGTGGAATCTCATTATCAAAATCTTGAAAATATTTTTCATTATTGAATTTGTCCAAGTGATAAAGTTTCTGCTCAACAACGTTTTCAGACTTGGAACATTCAAGAAAGATCAAATCTATAGACAATATAGACTTCTTATTTACTTCATCATAGAGACAATATGCTTTGGAGGTATTCGAGTACCCCAAGAAGATACACTTTAGACTCCTTGCACCAAGTTTGGTTCTTTGTTCCTTAGGTATCAAGGCATAACAGGTGGAACTATAAACCCTAAGATGCCTCACCAAAGGAATGTGGCCATACCACTTTTCATAGGGAGTATTTTTTTTGAGAGCATGAGATGGAAATTTTCTTTTGATATAAACTACACATAGAACTACATCAACCCATAACATCAGCTTAACATTTTTTTTAAACGTCATTGAACTCACCATATTTAAGATTGTTTTGTTCATTCTTTCAGCTACACCATTCTGTTGAGGATTATAGGCACGATTGTTTGATTTCGAATCCCATGCTAGCGAAGATACTTTTCAAATTCATTTGAAGTATATTATTTTCCATTATTAGTATGAAGATCCAATATGAGATTGTGTATTGTTTTCAATCCATGCATGAAAGTTTTTGAAAGTTTTAAAATATTTAGATTTGTTCTTCAACATATATACCCAACACGTTTTGGTGTAGTCATCAATAAAAGTCATCATGTATTTATTTCCATTTGCAAAGGGAAAATAAATAGGGCCACACAAGTCCGAATGAATCGCTTCAAGCTTTATACGTGCTCTGGAATAAGAATCATGAAATAACTGTTTGCTCTATTTTCCTAAGATACATGCATAAAATTGCTTAAATTTCCTAAGAATTGTAGGAAAACCATTAACTCCATTTCTCTTCAATAAAAAAGGTTTTCATAGTTTAAATGTTGAAATATAGCATGCCATAACGGACTGGATGGTTGTGTACCTTCATCATACTGAGAACTATATGCATAGTTATGTGCACAAGCAAAGGTTACTTGCAACTTCAAGAGTCTTTATTCTTTTATCTTTGTCATGAAAATTGAGTCATCTAATGCTTTTCTCACCTCAACCTTGTCATCAAACATGTGAATGTAGTGCCCTTGTTAGTGGATGTGAACCAAGGAAAACAAGTTTCTCTACAACTCTAGGAGGTAGAGAACATCATGTGGAATAATGTCAGGGGGACCAGGTAGTTTGAACCTAATGGTGCCAAGTATGGATGGCTTAAGTTTTGATTTGTTTGCAAAGTAGACTGCTCCATCTACATTTTCATTGAATTCTTCAAAATAATATCTTCAAAAGGTCATGTGGCAGGTTTTTGTTGAATCAAGCAACCTTGCATCTTTCCACGAATCAAGTGATGCATTAATCAATTCTTTGGTTACTCCAATATTGAAATGTGCCACAATATAATGAATGGATTTAGGTGCTTTAACTTTCCCTGGATCTGGTGATTCTCCTTTCTCTTCATTCCTTTCTTGTATGATTCTTTCCCAAGAGAGATTTCATGTGGAAGCATCATGTTCATTTCTGTTGCAGCATAAAAAAATGAATATCAAGTCTTCTTCCTTGGTAAATTTTGCCCCCCTGCCTATGTTATTCTTCTATCCACGTCCTCTTCTACCAACTCTTCCTATGGAATAATCTTGTGTCTGATTCTTCTTTTCTATGCAAGGCACACAGCTTCTTCAGAAGACTGAGAAATTGTCTTCCTATTCCCAAAATATTTCTCTATTTATGCAAACTTATCCACAAGAGATTCAAAGGTAATTTCTTTAAGTTTTCCACTAGCTTGTAATGATTCAAGGTAGTGAGAATATGTGGGATATAGTGTCTTGACGAAAGATGTGAGAGGAACATCCATTTTGACATTGGTGGCTTCTACATCATGCATAATAGCTATGATTTCAAATTCTAGGGAAAGGGGATCATCATATTTCAATTCAAGATTGAAGAGTTTGATCATAAGTTAGACTACTTCAACCTCAAAGTGTGAGTCATATAAGTCTTTCAACTTCTTTAAAGCACTAAGGCATTTGTAAATGGTGCAATGTGATGACTCACCTCTTCATTTACTAGTATGACAATCAAGGCATGGGCCTTGCTATTATTATTCTTCCATATGGAAATCTATTTGTCAGATGTGGGATTTTTAGGAGGATTTCCACCTTCTCCTTCACATACTTATTTCCACAATTCATTGAAAATGAGGGTATTCTTTATCTTTCTGGACCATTCATGCTAGTTCTATTTTCCAGTGAGAACTACTCCAACAATGGAAATAAGAGAATGAATTTTCAAGAAAGGAACTTTCAACTGACAATTCTCTTGAATGGAAAAGGTTCCAAAGAGCTTTCAATTTCCAAAGCAATCAAAGTCACAATCCCTCCCTTTATGTTTTTGTTATTATCTAAACAACATTCTTGATACCCTTCTATTACAAATTGGTTTAATATAGTATGTGCATATGTCAATACTTCAATACAAAATGTGTATATAACTAATGCATATGAATAGGAACCAACGAACCATATAGTGAGCACAAACCAACGCATATAATATGAGAATTTCAATACAGTTATAAATTATTCAATGCATAAAGATGATTCGACATATCAATGCCAATTCATATGACATACCAACCACAAACAAAAATTACATATAACATCAAGGAGGATGAACCAACGAGCATCAAAGAGCATGAAGGAACGACAACACATGACATATAACATCAACCAACATATAATATGCACAGAATTCAATGTAGATCAATACATTCACAATGCAATAAACGAACCAATGAATGGATCAATCATATCAAACATGCATAATATAATCATTGTACATACCATGTCGAGACTTTAATCAGCACAGAGAATCGCGTGAACTTCATAAAAAAAACTCAACGCACAGAGATGGAATGGTCGCTTTTACACATTTCTTAACATTCCTCCATGAATTTTCCTTCATACATTTTTCAACAACCTTCCATGATTTTCTCAAGTCATCTACCCAACCAACATACCTTCAACATTCAATGCATATAAATTAAACAAAATTCAACTCACGCATATGATTGGAATGAATACAAGACTTCAATCAAAACATAGAGACTCCAAATGCATGCTCTAGTAGAAAATAATACATAGAAAGATGTGCTTCAATGCATATACATTCAATGCACCAACAATACAACGCAAAGAGTAATACATTCAATACTCCAACTTTTAGATACAGACAAAGGACAAAGCAAGGACATTTATGAGTGGGAGAAAAAAAATAACAAGAGTTACAAGGCGAAAATAAGACCCATGAACATGTGCTCTGATACCATATCAGGCCAGGCATGGTAACTCCATGAATTATTGCATTACCAATGAGAAAATTCATTAATATATACAAGGAGAGGGAGACACTTTGAATTCATATTCCAGTGTCTCTTTGTCTTCTTTATTCTCATATTTACAATATTTTCCCAATCCCTAAATATTAGGTGTCAATAAATCCATAATAATTCTTGTTTCTGGCATAATTGCATCTTGTATTGATTTTACAATGAATTGTGTTATGTCCGAAAATTTTGCAAGAGTAACAATGACCAAGAAAAATATTTTCATACATGGGAAAGTAGGATGATATTTTGAAGTTGTTCTACCATGGAGGTGGTTCAATCCATTACTGATCCTTGTGATGGGTGTTCTTATAATCATCAGCATAATTTATTGATTCATTTTTGGTTTATTCCTTTAGAGGCTTGGAGCTTGTGTTCTTTTTGCTTCAATATGAACCTATATAGCCAAGACTTGTTTTATCACCTAGTGATCTTTGACAACCGAGAATGTTATCAAACACTAGCAAGCTATTCAAGTTCTTATTGAGCTTATAAATTTCAATCCTCCATGGCATAACTTCATCTTCAAGCTTCTTATAGTCTTCTTCTTTCTTCTTCATCTGGATATTCATTACTTCCTCAACTCTTTTTGCTTCTTCAAGTTGTACCTTTAAAGATATATTTTCTTCACCACATTTTTCAAGTAAGATATTCAATTCTCTATTTTTGTTTATGAGCTTTCCATTTTCTTTTTCATTCTTCTTCAAATTTTCTTTTAGATCATCATCTTCTTATTATGTTTCTAAATCATTTTTGAGTCCCCAAAAGAATCTATTTTCATTTTTGGTTCTTTTGTTTCTTCATTTGAATCAAATCACTCTTCAACATGATCATTATTTTGGGTTTCTTGAGCTATGAATATAACTTCTCTTACATCCCCTTATTTTGTATCACTTTCATCTAAAGAATTGTTGTCTTATTTAGAATAAAGTTTTTTCTTGTGGAAGATTTTCTTTTCCCAAAAAGGGCATCTCTTAGCATAATGACCTATTATGCCACAATTGAAACATTTAAAGCGTAACTTACCTTTGTTTTTTCCAATTCCTCTCTTGATATTTCTGACGATTTTTTATTCTTCTTCATATGATTCATCACATAGCATTCCTTCTATACCGAGTTATTTGTTTCTTGTCATGTTTGTGGATTTAAAGGTTGCTTCTCTGTTTAACTATATAACTTTCGCATCTATTATCATTGCATATGCTGCAAGGGTGCCATGAAATTCATCCATTGTCTTATTGTTCAAATCCTTGGTTTCTTCTATGGCAGATACCTTAGCATTGTATCTCAAATGAAGTGATCTTATCACCTTTTGTATGATCAAGGATTCTTTGAATTCTTCTCCTAATCCTTTGATGAAGTTGACAACTTCGTCTACTCTAAGTACATAGGTTGTAATGTTTTTTGCTAAATCCATTCTCATATTTTCAAATTGTGCACTATGTCATCAAAGTTTGACCTATTTGAATTTATCATCACCTTCATAAACACTTTTAATTTTATCAAAACCCTCTTTACTTGTGGTGCATGCCATCACTTTGGTCTTAATCGTTCTTGACAATCCACTTATGATGGCATGACAAGCCTTTGAATTACAACTAAAAAAATTCTTCTCATTGAGATGCGTTAGATGATATTTTGGGACTTTGTAGCCATTAACAATGGAGAGCCAAACATCCACTCCTAAAGCCTCCAAGTATATTTCCATGTTGTTGCTCCATAATGCATAATCATTTCCATCAAATACTTGAATTTATTTTGAAGAGATGCCTTCCATTTGATCGATATTTATTCATGATTTCCCCTCTAGTGATCAGACTATTTGAGAGTACCCTCCTCTGATTCCAATTATTGGAAATATCAGCAATACTGAGAAGGGGGTGAATAAGTATTGAGAAATTTTATAACTTTTTACTTCACAAGTAGTCAAAACTTATATGTAAGAGATCATCAACATAAGAAAATCAAATGTACATGGAAACTTATGTTGGAATTATTGTCATTGATGGAAAAATAACTACAGGAGCAGCACAAAGGAAAAGAACGAAAAAGAGTAATAAAGAAAAGGAGCAGCAAGCAAAGGAGTAGCACAAGAGTAGCAAGCAAAAGGACAGCATAAGACCAACAAAGGCATAGGATCAGCGCAAAACCAACAAGACAAAGAGCAGTAAAAAGGTATGCAGGAGCATTGAAGATATGTAGTAACAACAAATCAAAGGAGCAACAGCAGGTGATATATTGGCATGTTGATGGCTTGATGCTTGTGTTAATGGCTTTGAAAAGTCATTATGATTAGATGTGATTAAAATCATAAGGGAGTTGTGATATGCTTGGATATTGTTGCAAATATTTTTTAATGAATAATTGTGGGGACACTAATTTGTTGTTAAACTAAATTGTTGTGATGCAAAGGCAAGACTCTGTAAGAGGAAAAGAAATACTCCAAGGAAAAGGTAAATATGTTGCAAAGATCATTGTGATGCATTAATGATAAATATTGTTATTTGATGTTGGCATCAAGTTGATGCATTTAATCATTACATGTGGTTGAAATTAATATTGGATGGATTATTTGTTTTTTTTTGTGGTCTAATATTCAAGATATGAAGTGTTTGAAAACAAATGAGTGGAAGGCAAAGAGTCAAGCCTATTCACTTCATATTCCTATGTGGAATACAAACATGCATCAAATTATCTTTATAAAATATGTGATTTTGGAGGGTAAGTGAGGTTAGAGAGTTAGAGAAT
This sequence comes from Pinus albicaulis, assembly GCA_034641835.2. Lineage (NCBI taxonomy): Eukaryota > Viridiplantae > Streptophyta > Pinopsida > Pinales > Pinaceae > Pinus > Pinus albicaulis. Next base: position 1,393,586,206 of record CM076580.1, read on the forward strand.
GTGAGAGAGATGATTGAGATGTTATGCATTAATTACCTAGCACATGTGGAGCTTATGTGAAGAAAATTTGAAGGGAAGAAGAGGCAGAAATGAAGATGGAGAGATGCATAATTTATGACCAGGTAAACTAGCACATTGTTGTTTCTTGTTTGCATCAGGGGATTCTAGTCTCCTTTCAAGTAGTGGCTTTATAAAAATCATGTTGGAGCCTGTTGAGGTAGGAGCCTCATGTGGGTTGTAGCCTACATAAAACATATGGGAGTTGGATCTTCCTTGCATGTTGCAACTTGTAAAAAATTGAGGTAGGAGCCTCCTGTAGGTTGCATCCTACAAAAAATCATATGTAATAAGGTGTAGGAGCTTGCCTTTGCATCACAACAATAATAGAATCGTGGTTTTCTCCCGAATGGTTTTCCACTTATATCTGGTGTCAATATGCATTGTTATTCTGTGCTAATGTGATGTGTTGGTATGCTTATTACTTTTTGTTCGTGTATTCAATTTGTTGGTCATTATTTTTTAATTTCCTCATGTAATGTTTCATTTAATGAGTTTAATGAAAATAATTTTAATGTCCATGAATGGACTAAACTGATTCACCCCCCCCCCCCCTCTCAGTTTAGTCAAGTTTTCATCAATTGGTATCAAAGTGGGTTCCTTTTGTATAGATATAACAAATTGAAGGTATATTTGGTTGAGTCGTGGAATATCAAAGTGTACATATGTTGAGAGCCACAAACTTTCATGAATGGAGAGATAAGGTAAAATATGAATTTATATCTTACGGACCTGGTGTATGGAAACTAGTATGTGATGGATACTGCAAAGATTCTCCCTCTTTGCAAGAACAACAGTGGAATGCTAAAGAAAAATGTGTTATGTTTAACAATATTCATAATAAGGATCTTGATACAGTAATATATTTAACTTCTGCAAAAGAAATATGGGATAGACTACAACTTATTCATGAAGGAGAGACTAGTAGCAGTAGTACAGAAAAAGCGAATGGTAAGAGGAAGAAGAAGAACCCTTGTCAAAAATCAAATGAGACTTGTTCTGCACTTGATTCTCATGAAGGAAAGTTAGCTAAAGAAAAAACAAATCTTGACATAGCGTTGAATGAAACAGAAATATTGAAGAATGAGAGGAGAGACTATAAGAAATTGTTGCAAATATGTGATGAAAGAGAACATAAATTCAAGGAAGAAATTATTAGTCTTAGGATTCAATTAGAAGAAGCAAGGAGAACTGGTGAAATGATGAGCAGGCGATTGAAGGAGAAAGAAGAACAATGTAAAATGTTAGAGGTTGAGATTAATTCAGCTAGAAGTGAGTTAGAAGAAAATAAAAAATTTTGCAAGTAGTTAGAAGAGGAGTTTGTGTCTATGAAAAACTCAGAAAAGTGTAGTACATTAAAGGTAGCCATAAAATATATTGAAGCAACTCTAAAAATACCTACTGAAGAATATTCCAATAGCAACATGTGTTGCAAAGAAACAAATAAAAACAAGGAGCAATATCAAGAACCAAAAAATTAGGCGAAGAAATGGTCATATACAAGAAGGTCATTTTCTCCTAAAGATGAATTGAGAAAATTTGGAAAATTTAAAAGGAGAGAATATATTTCATGCTTCCATTGCCATGAACTTGGACACCTAGCAACAGACTGTAAGAACAAGAAGATCAAGAATATTCAACAAAACATGCAGCAAACAAGAGGGCACTATCCAACAAGCAAAGAAAGGAGAACACCAACATTCACCAAGTACACAAATCATTTATATGGTCATTGTTATCTATTCAATGAACTTGGACATAGAGCTATTGAATGTAAAAAGTATGTAAAGAAAAATAGAAATGACTCAAGAAATCACACATCATTTGTTCCTTTGCTTGGCTATATAAAATGTTATTTATGTGGAAAGTTTGGCCACAAAGCCAAAGACTACAATCTGCAAAATATCCTAAAGGACTCTAAACAAATGATGAAAGACAATAAAATAAAATAAAATAAAATAATGGAATGGATCACAAAGAAATGCAGACACTAGAAAGCAACCTACTAAAGTGTGGAAAAGGAATAAAAATGAGCATCTTGTTACATCAATGACATGAACAAGTCATCATGGTTTTAGGGGGAGCTTGTCTAAGTAGCAAAGTAGTCATCATGTCAGTGATAAAAGAGCAGCAACATCCCAGGGGGAGAGAAGCCCTAATAACATTGGTTTTGAAGGTTGGTATGTCTTGCAAATCTTTCATTGAAGATATAAGATGAGCTCTCAATAAAATGAAAGGCATGGAAACATATGATGTGAACTTGAAAGAAATATCCGTATGTACATAAAAGAGAAGGCGTTAAGAGGGAATGAATGAAATCATCCAATCAATAATAGAAAAGAAGTAATATTTTGAAGTTTCTCTATAATTAAATCTTGATAGAATTCATGACTATGTTCAGTTTCAATTTTGAAAGTGTTGTGCAGCTGCTGCGCAAAGTTCAAAAGTGTTGCGAAAGTGCCGGTTGTAGTTCTAAGTGACATTGAAGGAAATGATTCAAGTTACATTGATGGTGTATTGTAAAAGAGTTATAGAATATTCATAGTCCAGGGAAATATTCATTGTGGTGCTTTGAGTACTACTAAGAATCAAAGTGACAATGACATATATAACAAGCATTAACAATCTTCATCGTGTGAAGGATGGATGGCTTCGATGACTTGAGTTCTAAATGCACATGTTTACAGGGATTACTCTTATCAAGAGCTGGACTACTTTATGGAGCAAGATCATTTTGTTGAAATTCATAGAAAGTGGCCAAAAGATTGTATGGAAACATATTGAAAAATAAATAAATGAATAAATAAAATAAAATAACATAAAACACTATGGATGACTAGTAATGCAAAGTGAAGAGTTTTTTTTTACTAGTGTTGGTGCATATCTCATGTACATGAAGAAAAGGATTATTCAATTTAGTGAGAAAAATGTTTGCAATAATATTAGTGGGGCCAACTATCATACTAATGGGATTCCTCAAATAGTTAAAGATTTTGCAAAGCTTGTATAGATTCGAAAACCTTTTCAATGTTGTTGAATGAATAAGGGTAGATGATCTATGTTATAGAACTACACCAGTTGCCATTCTTGCCTCGTTGGGTAACATTGGAAAAGATATGAAATTGGCTTGTGCAGTGTCCAAGCTATGTAAAGGAGTTCTCTAAAATAAAATAAAACAAAATAAAGAGGAAGAGAGTAAGCAGGTGAATGGACTGCCAGTGGTTGAATTTGTGGGCAATGATATAATAAACAGACCGGCCTGGAGATCCAAGAAAAAAAAAATGCATTCAAGAAAAATTGCATTCCATAAATGGAATCAGCCTAGGTTGACACCAAATTCCATGGAAAGTACACTCCAACGCTTACCAAGTTTATGATGGTTGTAGGAGATTTGTGGTATAATCCATTGAAAGAAGTTTTGGTAGAATATATAGTTGCGAATACGATAGACATGTATCCCAAATTAATCAACTTCTTTTGATTTCAGTGTGATATTCCATAAGAGTGCTTTCAGGAGCACATAGAGGATTATAAGTGTGACTACAAAAATGTTGAAATCCCTTCAAAGAAGTGGCAGAAGGGAGAAATGGTGAATGGGAAAAACAAAAACAAAATTGCCACATATGAATGCCAGAGTATAGGCCACCGTCCTCTCTAGTTTCTTGGTTGGCGAAAATGGTCTTAAACCCGAAGTCCTGAGTTCGATAAGTGGCATGACAATATTAGTAGAAGAAATAGGTGGTACTTTTTTTTTAAATATGAACACCAGAGTATAGATTGAACACATATGAAAGGAAGTTGTCAAAGGACAAAATGGGAAGTTTGACAGAGAGCCAGAACAACAGAGGTCATGCTATAATAACGTTACAGTCCCTAGCATACAATTCAATAAAGAACATTACATTGTCATTATGTGACTACAATGATGATGGACAAAGGCCAAAAGGACAAAGGAATGCCAAGTAACAAAATCCAAATAAACGTTACAATTGATCAGGAGGAGTGACAAGGGTGTAATAGCAAAAATGTGGAAGTGTTCGTTTCATGGATTGCAGAGTTACAAGAAGCAGATCTGAAATGGACAGGGAACGTTACTCAATTCACTCATCAAATAGAAACAAAATAATAATTATCACACATAGGCAAAGATAGCCAATGATAGATTTGGTAGGAGCCTACAAAATTACAGAAGTGACAGTGATGCAGTGTTATTTAGACCACAGAGGCCACACGGAGATGACAGAGATATTATACGACATAGAGACGTTATTTAGACTCATGCAAGTGTGTGCGTTATTGCTTGAATATATAAATTTGTGCATTAAATGATTGAATATGAATAATTGTGAAAATTTCATATTACAAAGACAGGTTTTAGAGATTTTCTATGTTTTCATGTTAGATGTTGTAAGGGTTTAGGTAGGGTTTTAAAGAACAAATACGGTCCAAGAAGTGGGTTTGTATTGAGCTCCCACGCAGTTTGAGGGTGTCGCGGTAGAATAAGATCAGATCATCCATCCCAATCACAAAAGATGAATTGGGATCAACTTTTGAATATGGCCGGTGCAGTTCGTACTAGTGGAAAGCGTACAGTACGTAGAAAGAAGAAAGTAATTCACAGAGCCACAACAACATATGACAAAAGAATCCAAAGTAACTTAAAAAGGTTAGGAGTGAATATTATTCTTGTTATTTAAGAAGTAAATATTTTCAAGGATAGATGGTAATTAATTTTGTAAATCCAAAAGTTCAAGCCACTATTACTCCTTATATTTAGACACATGTATTCTAAAATACAAGCGTTTTGGGAAATTTCATACTGATGGGATTTTATTAAAATAATTAATTATTTTTAATGGGAGCTTCAATCTAAACTTAGGGAATTAAAATAATTAAATTATATTAATAGAACTGGGTGTGAAACTTCTAGAAAAATACGAGATCGAGTCAATATGATCTAAGCCATTCATTATGTTTTAATCGGGGCCGTTGTTTATCCAACGAGAAGAATATCAGAAGGACTTTGATGGGAATTTCTCAAGTGAGCAGCGTTAAGCAGCCGAAGGATTTGATCGAGTTGATTCGATTGCAGTGAGGGGCGGTGATAGTTCTAGTTGGAAGATATTTCCCTAAGTCAGGAATACATAACAGAGAAGAGGATGCAGAAGAGGCAACATAGGAGCTACGCTGGGAAGCGCAATGCTATGCAGAGGTAGCAATGCAGCGTTGAGGAGATCTGCTATTTTGTTGAGGATCAGTTAGATCCAATGCCGGAGTGTCAGGGTGTGAGACCAGAGGGGCAGAAGATCAGCATCCAGCTAGAAAAAAAACCAACAAAAGGAGGTGGCGCAGTCCCCAGCCAAAGTGACACAGATATGTGCAAAGGCTGTATGGGGTTCATAAGTTCAGTGTTGAGTCAATTCCAGATTTCCAGTGTCTGTGTGAGGTAATCCTCACTAGTTTTCCATCAGTCAAATTCTATGTGGATAGCCAGATTTTGGGCATCCATTTGTATTTAGAAACTTCTGCTTAATAATATCAAACCCTTATATTTTCCACCAGTTTTTCCCGCATTTGGTTTTTCGAGGGACTTAGTCCAAAATAACAGTGTAATGTGTGTTTAGTTTTCTTGCTCAGATCTTGTTTCTACATTTATTTTCCACAGTTTATTTAGTGAAGGTTGCAGTGTATTTGCTTCAGTATTTACTTGTAGAACACAGTAAATAACTTGTATAATTTATCAAGTAGGAGAAGTAATATCAGTTTGTTGCAATAGGGATTCTAGGTTTAGGAATTTTCACATGGTATCAGAGCTTGTATAGCAGCCCAAGTGAAGCAAGAGAGTAGTCCAGAAGATTTCAGTGTTGAAGAGAATGAGGGAGATCGAAGAGTTGCGTAAGCAGCAAATCAAATCCCCAACGGATTGTGCAGTCCTAGCCAGAAGGACAATATTTTCAAGGGAATCTCTCTCTAAGTGAGCCGACAGAGAGGTACGATTTCCAGTTTGTGATTTGTCAGCAGCAGAGGGAGCGGCGCAGACCAGTTTCTGGTGGGATACATTCTTTTAGTAGTAGTGTTTGTTAGTGCAGAAAGCGTCAGAAGAAGGAAGAAAAGACACACTGAGGGAATTCTGACCTTAGGGAATTTCTTGCCCAAGAAATTTTGATTTCTCATGCAGAAGTAGCGTGATGGAGATTTGTTTTGCTTACCCCAACAGGGAGTGCATAGAGCCAACTACATAGAGGGTTAGAGGAAAAATTCGACATTTGGTTGGGTGAAATTGCAGCCAGTGGGCTTCGATATCAAGATCAGTTGGAGGGAGCCTCCAACTACATGAACTGGTAGGCAAGAATCAAATATCGGTTAGATGATATTGAGCTAAAGACCTTCATCAACAGTGTTTTATTTGTCCCTGCAGATGCAGATCCACTGAAGGCCTACAAGAAAGATATGGCGAAGGCCAAGAATATGATCCTTGATGGAGTGAGGGATCATGTAGTATGTCACATCATTGGAAAATGGATTTCCAAAGACATGTGGGATGCCTTGGAGATGCTATATCAGGGATCCTCCAAGTAGCGGAAGATATTCTTGTAAGAGAAGCTACGATGTACAAGGATGTAGAAGGGAGAACACATTGATCCATTCCTTGTGAAACTTCAGGAAAACTAAGATCGAATGGCAGCTCTAAGCGCTGCACCTCAAGGAATCAAGATGGTTATATTGGTCCTGAATTCAGTCTTAGAATATTGGCATGTCTTTGTCCATAGCATCCTAGGCAGAGAAAGTTTTCCTGATTGGGAATAGATGTGGGTCGCTCTTCAGCAGGAAGAGATGAGGTGAGACATGATCAATTGCAAACTTTATGGCAGTAGTATCAATGGGTCGAAGCCCAAGGAGGAGGAGGAGAATGCAACCCTTACATCTAAGGGGCAGCAGGAGAAGCGAAGGCGAAAAAAAATATGTCTGAAAGATCAAGTGCTTCTGGTGTGGCGAGTATGGTCACTATGCTACACAATTTCCTTTCAAGAAGAAGGACAAAGATGAGAAGCATGATCTGCAAGCTGCAACCACAAGGATCAAGGAGGAACAGTTTGCAATGATCACCCACATATTTCCAAGGGAGAATTTGGGTGATCTAGAATTGTAGTTTGAAAGAGAGGCAGTTGGGTAGGATCCTTAAGGATTCCACCTCATCGATCAGTACCTTGCTACGAGAGCCTAAATCAGCTGTAGCAGGATGGACCAGTGTCATTTGGTGCATAGGAGTGTTTGAGTGACAGTGCAGTGGCTAGAGATTGCCAGAGTCTAAGCAAAGCAGAGCAGGGATGTCAACATTGCAGTAAGGCACAGCATAGAGTCAACAGAAGTGCAACAACTTCAGAGGGTTAGCGCAAATTATAGCAGCAGTCAGATCTTCAGCATCAGATGTTGATGAACACTTAGTACAGTAATTTTTCAATGTTTTTACGTTGCAGAAGTAGTAGTAGAGTTGCAGTGTAGATGCAGTTGGCAGTAGCATGTAAGGTCAGCAGCAGCATGGATGCAGCAACGCAGTATTTTGTGGGCAGCAGTGTCAAATATAAGCATCGCAAAGGGAGATGTTACAGAGTTAGTGTAGTGCTTCAGCAGGACGCATTACTGGAGCACATTCCTCACTAAGAGGGAGTGTTGATTTCTGGTAGCATCAGATGTGCTCTAAATCTCAAATTTTGCAGGGAGATTTAGAGACATGTATTCCAAAAAACCCAGAAAGCGTTTTTAGAAATTTCACCCAAATGGGGTATTATTAAAATAATTAATTATTTTTAATGGGAGCCTAGGTCTAAACTTAGGGCATTAAAATAATTAAATTATATTAATATAATTGGGTGTGAAACTTATAGAAAAAAACAGAGATCGATTCAATATGATCTAAGCTATTGATTATGTTTTAATATGGGTCGTTGGTTATCCAACGAGAATATTATAAGAAGGACTTGGATGGGCATTTGGAAAACACATTAAGTGAGTCTAGAAATCGAATTTCTTAAGTGAGCAGCGCTGAGCAACCAAAGGATTTGATCAATTTGATTCGATTACAATGAACCGAAGGATTTGATCAAGTTGATTCGATTGCAATGAGGGGTGGTGATAGTTCCAGTTTGAAGATATTTTCCTGAGCCAGGAATAGATAGCTAAGAAGGCAAAGAAGAGGACATAGAAGAGGAAGTGTAGGAGCTACTCTAGTCATCACAGTTCCACGCAGAGGTAGCGTTGTAGGCTTGAGGAAATCCGTTATTTTGTTGAGGATCAGTTAGATCCAGTGTCAGAATGTCGGGGTGTGAGACCAGAGAGGCGGAAGATCAACATCCAGCCAATAGAATGACCAGCCAAAGGAGGTGACACAGTCCCCATCCAGAGCGACGCAGATTTTCACAGAGGCAGTGTGGGGCTCATCAATTCAGTATTGGGTCAGTTCCAGAATTCTAGTGTTGGTGTGTGATTAGGAGATCATGTGTTATGCTCAAAATTTAAAGTGCTTGAAACTAGACCGAACCTGAGCGACTGGAAAGGTCTCATCGTTGCGATTCCAGTGCTGTGGACAGTTTGAAAAACCGATGTCGTATGGTGAAGATATCTCTTTCTGTTCATTTTCCCAAATAGATAAAATTTGTGTAGCGGGGATGCCCAATCAGCATACAGGAATAGTCAGCATGTGGTATATTTTGGGAATATTCCATTTTCCGAACAGGATTTCACCACGTGGCATGATGTGGATCGTTGATCTGAGATGTACAGGTTTCATTTATGACAGTTGATGGGGTTTGTACGTTGGGATTTGGGTCGTTGGATGAGAGACATGTGGCAAACCCAGAGGCTACCACGTGTCCTCAGGAGGATTGAGTAAAATTTTATTTGGAGTTCGGGGGGGGGGGGTCAACCTTCGACCGCCTCGCCTACAACATGTTTCTTAACCTAACTATCTTCTGCATTCATTTATGGATTATACATTTTAACGTTGAGGGGGGGGACTGTTGGCAGCCCCAATGGAGTTATCACATGGCAAGCGACAACGATTAACACAACCATAACCTCTAGAGAGAATAATTATAACCTTAAATGGTTCTCAAAACATAATCACAAGCGCAGTCTCCGCGCGGTAAATTCCAGGACTCCGCCAGGATAAGCGCCGACCGTTATGGTCAGGCGGGGTAGCGGGTACGCATGTGGCCACCCCTACCCATAACATTAAATTTTATGGTTAACAGACAGTTAAAATTGGAGCGTGCCCTTTAATTTAGGGGTTTTTATTATTTTTAGTGACAATTAAGTGCCAGTCTCCACTTTTAGTGGAGTTTTTCTAGCTGACAATGGGAAAAATGCATTGGGAGGTCAATTTTCAACCAATTTGGGTGAAACAAGACTCTACCTAGAATAATTTGAGCATTATGGAGCCACTGGTGCAGAAAAAACAGCCATTAGAGGCTTGCAAACATATGTAATTTGCAACTTTGAGCATAATTACAAAGAGGGACATGCCATTGGGAGTTGGACCAGCAGATGTAGCCGAGGAGGGGTGAACTGCTTCATCATGCCTGCTGTGTAAAATTTATGTGTGATGTTTATTATTTGTTATACACTTATACACTTGAGTAAAATTTTATTTGGAGTCCAGGGGGGGTAAACCTTCGACCGTCTCGCCTACAACATGTTTCTTAACCTAACTGTCTTCCGCATTCATTTATGGATTATACGTTTTAACGTTGAGGGGGGGGACTGTTGGCAGCCCCAATGGAGTTATCACATGGCAAGCGACAACTATTAACACAACCATAACCTCTAGAGAGAATAATTATAACCTTAAACGTTTCTCAAAACATAATCACAAGCGTAGTCTCCGCGCGGTAAAGTCCAGGACTCCGCCAGGATAAGCGTCGACCGTTATGGTCAGGCGGGGTAGCGGGTACGCATGTGGCCACCCCTACCCGTAACATTAAATTTTATGGTTAACATGGAGCGTGCCCTTTAATTTAGGGGTTTTTATTATTTTTAGTGACAGTTAAGTGCCAGTCTCCACTTTTAGTGGAGTTTTTCTAGCTGACAATGGGAAAAATGCATTGGGAGGTCAATTTTCAACCAATTTGGGTGAAACAAGACTCTACCTAGAATAATTTGAGCATTATGGAGCCACTAGTGCAGACAAAACAGCCATTAGAGGCTTGTAAACACATGTAATTTGCAACTTTGAGCATAATTACAAAGAGGGACATGCCATTGGGAGCTGGACCAGCAGATGTAGCCGAGGAGGGGTGAACTGCTTCATCATGCCTGCTGTGTAAAATTTATGTGTGATGTTTATTATTTGTTATACACTTATCTATAGTGTTATTTAGGCTTATTTACATGCTTAAAGTTCGCAAATCCATTTATGTTTCACGGTTAAAACACTCATTCCTTAAGCAAACAAATGGAGACAAATTGTACATGTTTTTAATACTGAAAGGACACTTAGCACAGCAAAATAATACACTCCTTTAATATTAGGTTAGTATCAGAGCCAAGTTTAATCTCTAGTTTTTTTTGTGTGCAAATTTTTATTTAACTATTTGCAAGGGTTTTCATGCTTACTAGACTCAAGCATAAGAGAGGAGAAGGCAAATTAGTGGAAGAAAGAGGTTCTCAAAGGGAGCTACAACAAAGGAGGAAAATATTTCCACATTCTCCACCACCTAGTTCACCTCCAAAAGAAGTAGAAGAAGCTATAAGCATGCCTCCAGGAGAAGAAGAAACCCATGAAGAGGTGGATCCCAAAGAAGAAGAAAGAGTGTTCAGGAAAGCATTCCTTGACATGAATAAAATGGTGAGAGTCCTTTATCAAGAAAGGAATGAAAGACTAGAAGGATAAGGAAGGATGCAAGGAGAAGGTAAAAATCTCAAGCCCATTCATTATGGTCCATTCATGATCATTAAACAAGTTGGTAATAATGCATTTTAACTTGAATTACCTTCATATATGCAAATGTATTCCATTGTCAATGTGGAGAATTTATGTTTGTATGAGCCTCCTTTGGTTGATGATCAAGGCAGTGATATTCAACTGCCATCTATAGAATATTTCTCGCCAGAATTTTTGGACGAGCTCAAGAAGGATTCCATCCTTGAGAGGAGGACACGCACTTCTAATAGAAGTGTCGTTTACCTTTGAATTGGGCACAAGGGCAGCAAACCAAGTAAGGCAAGGTGGATGGAAGTGGAAAAGGTGAGGGAGTTGTACCCTCATTGGGAGATCATGTGTTATTCTCAAAATTGAAAGTGCTCGAAACTAGACTGAACCTGAGCGACTGGAAAGGTCTCATCATTGCGACTCCAGCGCCACAAATGGTTCGAAAAATCGATGTCATATGAGGAAGATATCGCGTTTTGTTCATTTTCCCAAACAGCTAATTTTTTTGTAACTAGGATGCCTAGTCAGCATACAGGTACAATCAGCAGGTGGTATATTCTAGGAATATTTTATTTTCCTAAGTTAACAGGATTTCACCATGTGGCATGATGTGGATCGTTGATCTGAGATGTACAGGTTTCATTTCTGACCGTTGATGGGGTTTGTACTTTTGGATTTGGGTCGTTGGATGAGAGACACGTGGCAAGCCCAGAGGTTTCCACGTGTCCTCTAGAGGATTGAGTAAAATTTTATTTGGAGTCCTAGGGGAGTCGACCCTACGACCTCTGGCCTCCCCGCGTAAACCTTCTACCATCTCGCCTACAACTTCTTAACCTAACTATCTTCTGCATTCATTTATGGAGTATACGTTTTAACGTTGAGGGGGGGGACCACCAGCAGTCCCAACCCACTGGCGGCCCCAATGGAGTTATCACATGGAAAGAGACAACAGTTAATGCAACCATAACCTCCGGCGAGAATAACCGTAACCTTAAATGGTTCCCGAAACATGATCACAAGCGCAGTCTCCACGCAGTTAAGGCTAGGACTCCACCGGGTTAAGCGTCGATCATTACGATCAAGCGGGGTAGCAGGTGTTACACCAATTTTTGGTCATCCAACTTGTTACTATTAGATGGACCAAAGTACACCATGTAAGAAAAATTTTACCCTAAGTAAAATTGCTTTCACTATGAAAGATAACTTAGTAATCCATAATTTATTAATTTTTTTATGGTCCAAACAGGAAACCCCATGAGGAAATATTGAATAAATCCATATTTGTTTGATTTTCCTCAAGGAATAATTAGTCAAACAACAACTTATTTAATATTCCTCGTCATATTTAACCCAAAACAGGAAAATTAATTAGATAAATCATTATTTATCTTATTATTTTCTAAGAATAATTATTTAAACCTTATTTAAATAATATTCCTTGTTAAATTTGACTAAATCATTTATAAAAAATTGAATAAATCATTATTTATTTAATTATTACTCAACCACATCCTTAAAATAATAAATAAATCATTTATTTATTTATTATTTACAAATAAAGAGATTTGACCAAATTCAAATTCTTTTTCCCTCCAACAAATATAATAAAATATTCCATAAAAGTTGGATCTAGATTTGGCTAATAATATTTTGATTATGCACCAATATCTAGACTAACTCAATATTTTGTTATAAATAGAAGGGTTTTTCCATTCACTCACTACCTTTTGTTGCCTAAAGATCACATTGGATCTATACTTTTGGTCTGACTTTGATCCCCCATCATTGTCATGTTTTGCTACCATTTTTCTTGTGAGCTCCCTTTGAGTTCCATTTTTTGTCTGGGTTTTATACACCATCAAGAGGGAGAGATCTTAGATCTGAAGTGTTGAGGACTTACAAGAACCCATCCCATTGAGGGGGACTCATAACATCTTTCTATGTTCCCTTCCCAGGTGTCAAAAAATACAAAAATTCTTTAAAAATATTCTTGTCTTGTCTATTGGATGCATGGAACAACTCTTGCTTGTATTTACTACTTAATGTCTTTTACTGCATAGATCTAGATTTTGTAGCATTTATCTTCGTCAACTAACTCTAGATCTAAAGAAATTGACAGCCATATTTGACGTTAGGGTTGTTTGTTATACACAGCTAAAGTGAGCTTTTTTCGTACACTTGCGATTAAAATTCATCCTAACAACTGCTGACTCCACAAGGGTTTACAATTACGACCTCTGTCGTTTTTCAGATCCCTGCATGAACAGCTGCTTCAAACCTTATGATTTCTCTTCAGCTTCTTGTTTTGCTTTTCTTGATGTTGTTTTTAGCCTATAAAACCCTAAAACATTAAAACTTCTAACTTTCGTGTGTTTTCGGACCTATTGTGCAGGTGACAAGCATCAACCGCAGCTGAGACAACAAATTTTTCTGAAACCTACTCCCAAGAGTGCCAGAAGTGCAGTTCGAACTTTTTGGGCCAAAACTTGTGACCTGGACCTTCAGGGCGTAGAAAACAGCCCCAAACCTACGACCTCTGCATAAATCAGGTCATAAACTACGACCTAGAATTTTTGCGAGAATTTTTCTGAGATTTTTCTAGGTTTGTCTAGGCCTCTATTCATGGTTTTCTGACCTCCATCTCCTCCCATTTTGGACCTGTACATGCTCCGTTTTATTCATTGAAGTGGGAATCTAGCCTCCTATGGCTTCAGTACCCTTCCACCTTTCTAAGAGGAGTTTAGCTGAAGCTGGTCATCTGAAATTTCAGTGTGTTTAGCCATTTTTCATATTTGATCATGTACCTTCAAATCCATTTCAGATTGGTTATTAATCCATCCAAAACACCTCTTTTCAATTTTGTTTGGGTCTTCCTCTAGGGTCCCCTCCATTTCCCTCCAGGTTGTATCCTTTCGCCACCTCATTTGCAGCAATTTTCCCTCTGTTTTTTTGCTATTTTCTGCACCTATTTTCAGCAGATCTGACCTTTAGATCATTTTCCCTCTCGAATTTAGATCCATTGGCTATTTTGGTGTGTTTTGACTAGATTTTTTCCCACCCACAGACTAGTTGTTGAGAGGCCAGTCTCCTTGGGTTTATATTAATGCATAATTAGTTGTTTATTTATTGTTATCTGCAGATTTATTTATAGTTATACAACACAGTTTTTCTTTTTCTCTACAAACATCTGGGTTTAAAAATTAAAATTTACACACTTAACACACACACCCTAAGTGAAGAAGCACCTGGTTAACACCACCAGGCAAAGACTATAACATTGTAATCAATTGATCCTGCACCTCTCTGCCCTTGTTTCGACATTGTAATCATTTAATCCTGCACCTCCTTGCCTTTGTTGGTCTCTCTTCCTTTTGTGATCCATGTTTGTTCTTTCATCATTGCGCCCCCAAGGCATTTATCCCGGAGACTTCTTGGCCTTCATCCTCAGTTTCCGTTAGGAAGTCTCACTCCTCGTGTAAGATCCAAGTTATTCCTCCAACGAGTCTGCATTTCGACTCCTCTTCTAGTTCATTGGTTCCCCTTCTGGTTCCATCCCAGATTCTCCCCCTGTCACCTTCACCATGTCTAGTTCAGGACCTAATGTTGGTGGTAGCCCCGGCCCTAATGCTGGGAATACTACTAGTGCGACTGCAACAGGAACTATCCCAGCTGCTCCCTTGCTCCCCCATATGGCAGGCCTCAGTCTTCCCTATTTTAACCAGTTGATCAATGACCCTATACGCCATGATGTTGCTTGGCCTGCTATGCCAACCAAGCTCGCTTCCGACATCCCCAAGTTTGAAGGTATTGTAGGAGAAGATCCTACAAGCCATGTTTGATCTTTCCACATGTGGTGTTCGTCTAATTCCGTTACTGATGACTCTGTCCATCTTCGGTTGTTCCAATGTACGCTTACTGGAGAATATTCTAAGTGGTATGTTGACTAGGCCTCCTCCTCTCATACCACTTTTCGTCCCTTGCCCGGGTTTTTCTGTCTTATTTCTAGCTTCCCCTTCGTTATGACACTGGTACCGAACTTTTGACCTCTTTCCATCAATCGTCTGCGACTCGCCTATCTGATCATGTCCATGAATGGCAGAGAAAAGAGCCTATGTCGAGCCCCTACCTTCGAAGACCATGTCTACATGGACTAGTTCCTTAGATCCCTTTTGCCTGCTATCAGCAAATATGTCGCGTCGCATTTCCCTCAGACTGAAGAAGCTACTCTCCAGATTGCGTTAAAATATGAATTGATCTATGCACAGTCCGATTATGTTTATACTGTCTTACCTAATCTCCCTAGACCCGGTGGTGCCAACGCACCAGGGGCATCCCATGTCATCGACAGTATCATTGGAGCCCTTTCTCATCCCTACGCTCATCCTCACATGGGTTATGGTTTCCCTCAAGGAGGGGCCAGCTCCTCCAGCACCTTCCCCCTCCCAGTAGCATGTATCCAAGATACAGCATACCTCCTCCTTTTTCCCAACCTATTTACCACAATGTTGCCCAACCTCCTTATTATCCGTATCCACAGCCTTGTGCTCTAGCTCCTTCAGCATTAGCACCCCTGCCCCCCTTTCCTTCTCAACCCCTACAATAGCAGCCACTGCCCCCCCCAGGGGTAGGTGTATGCACAGTAGGGCACGACTAATCCTCCTACTTCCAAAAAGAAGAGGAAAGGCACCCAAAATCAATCTTCCCCCAGTAATCCTGGACCTAATCTGCAAGGGAATGCACCTAACACTGCTAACCAGCAATGGGGCACTCATCCCAAGCAGGACAGGCCTATTTGCACGAATAAGCCTTGTTCTTGTTGCGGTGTCTATGGTCATTACACCCACGATTGTCCTCTTTATCACAGATGTGTCAAATGTGGGAGACTCAAGTAGTATCGCGAGGACAGCAAGCCTCCCCTTTGGTTCCTCCCCATGCTACACCTAGCCAGCAAGCTATGTTTACCAATCCTTTCCCTCATCAAGGATTCGTGGCTTCCCAACCCCCTGAAGGTCAGGCGGCCACTCAGCATCCTCCATATGGTACCTTCGATTACCAGATTCTCATGATCAACTTTGACCGACCCATTACTGTTGACCTCAACCTTCAGACTCGATCCCATCAGTACAACAAGCCTCCCACTACGTCTACCCCCAATCCCCCTTCTTCAAGTTCCACAAAGCCTCTTTCGACAACCAATGGTCCTTTACAGATCCCTCAGCCTAAGGTAGAGGTTCATACTAAGATCCCCAAGGGACCATTACACCGAAACGCTACTTCTGGAAAAGCTTCCCATTCATATAGTATAGTAGATGATTTGGCGCAATCTCCTACTCTCATCTCAGCACCAGAACTCTTCCATTCATTCCCTTCACAACGAAAAGCTATACTAACTGCCATGGGCATTGTGGATCCTTCAAATGATCATTTGATCATCTTCAATTTTGACCAGCCAAAACATCTTCCCCTTCTTGCTTCCGTCACCTTCCAAATCCCCGTTAAGATCTGGAATGCCAACGTCTCCCGTTGTATCATTGATGAGGGGGCATCCACCTGCGTGATGTTCGTTTTGGTTTGGAAGCAACTCGGATCACCTGAGTTGGCCCCTTCCACTATCACCCTCCGAGCGTGGGATGCCCACTCTTCCTAGCCCATTGGCCTATTCCGCAATTTTCCTATTACTCTTGCGGGCAAGATTGTTTGCGTGGACGTTGAATTCATTGATGCCCACTTAGATTACAACATTCTATTGGGTCGTTGCTACACTTATGCAATGTTTGTTGTCCCATTTGCAGTTCACTGCAAGATGTCCTTTCCTAATAATGGAAATATAATCACCATTGACCAGTTGAAATATTACGAGCCAAAGTCTCAAACCTCCCCTGAGTCCAAAATCTCTTCGGTGTCTAATAAGCAAACTATCGAACCTTTGACTAGTGTCTCACCCGGAGTCTACAAAGACTCCTCTTTTATTGGGTCCTTCCTCGGTCTTCCTCCTCTTGTCTCTAATCCCAACTCGTCGAATGTTTGCATGATGCAATTGTCTTGAGCTTCCCTCAAGCGACCCGCTTTGGCTAGTCAGCATCCCCGCCATCCCCAACCTACTCCTAGCACTTGGACTCATCCTTCAGGACCCCCTCCTCAAGGCCCCTCATTTGTAGCTAGTATCCATGAGCCTCTCTACCCTCCTGGAATGGTTCCTCCTGGCCTTAACCATCTCGGAGCTGTCCCACCTGGCCATTACCCCTCCGGTCAGATACCGTTCCTAGCCTTCCCTCCTAGAGTGTTTTCGGTACTTGTTATGGCTACCTTATCCCTTCCTAACTTGACCCTGCAGATCCCAGTCTGGTACATTAATCCCCCATCCACTACCCCGCTTGGTCAGCCCAAACCTTATTTTTCTTTGACCCTGGTCCAACCGGTCCTCATGACCCCTCCCTCTGCTACCGTGCCTCAGACACCTCAACAGGAACCTCCTCCTGTTGTGACAGCTTCGAGTGAAGGGGGCAAAGCTCGCAAGAAGGCACCTAAAGACAAGGCTGCCCCGAAAAACCCTGCTCCTCCTCAGCCTCCAACACGTACCACCCGGTGTGCTTTGTGTGATGTTGTCAGTCATGCCACCCATTATTGTCCTGAATTGCCTCGTATCAAGCCCATGGTTAATGAAGCATTTCTTGAGTATGATATCCCAAAATTCCATGTTACTTTACCTAATTCATCCAAGAAACTCAAGACTTTGCACACAAATCACCCCTGTGATTTGTGTGATTTCCATGGTCGCTCCTCTTTGGAAGAAGTTCACCAATCCGAGGCCAAGTGCAGCAAGTCCACCACTCCCTTATTTGCGCATTTTGCTTCAGCGGAACCATAGGACACATCCACTCCCATAGACATCCCCCCTTCGGATGTTGAAATGAAAGAGTCTTCGTCCACTGTCCACTACCTGTCATCATCTATGAGATCCACCATGGAAGACCCCCCTGGGACTTCCCCTTCTATTTTGCTTGACCTCCCTTCAGCGAACACCTTCGGCTCAACATCAGTAGATCCTTCATCTACTTTTTTTTGTCACCCCTTATAACGATGCACATGTGAACCTCTCTTCTCATGATGATGAGTCAAGTAGCTTCGCCGCATCAGGTTGTCTTTCTTCCACCAGTCACCCCATCTTCTATTACGATGACAACATTATGGTAGTAGTCACCACCCCTGACTTTATCTATCCCCCCTTACATCGAACCCAGTCATTCGAACCACATACACCTTGTGGCCATTACATTGACACCCAATGTTTGGGTAAGGGGGCACCCATAATTGAGAGACTAGGAGAATCAATTCTCCACAACTCTCCTAGTGTATATGGTCGTGTCGACTTTAGTACCATTATTCTTCCCCATTTAGAAGAACCTATAGAGTCCCATATCACTTCAGATCACTCTAGGGATGACACTCCTCATCATTCCTTCATCTTACATCAGCAACCTAGTCCCCTAGACATTGTTGTTGACCAACTTGTGGGTTTTCTAGGAGGGAAACAGTTCATTATCTCCAAATCCACTCTTTGGGATAGTGAAACCATGTATGCCAACCCAGATCCTTAGTCCATTTGATTCATATATGCAGTACCAAAAGAGCTTAGTAATCCTCCATTCCCTTTCTCAAACTGCATAACCATAACAAAAACAAATGGCATACCACATCATAAAAATGTGTTTAGATTCCCCTTTTCTAAATACATTTTGGCATGATCACAACATGCTTGGGGGCACCTATGCCCCTCAACCACAAAAATCCCATATCTCAGCCAAAAATAGCACTGAAACCCCCTTTCTCTAACAGGTCACATTTTTCAGGTCATTTCCTCGGACAAGTCGCAGTTTTCTGCCCAGTACCTGTTACCTAGGTTGCAGAACAGACCCCAAAAAGTGTGACCTGGCTTGTTCATGAGCTCTGGATACCTAAACTAAAATTTTGATCCACTAAAATGAAAGAGTAGGGTTAGGCCTCTTACATGCAACTGACAGATCTCGATTCCAACGGTTGGTTTGTTCGCTACCATCGCCGCAAGATTTAGGGCCTTCTCTCCTCTCTACATTCACCACAGCTACACTTGAAAATGAGTGAATTTGGAGGGAAAATGCCTTATTAAAAGAGGGACCCCATATTTTTCTTTCGCCCGTTGCGGACAAACCGTAGATCAGTTTGACAAACCGTCTGTACCGTTGGAAATCTCTCACTGAGCTCTCAAATGGGTATCCTTTAGTTTTTTGTGATGTGATACTTCACCCCAACACATTTTTTCCAAGAAGGGTCACTTCACCACTCCTCAAAATCGAATTTCTTCACTTGCAACACTTGTACTTGGGGCACCACCTTACCTTCGTACTTTTCCATGCTCGTGTCAATTTTCGTCATGAGTAACCATCTTATACTCATGTTTTTATGGTCCCCACCAGACCTTTTCTCTGTGGCAACATCATCAAGTCGCCCTTGTTTAGAGCATCCGAGTTGAGTCATCATCACATCCATGGAGTCTATCCCGAGTCCCTTTGTATCTCACTATAGTCCTCCATCCTTCATTGCTTGGTTCCTCTCTCGTGTCGCACATTATGGCCTTCAGTCCTACTGTCCCCTATCCCATTTGATATTGTGTCAGTTGCTACCAGATCATCCATGCCCTTTTTGCTCTAACAAGGGAATTCGTCAGCCCGCTACTCAGTACCCCCCATTCCATCGTCATCCATGGTGTCAATATGTCAGTCACTCTACTATTATCTCTCGTGCGTTATTTGAGGATCCCTTATTGCCTCACCTATGGCGGACCTCCTTTTATCGACATCAGCTTATTCATTCCAGAAGACAAGTCTAGAGGGCGATATACCTTGGTTCCAACTTCCACTCTTGTTCGGTGCCTTGGATCAAGCAAAGGGACTCCTTATTGCCCTTTGACTTAATTTTTTCTTAGCTCCAGCTCGTTACGGAATGATCGACATCCGTATACTCGATGGTTCAGTGATGCAGCAGATTGTACCGATGATTCCCGGACGTGTGTGAGATGTTTCAGGCCTCATGAGGGGGTGGAACTTCAGGTAGCCCCCCACATGCCCAGATGACCTCTTCAATACAGCCTTTGATGTAGCTCCACAGATTTGATGGTTCCGGCCTTAGCCATGTGCAACACCTTTTAGTTTTCATGTATCATTTAGATTTTCAGAGCCCTCTCCTGTTTACAAGGCCTCTTTGGTTGTACTTATATCTCATCTACTCAAATGTTATTGTATAATTCCTAGCTATTATCCCAGGCACAGTATGTATGTGGGATCCATTATCATGTTTTTATCTGGCTTATGTTCATGCCAACATGTACTATATAGTTCAGTCCCTTGTTTACTGGACACATTATTCTTTGTGCTTCGTCTCGACAGGCATAGGTATGCCTCCCCCGCCTCTTGTAGAACAGGTACTCACTCATAAAAGAGACTTTTCGCACCTGTAAGTCTCGCCTCCTCAGGGTCTTGTCCTCTAGTTCTTTGGTCTACTGACTTCCCCTTCGGTATCTAGTGATTGAGTTCTTACAACGTACTTTGGTCATATGATTAGCTCCTAACGCTTGCACGCTGGGGGGCAATCTGTTACACCAATTTTTGGTCATCTAACCTGTTACTATTAGATGGACCAAAGTACACCATGTAAGACCAATTTTACCCTAAGTAAAATTGCTTTCACTATGAAAGATAACTTAGTAATCCATAATTTATTAAGTTGTTTATGGTCTAAACAGAAAACCCCATGAGGAAATATTGAATAAATCCATATTTGTTTGATTTTCCTCAAGGAATAATTAGTTAAACAACAGTTTAATTAATATTTCTGGTCACATTTAACCCAAAACAGGAAAATTAATTAGATAAATCGTTATTTATCTTATTATTTTCTAGGAATAATTATTTAAACCTTATTTAAATAGCATTCCTTGTTAAATTTGACTAAATCATTTATAAATAATTGAATAAATCATTATTTATTTAATTATTACTCAAACACATCCTTAAAATAATAAAATAAATCATTTATTTATTTATTATTTACAAATAAAGGGATTTAACCAAATTCAAATTCTTTTTCCCTCCAACAAATATAATAAAATATTCCATAAAAGTTGGATCTAGATTTGGTTAATAATATTTTAATCATGCACCAATATCTAGACTAACTCAATATTTTATTATAAATAGAAGAGTTTTTCCATTCAATCACTACCTTTTGTTGCCTAAAGATCACTCTGGATCTATACTTTTGGTCTGATTTTGATCCTCCATCATTGTCATATTTTGCTACCATTTTTCTTGTGAGCTCCCTTTGAGTTCCATTTTTTGTCTGGGTTTTATACACCATCAAGAGGGAGACATCTTAGATCTGAAGTGTTAAGGACTTACAAGAACCCATCCCATTGAGGGGGACTGGTAACATCTTTCTATGCTCCCTTCCCAAGTGTCAAAAAATACAAAAATTCTTTAAAAATATTCTTGTCTTGTCTATTGGATGCATGGAGAAACTCTTGCTTTTACTTACTGCATAGATCTAGATTCTATAGCATTTATTTTTTTCAACTAACTGCAGATCTAAAGAAATTGGCAGCCATCTTTGATGTTAGGGTTTTTTGTTTTGCACAGCTAAAGTGAGCTTTTTTCGTACACTTGCGATTAAAATTCATCCTAACAGTGGGTGTGCATGTGGCCACCCCTACACGTAACATTCAATGTTATGGTTAATGGACAGTCAAAATTGGAGCGCGCCCTTTAATTTAGGGGCTTTTACTATTTTTAGCAACATTTAAGTGCCAGTCTCCACTTTTAGTGGAGTTTTTCTAGCTGACATTGGGAAAAATGCATTGGGAGGTCAATTTTCGACCAATTTGGGTGAAACAAGAGTCTACCTAGACTAATTTGAGCATTCTAGAGCCACTGGTGCATAGAAAACATCCATTAGAGGCTTTTAAACACATGTAATTTTCAATTTTTAGCATAATGACAAAGAGGGACATGCCATTGGGAGTTGGACCAGTAGATGTAGCCCAGGAGGGGTGAACTGCTTCATCATGCCAGTTATGTTAAACTTATGTGTGATGTTTATTCTCTATTATACACTTCTGTATAGTGTTATTTAGGCTTATTTACATGCTTAAAGTTCACAAATCCATCTATGTTTCATGGTTAAAACACTCATTCCTTAAGCAAACAAATGGAGTCAAATTGTACATGTTTTTAATACTGAAAGGACACTTAGAATAGCAAACTAATACACTCCTTTCAGATCAGGTTGGTATCAGAGCCAAGTTTAATCTCTGGTGTTTTTGTGTGCAAAGATTTTTTTAAGTGTTTGCAAGGGTTTTCATGCTTACTAGGCTCAAGATTAAGAGAGGAGAAGGCAAATTGGTGGAAGCAAGAGGTTCACAAATGGAGCTACAAAAAAGGAGGGCAATATTGCCACATTCTCCACCACCTATTTCACCTCCAAAAGAAGCAAAAGAAGCTATAAGCATGCCTCCAGGAGAATAAGAAACCCAAGAAGAGTTGGATCCCAAATAAGAAGAAAGAGTGTTCAAGAAAGCTTTACTTGACATGACTGAAATGGTGAGAGTCCTTTATAAATAAAGGAATGAAAGACTAGAAGGAGAAGGATCCAAACTTCACAAGGAAGGTCAAGGATCATCAGGAGGCCACAATGATGAAGATAAATCAAAGAAGGGAAATGGATGAAATCGAGGCAGTGGAAAGTCACCATCCTCACCCTCATCATCATCATCCTCTAGTTCATCTTCAGTACAACAGTCACACAAGTCAAAGAACATTGGTAAAACTCCTTTTCTAAAACTTGATGTTAAGTTTGAATTGTCAATTTTTAATGGTGAATTCAATGCAAAAAATATTCATAATTGGATTAGGCAATTGGAGGTATATTTGAGAATTCATAACCTTCACGATTGTGATACCAAAATCCAACTAGCTTCATTGAGGATGGAAGGTGCAACTCTTGTTTGGTGGTAAGCCAAGACAAAGGAGGAGATTAAGAAGCATGGTAAGGTTATCCTATCATGGACTGATTTCATTACTGCAATAAAACAACAATTTTATCCATTAGCTCACATGTAGAAAGCCATAATGAACTGGCAAAATTTTAGACAATTGAAAGGACAAAATGTCCAAGACTACACCCATGAATTTAGGAGAATAGCTCTCTTATTAGGGGTAGATTTGCAGAGTCAATATACTTTTCTCAAGTACATAGGAGGCTTACATAGCTACTTAAGACACACTATTCTCATGTTCAACCCTACAAGCTTAGATGAGGTTTATGTTTAGGCCACACATTTAGAAGCATGAGGGAAGAACATTACTAATGAGAGTAGGAAGAAACCTTTTAAGGGGAAAAACAAAGACAAGACCTCAAAAGGTGAGGGAAAAAAGAATGCACTTGTCAAGAAAGAGGGAGAGAAAGTGGTTTGTAAACATTGTTCAAGAGAAGGCCATGAAGAGAAAAGTTGTTGGAAATTACATCCTGAAAAGAGACCCAAGTATAAAAATATTGAAAGGAAAGAAGAAAACTGCAGCTACAACTCAACATGACTTAGGAGAGGATTCAGGTGATGAAACTAAAATTACAGCCATGGGATTGAAGAAAATGAAGGGGAAAGAAATTGAAACAAAACCCAATACTAGTACTTCAAACTGTCACATACAAGCTCCAAATGAAGAAGAGAGAGTTGAACTGTTTCATGTGAGGGTCATACCCAAACATACCAATATTGACACACTGCTTGACAGTGGGTCACAAGAAAACTTAATCTTTGAAGACTTGGTCAAGAAACTTAATCTGGAGACCATTCCACATACAAAACCATATCCACTTGGTTGGATTTGTATGGATGCAAATTTACAGGTTTCAAAGAAGTGCATATTGTGCTTTGCAATAACTACACATTTTGTTGACAGAGTTGAATTAGATGTGGTTCCGCTTGATATTACAGGTGTTGTATTGGGCAGTCCTTACTTGTATGACAGGAAAGTGATCTTCCATCGCCATGAGAACAAATACCTTTTATTAAAATATGGAAAGGAGTACATTTTTAGAGCACATCGCAAGAAGACAAATATTTCAATGTTAAATGCTGGACAGGTAAAGAGGTTGGTGAATTCAAGTAAGAATTTTTTTCTTCTAATAATTAAGCCTAAAGTTAATGTTAATCATGAGTCATTTGAAGATTGTGAAGTTCAAATCAGATTTATATGATGTATTTGTTACACAGAATTTTGTCACCATCCCTGCAATCCTTCGTCCCGTACATTGGAGGACTATTCCCGTGACCTTTGAACAGTAAAATGTTCTAAAAACACCTTGACGGCATCCTTTTGCATAAGGGCAAGAATTATCCTAGAGAAAATTTCCTCTGGAAAACCCTAAAAACCCATGTTTTGGCATTGGCGCGGGTAGCCAGTTCATCCCTCGCACCAATGGGGAAAATGTACACTAGTGGGCGCGCCAATTGGCGCTTTGTCCCTGTGTTGTGCCCACACCAAGCCTATTAAGGAATTTTTTTTAACAATAGAAGGTGGAAGTTTGATTCTAACAACTTCAAAACGTATCCTCAAAATGAGGTTGGGTTGTTTGCCTCCGGATCTCCCTGTTTAGGAAGTGGTTTTCCACCTCTCATGGAACCTTCCTAAGAGATAGGACTCTCCCCCATGATTATAGGGAGCCTAACCTCTCCTTCTCCTTGTATAAAATCCTTCCCTCTCCATTTGCAAGCTATTTGAACTTTTGGGAAGGAAATTATAGCTAAGTGACAATCAAAAGCAGAGCTAAGGAGAACCCTATGAGAGAGAGAGTTTTGTCAAATCCCTAATGAGATTTGTGAGACACGTCCCGCTGGAACACTGTCGAAGGAAGATCACGACGTCAGAGCACCAGTTGTAATCGTTCTCTCATATCTTAATATACATGACTCTGCTATTGGTTCCATGATTGTGTTTGTCCATTATATAATGTCATTTCATTCGTTCCTCTCTGACTGATCGACAGTTATAAAGTGTGAAATATTACGTTGTATGTTGTCTCTCTTCTTTGCATGTGTACAGGTTTCTGGATGCAGCAAGCTCACGGATCGTGACCTGTCCATCTAGGAATGGAAGCACCACTTCTTCTTCAACAACAGCAACGAAGGAATCACGGTAAGCAATCTATCGCGATTCTATCTTTTGTAACTAGGAATCAATAGCTTTGTGTGTTTCGATTGTTTCTAGACCCACTCTAGGGCTAGTGGGATCACCTCCATCCACAGAGGGGATTTACCTCCACAACATTATTTGATGCACATCATGAAATGTTTCAGGAACCAACAGGATTGCCTCCAAAAATGGAGATTCAACATGAGATTTAGTTACAACATGATTGTCATCTTCCAAACATCGGCATGTATCGCATGTCGATAATGGATAATGTTGAAATAAAGAGGCAAATCAAGGACTTGTTGGACAAGGGATTCATAATTCCAAGCTCTTCGCCATACAGTTCACCCATAGTCTTGATTCCGAAGAAAGATGGGACTTAGCACATGTGTGTAGAATTCAGAGCTTTAAACAAGATAACAGTAAATAATCGAAACCCACTCCCAAGGATATATGATTTGCTAGATCAACTAAAAGAAGCAAGGTTTTTCACTAAGTTAGATTTATGAAGTGGATATCATCAAGTAAGAATTGCAGAAAGTGACATATGGAAGACTTCATTCAAAACCAAACAAGGACTCTTTGAGTGGTTGGTTATGCCATTTGGTTTGTGTAATTCACTGGTGACTTTCATGTGTGTTATGGATAATGTTTTGTGTCCATTTCTTGATGACTTTGTGATTTTTTATTTAGATGATATACTCATTTTCAACAAAACAAGAGAAGAACATGTCTTGCATGTGAAAAAGGTGCTTGATGTTTTAAGGAAAGAAAAATATTTCTTAAGATTTCTAAGTGTGAATTTGGAAAGACTTATTTGGTTTATTTGGGACACATTGTAGGAGGAGGCGAGTTGAGAATTGATCCTTCTAAAGTGGAAGCCATTGTGAATTGGCCCACTCCCAAAATAGTAATTGAGTTAAGAATTTTCTTAGGCGTGGATCAGTATTGGAGAAATTTTATTGCTAACTTTTCTGCCATAGCATCTCCTATGCATGCAGTGACAAGTGTGAAGAAAGGCTTCCAATGGGGAGGAAAACAGCAGCAATCTTTTGAAGCTTTAAAAGACAAGATCATTTCAGCTCTGGTTCTTTCATTACTGGATTTGAGACAGCCATTCGAGATACAGACTTGATGGGTAAAGAGACGATTATACATACCAATCACCAAACATTACAGTACTTGTAGTCGCAAACAAAATTGCAGTAGTCACGACATTTCAGATGGATGATATTTATTCAACAATTTCACTTGGTTATAAGGTACAAGAAAGGTATTTTCAATAAAGTTGCTTATATTATTTCAAGGCCAATTATAAGTGCTTCTACTTTACTTAAAAATGATTCTATTGTACATGAGAGTTACATAGAACAGTAAGCATTTGATATTGATTTTCAAGATGTGTATGCTAGTTTAAGTGAAGGGAATCAAGTTGAGGAAAATGATTATCACATGCATAACAATTTGTTGTTTCATTTGGGTAAGCTGTGTATACCAAAAGGAGAGAGACTTAGTGTCATGACAGAGGCTCATTCATCTCTTATTTCTGGACATCTTGGGGTAAGCAAAACAGTGGCGCATCTACAGAGGTATTGTTATTGGCCTCGCATGACAGATAGTGTGTCACGTTTTATAAGAGGATGTTCTATGTGTGCAACAATCAAGCCTATCAATAGGAATCTTGGGTTGTACACGCCACTACCGGTACCATCAAGGCCATGGGAGAGTGTCTCCATGGACTTTGTTGGAGGTCTACCTATGTCAAGAAAACAGCATGATTATCTTTATGTATTTGTGGATAGATTCAGTAAAATGTGTGTACTTATGCCATGTAAGAAAACCATTACTGTTGAACAAATTGTTGAACTTTATTTTCAACATGTATGGGTTCATTATGGTTTGCCAACTTCTATTGTTAGTGACAGGGATTCCATATTCGTTGGGAATTTTTGGTCCAATCTTTGGAAGATGATGGACACAAAGTTGAGAAAGAGTATTGCCTTTCATCCGCAAACTGATGGCCAAACCGAGGTGGTGAACAGAACCGTTGTGCACCTATTGAGAGGATATTGCAACAAACATCCCAAGTTGTGGGATGAATAACTGCATTACATTCAACACGCTTACAACCAGGACAAGCACTCTTCTACAAATACTTCACCTCTTGAAGCCTTCTTTGGGTATTTTTCGAAATTGAAATTAGACTTCATCTTTGAGAAGGATGTTGCAATTGATGGGCATACTGATATTGACAAAGCTCGAAAGTTCATTGAGAAAATTCAGATTATTCATCAACAAATTCAAGAATAGATTGAGAAGAGTCAAATCAAATACAAGGAGAGGCATGACAAACATAGAGTTGATCACAAGTTTGAAGAAGGAGATGAAGTATGGTTGCACATAAGCAAAGAAAGGATGCAAGGAGAAGGTAAAAAGCTCAAGCCCATTCGTTATGGTCCATTCAAGATCATTAAACAAGTTGGTAATAATGCATTTCAACTTGACTTGCCTTCATATATGCAAATGTATTGCATTGTAAATGTGGATAATTTACGTTTGTATGAGCCTCCTTTGATTGATGATCAAGGGAGTGATATTCAGCTGCCATCTATAGAATATTTCTCGCCAGAATTTATGGACGAGCTCAAGGAGGATTTCATCCTAAACAGGAGGACATGCACTTCTAAGAGGAGAAGTGTCGATTATCTTCGAATTGGGCTCAAGGGCAGAAAACCAAGTAAGGCAAGGTGGATGGAAGTGGAAAAGATGAAGGATTTGTACCCTCATCTTCTGAACTGGTAATTAAAGTCTTTTGGGGTCCAAAAGCTTCCCAATGGGGAGGTGTGAATAGGAGATCATGTGTTATGCTCAAAATTGAAAGTGCTCGAAATTGGACCGAACCTGAGCGACTGGAAAGGTCTTGTCATTGTGATTATGGTGCCATGAATGGTTCGAAAAACCGATGTCGTATGAGGAAAATATCATGTTTTTTTCGTTTTCCCAAACAGCTAAAATTTTTGTAATGGGGATGCCCAGTCAGCATACAGGTAGAGTCAGAAGGTGGTATATTTCAAGAATATTATGTTTTCCTAATTTAACAGGATTTTTCCATGTGGCATGATGTGGATCATTGATCTTAGATGCATAGGTTTCATTTCTAACCATTGATGGGGTTTGTACATTTGGATTTGGGTCATTGGATGAGAGACACGTGGCAAGCATGGAGGCTACCACGTGTCCTCAGGAGGATTGAGTAAAATTTTATTTGGATTTTGGGGGGTTCAACCCTGTGACCTTTGTCCTGCCCGCGTAAACCTCTGACCATATCGCCTACAACATGTTTCTTAACCTAACTATCTTCCGCATTCATTTATGGAGTATACGTTTTAACGTTGGGGGTGGGGGCGCCAGTAGTCCCAACCCGCTGGTAGCCCCAATGGAGTTATCACATGGCAAGCAACAATGGTTAACGCAATCGTAACCTCTGGCGAGAATAACCGTAACCTTAAACAGTTCCTGAAACATGATCACAAACGCAGTCTCCGCGTAGTTCAGGCCAGGATTCTGTTGGGTTAAGCGCCGACCGTTACGGTTAGGTGAGGTAGTGGGTGCGCATGTGGCCACCCCTACCCGTAACATTCAATTTTATGGTTAACAGAAAATTAAAATTGGAGCACGCACTTTAATTTAGGGGTTTTTACTATTTTTAGTGACAGTTAAGTGTCAGTCTTCACTTTTAATGGGTTTTTTCTAGCTGACATTGGGAAAAATGCATTGGGAGGTCAATTTTTTACCAATTTGGGTGAAAAAATAGTCTACCTAGACTAATTTGAGCATTTTGGAGCCACTGGTGCAAAGAAAAAAACCATTAGAGGCTTGTAGACACATGTAATTTTCAATTTTGAGCATAATGACAAAGAGGGACATGCCATTGGGTGCTGGACCAGCAGATGTAGCCCAGGAGGGGTGAACTGCTTCATCATGCATGTTGTGTAAAAATTATGTGAGATGTTTATTCTCTCTTATACACTTCTGTATAGTGTTATTTAGGCTTATTTACATGCTTAAAGTTCACAAATTCATCTATGTTTCATGGTTAAAACACTCACTCCTTAAGCAAACAAATGGAGACAAATTGTACATGTTTTTAATACTGAAATGACACTTAGTACAGCAAACTAATACACTCTCAGATCAGTGTGAGGAAAACCTCACCAGTTTTATGTCATTCAGATTCTCTGTGGATAGACAGAATTTGGGCATCCATTTGTATTCAGAAACTTCTACTTAATAATATCAAACCCTCATCTGCTACACTGATTTTCCCGCATTGGGTTTTTCTGGGGACTTAGGCCAAAAAATAACAGTGTAATGTGTGTCTTGTTTTCTTTCTCATATATTGTTTCTGCATTTATTTTCCACAATTTATTTAGTGAATGTTGTAGTGTATTTGATTCAGTATTTACTTGTAGAACACAATAAATAACTTGTATAATTTATCAAGTAGGAGAATTAATATCAGTTTGTTGTAATAGGGATTCCAGGTTTAGGAATTTTCGTAATTCACATGCCATTGATTGACACTTCTCGAAGTCAATAAGCAGGAGAGTGGAGTGAAAAAATGGAGTAGTGTGTCAGGAAAGGCATGGGAGGGTCATGCATTGGCCCTGCCACCATCCGCTGTGGATTGTGCGAAGTTGTAACCTATTGTTCTGCCTTACACTAGAAAATTCAATGGAATGAGCACAAAGAAGAATGTAAGTGAGCAGAAGAACAAATGAAATGCATAAGCATCTTGCATGATTTCCCATTTAGATTCATTGAATAAAGTGATCATGGCATCAATAAATCCCTCGATAAGTATTCTGAAAGATTCCAGGATACATTGGTTATGCCAGAAGCTTAAAAATCCCTCAATGAATGTTGTGAAACAATTTGAACTTGCAGTAGACCTTCATGTATATTATGGTGGCAATTTATTTATTATTATTATTATTATTATTATTATTATTATATATATATATATGCAATAACGATACAAGTTCGCTATTATTTTTTCATGAAACTTCATTGAAAAATAGCCAGTTCATCCCTCGCGCCAATGGGGAAAATGTACACTAGTGGGCGCGCCAATTGGCGCTCTGTCCCTGTGTTGTGCCCACACCAAGCCTATTAAGGAATTTTTTTTAGCAATAGAAGGTGGAAGTTTGATTCTAACAACTTCAAAACGTATCATCAAAATGAGGTTGGGTTGTTTGCCTCCGGATCTCCCTGTTTAGGAAGTGGTTTTCCATATATTTACAGACTACAGAATGGACTCTCCCCATGAATTGCAGACTGTCTCCTTCCTCCTTGTGTAATCCTTCCTCTCCATTTGCTATGTTTTGAACTTTTGGAAGGTATAGCTTAGTGACAGTAATCAGCGAGCTAAGAAGGCTATAATGAAGAGAGAGTTTTGTCAAATCCCTAATGAGATTTGTGAGACACGTCCTGCTGGAACACTGTCGAAGGAAGATCATGACGTCAGAGCACCAGTTTTAATCGTTCTCTCATATCTTAATATACATGACTCTGCTATTGGTTCCATGATTGTGTTTGTCCATTATATAATGCCATTTCATTCGTTCCTCTCTGACTGATCGATAGTTATAAAGTGTGAAATATTACGTTGTATGTTGTCTCTCTTCTTTGCATGTGTACAGGTATCTGGATGCAACAATCTCACGGATCGTGACCTGTCCATCTAGGAATGGAAGCACCACTTCTTCTTCAACAACAGCAACGAAGGAATCACGGTAAGCAATCTATCGCGATTCTATCTTTTGTAACTAGGAATCAATAGCTTTGTGTGTTTCGATTGTTGCTAGACCCACTCTAGGGCTAGTGGGATCACCTCCATCCGCAAAGGGGATTTACCTCCACAACATTATTTGATGCACATCATGAAATGTTTCAGGAACCAACAGGATTGCCTCCAAAAATGGAGATTCAACATGAGATTTAGTTAAAACATGATTGTCATCTTCCAAACATCGGCATGTATAGCATGTCGATAATGGAGAATTTTGAAATAAAGAGGCAAATCAAGGACTTGTTGGACAAGGGATTCATAATTCCAAGCTCTTCACCATACAGTTCACCCATAGTCTTGATTCCGAAGAAAGATGGGACTTAGCACATGTGTGTAGAATTCAGAGCTTTAAACAAGATAACAGTAAATAATCGAAACCCACTCCCAAGGATATATGATTTTCTAGATCAACTAAAAGAAGCAAAGTTTTTCACTAAGTTAGATTTACGAAGTGGATATCATCAAGTAAGAATTGCAGAAAGTGACATAGGGAAGACTTCATTCAAAACCAAACAAGGACTCTTTGAGTGGTTGGTTATGCCCTCAGGGAAAGAAGAAGATTGTGGCCATGACCCCCAGACAGGGCTCCTCGGCACGACAACAACAAACGAACAAGGTCGTGGAGGAGTACATGGACATCTTCACCTCACCCGCAGGGGTGCCACTGCACTCTTAGGTCAAGCACCCCATCGATGTAACCCTAGGTGCGACGCTTCCCAATGGATCGACCTATTTGTGCTATGTTCTAGAGAACGATGAAATTTAGAGGCATGTCTAGGAGATGCTACAGAAAGGTCACATTTGGCCGAGTTCATCGCCCCGTGGAAGCTCAATCGTGTTGGTGCAGAAGAAGGATGTGACTTGGAGACTCTGTATTGACTATCGGGCGCTGAACAAGATCACTGTCCAGAATGGGTACCTGATCCCATGGATTGATGACCTTTTGGACCAACTCAAAGGGGAGAAATATTTCAGCAAGATCGACTTGAATTCTGAGCATCACCAGGTACCAATCGAACCCTCCAATGTGTGGAATATTGCCTTCAAAGACAAGGAGGGCCTTTTCGAATGGTTGGTCATGCCTTTCGGGTTGACGAATGCTCCCGCAACCTTCATGACGTTGATGGATGACATCTTGCGGCCATTCACCAACTCATTTGTACTATTGTACTTGAATGACACCATGGTCTTCAGCCAGACTTGGGAAGAGCACCTTCACCACATCCGACGGGTCCTCCAAACGTTGCGCCATCACAAGTTGTGTGAAAATATGGAGATGTGCACTTTTGGCATAACCTAGGTTCAGTATCGGAATACATTATTGATGAGAGGGGCGTTCATGTGGATCCAACCAAGATCCAAGTCATTCGAGATTGGCCAACCCCAACCACTCTAACAGAGCTTCACGGCTTTCTGGGTCTTTCTAATTTCTACTGCAGGTTCGTGTTGGGATTTTCTCATATCACTTGGCCCTTGAGTCAAGTCACCAAGGGAGTAGTGAAAGCAAAATTATTTTGGTCAAAATCTCAATAGAAGGCATTCCTAGAATTGAAACATTACCTCTGCTCTACCCTAGTGCTCACATTACCAAACTTGCAACAACCATTTGAGATCGAGACAGATGCCTCTAACTATGCTATTGGGGCAATTCTTACTCAACAGGGGCATCCAGTGGCATATCAGAGTGACATTTTATGACACATTCCGCAAGTATCCCACTTATGACAAAGAAATGCTTGTTGAAAATGGAAGCATTACATTTTGGGGAAGGAAACGGTCATCCACACATACCACCAACCCCTGCAGTTCATACAGACGCAAGGGAAGTTGCAGAAAAATTGCCATCAGAAGTGGTCCACAAATCTGCAAAAGTTTTGTTTGAACATTAAGTACAATAAGGGCAGCACCAATAATGTTGCAGACTGCCTCAGTCAACCACTAATCGTGGTGCTAACCACCATTCTCAACTCTTGTGGGCACGAGATTTCTGATTGGTCGCTTCTCTACATGAGCCATCTGGAATTCGGCCACACATACAAGACACTCTTGGAGGGTATGCAAGTTCCAAATTTTCACCTCCAAGATGCATTGTTATGTCACCTGGGACACCTTTGTGTTCCTTCAAGCGAGTGTGCCAAGATGATTTGGGAAGCTCACTACAGTCGGGTCACTGGGAATTTCAGGGTCGAGAAAATAATGGAAGTACTGCAGAAGTATTTCTATTGATAGAACCTTCGACAGGATGTTGGGAAGTCCATCAGATCCTGCACTGCGTGCACTATTGCAAAACCGGCCATCAAGAAGCAAGGCCTCTTGTTAGGTCCCTATATTACTAGTGTAGTCCCTTATTGTTGTTAGTGTAGCCCCCTTATTGTTATTGTTGTACCCCTGAAGCCCCCATATTTTTATTATTGTGCCCCATAAAAAGCCATTATTGTTATTGTTGTGACCTTACATTATTATTGTTAGGTCTGCTAGGATTATACTGTGACCCCATGGACTCCTATATATAGAAAGGAGGTTTTGTAATTTGTATCATCCAAGAATTGTTCATTTATGTAATGTAAAGTAGCTTTCCCCCTTGAAGTAGATGATTTTTAAGTCATTGATCTCTCTTTTCTTCTATTTTGTGACCTGGTTTCATAACATTTTGTATGAGAGCTTTAGATTCTATGGTTTCGCTACTTCAAACAGGTCATCGTGGAATTTTCTCTATAACATTTTTTATACAAAAGTTCAGAAGCTAAAAAAAATATGTTTGCAAAGAAATACTAAGGAACTTCGTGTAAATATTTCAGATCTTGGTTCGCAATATTTTTAGAGATATGATCTGTGGAAGTTAAGGTTTTTTCAGGCTCCCGAATTTCATCTCAAAGAGGTGACCTTGGGAAAATTCTCATAACTCTCTCTCTAAGAAACGGATTGGAATTCTGTAAAAAGTGGCAAAAATTGCACGGATTGTAGTTTCCTGTATATCAATTTCAGATCTGAAGGACGAAATAGTGACATGTGGCATGTTTTAAAAGTTCGTTCTACTGAACCAGTACATAATTAGGTCATTGTGGGAGATTGGTAATATCTTTGCCTTGAAGAATCCAAATCAGGTCAGACGTATGGCATTGGAAAGAAGATTCAGAGGGCTACTAAAGGACCGAAGATAAAATATCGGGGATCTAAAATTATAGAGATACATCAGTTTCAATATTGAGCTCCTCAAAAGCAAGAAAAATGTGAGTATTCTTGCTACTGCATTTATGGAAACAATTCATAAGCTACATGGAAACCCAAAGATTATTGTAAGCGATAGAGATCTCATTTTTACTGGAAATTTTTGGATGGAATTATTTTCTTGTTTGAGCACTCAACTATCCCATAGCTCATCTTATCATCCTCAATCCAATTGGAAAACTAAGATAGTGAACAAATGTTTGGAATGATATCTTTGTTGTTTTGTATCTGATAAACAAACACAATGGTTCAAGTGGTTACCTCTGGCTTATTGGTGGTATAACACTTCCTTCCATATTGCAGCAAAAATGACCCCATTTATGGCACTTTATGGATATCATCCACCATCCATCACATCATCTTTAAGAGAAAATTCTAAGGTTCAAGCAGTGGAATATCACATCGAGCATCAACAACAAGTTCTCCAACTCTTAAAGGATAACCTAAATATGGCACAAAATTGAATGAAACAACAAGAAAATCAACATCGGAGCGAGAGAAGTTTTGATGTAGGATACTGGGTATTTTTACAGCTACAACCATACAAACAAATGTCCCTCAAGCAAGCTAAGAAGGATAATAAATTTCCAAAGTACTATGGTCCTTACAGGGTGTTACAAAAGATTCGTACTATGGCATGCAAATTGGAGCTTCCTGCTTCGTCTCGAGTGCACCCAGTTTTCCATGTTTCATGCTTAAAGAAGGTTATAGGTGACAAACTTCCAATTCAAACGATATTTCCAGAACTTTATGGGGAAGGAAAAATCATATTGGAACCTGAAGCAGTCACGGAAATAAGAACTCAACAACTACGAAATCAATCAATTTCAGAGTATCTCATCAAGTGGAAGAACTTACCCACTGAAGATTCCACATGGGAGGATGATAATTTTATACAAAAGCATCCAAAGCTACTCAAGCGTTGAAGACAACACTTTTTTGAAGGAGAGGGGCATGTTAGGTCCCTATATTACTGGTGTAGTCCCTTATTGTTGTTAGCATAACCCACTTAATGTTATTTTTGTACCCCTGTAGCCCCCATATTGTTATTATTGTGCCCCATAAAAAGCCACTATTGTTATTGTTGTGCCCTTACATTATTATTGTTAGGTCGACTAGGATTATATTGTGACCCCATGGACTCCTATATATAGAAAGGAGATTTTTTTGTTGGTATCATCCAAGAATTATTCATTTATGTAATGTAAAGGTGGTTTCCCCCTCAAAGTGGATGATTTTTAAGTCATTTATCTCTCTTTCTCCTATTTTGTGACTTGGTTTCATAACACCTCTACACTCCGCTACCTATCCCTAGTCGACCTTGGGAATCCATCTCCATGGATTACATGTCGAGCCTTCCTTTTACTAAGCAGGAAATTACTTTGTTTTTGTGGTCGTCGACAGATTCTCGAAGATGGCCATTATGGCAGCCCACAAGAAGAATATCACAGCAAAAACCACTGCTAAAATCTTCTTTGAACGAGTATGGGTGCACTTTGGGATCCCACATTCTATCATCTCAGATCAGGACAACAGGTTTATCATCACATTTTTTTCTAGCCTCTGGTCGATGCTGGACACCAAGCTCACCAAGTCCACAGCTTTCCATCGCCAAACTGATGGCCAGATAGGGGTCGTCAACTGGATGATCATACATATTCTACGCATGTACAATTCAAAGCATCCACGCACATGGGATGAGAGTCTTCCCTATGTACAACACAGTTATAACCGGACTCTCCATAGATAAACTAGCCACAACCCCTTCCATTTTGGCTTGGGATTCCAACCATTATGTCCCATTGACATAGCCATTCCATTTGCAGCTACTCAGGTCTATTCGGCTCATGTCCAGTCTGAAGCTGACAAGGCGAACAACTTCATTGAGCACATTCAACACGTCCGCCAACAGGTTCATGACATATTGGACAGAGCCAATGCTAAGTACAAGCAACGACATGTTCAACATTGGGTGCCACACAACTTCCAGGTGGGCGACAAAGTGTGTCTACTTTTGCAGAAGGATCGCCTCGCTGGACCCCACCGCAAGCTTCACCCACTCCGATACAGGTCGTACACCATCACTAAGGCTGTAGGGGCCAATGCCTTCGTGCTCAATATTCCACCATTCCTTGGTATGTACCTAGTGTTCGATGTGGACCACCTTCGGCCCTACTTCCCACCTCTACTGGTCACTTCTGACATTACACAACAACTAACACCTACAGAGTTAAACCCAGACTGCATGGAACAAGCCACCGCGGATCATATCATGGACATGAAAATCAAGAACACTTGGCAGCAAAATATCCAACTATATCAGGTTTTAAAAGCTGCCCAACTCCTGCAATAAGGCAAATGGTTCACCAGGGACCAAGTTCAAGAGAAGTTTCCTCATCTCATGGAGGAAATCAACGCAACGGGGACCATTACTTCATAAGGGGGGAGGAATTATCTAGGTGGATATTGGTGGCCACCCACCTATTCCAATTGGGGCCCCACCATTGTTGCTTTCAGTTTTTCAGTTTCCTTAATTGTAGCACAGTTTACTATTTTTAGCATTTTTTCGAGTCCTGAACTTCCCGAGCCTTTTTTAGGCCCTAAACGATGTTTTTTGGAAAAATTGGGATCAACTTTGTATTACCTTCAATGCGGCTCACATCAAAATTTTTATTCCTTGGATAGATATTTCTAACGAGGTATTTTGCACGTCAAACAGAGATCGTGTGCCAAAGTTATGCCCCCGGGAAGATTGATGTACCAATTTACCCAAACGAGGCCCATAGTTTTGGCGCTTCATCTCCTAGGGTTAGGTTTTTGGATGTTTAGAATTTTCCATTGTTTCTCAATAATAAATAGGCCCTCGAGCCTTATTGCAACACAGTTCAGAGGCCTATGGCTGCCAAGTCTCTTCTCATAGATAAGCTACCAGCGCCCTAGCTATTTTATTTCCATTCTTTCTGTAAGCATATTTCAGTTAGTTGTTATTAATGAAATGAAGTTTTATTTATGTTGCATCTCTGCTTCTATGTGTATTTATGTATTTCATTGTGTTCCTGCATAAATCCAGATCAACTGTTGTGCACGGGATTTAAAGTCTCCACAAGGGTCCATATCTAGAGAAAATTGAAGTAAAGTAAAACTTGGGAATGATTTAAAATTTCTATACAATATTGATGTATTGTTGAGCATGGAAGAGTACCAGACATCTAAAAAATAAGTGGCTAGGTGTCAACCATATACAATGCTTTCAGCAGTGGATGCTATACATATTGTGATAAGCATCACAAAATTCTTGGAACCTGTCACGATATAGCTGCATGAGGCGCTGAGATTAAATTTAGTCGCGAACTTACATGTTCCTAATCCATTGCCACCATATCCAACTTCTATCAAGGATGGATTTGATGTAATAACAATATATGGACCTGGTGATTATACAATTATAGAGGAGTCAAGAGAAGGAAACTATGCATCGGTTTTTATTGTATTGTTGGCTACAATTGGAGTTGTTATGATTAAGGTTTATCCAATGCCCATAATTGTGGGCCTTTCAACAAGGGATGAGTTAGTAGATCCAACATCAAATTTTCTAGGTCCTGGTTAGATCCGGGATTCAAATCGAGTTATGCTACTAGAATATGATACACAACAACAATGTAAAGTATTGGATTTATCCAATAGGGAAAATGGTGTGGGCAATGTTAATTTTTTATGTCAACAACATGCTTGTTCCCCAGACATCAGTATCCATGAACAATGTTTTTAAGTGGTCAAATTCAAGTGCTCAGAAAATGGTACTAATCAGTGGGCATGTATACCATGCATAAAGTGGTCTTATATGTGTTGAATGTGATAATATGGTTCCAATACAACAAAAATCGATGTCGAAGTGTTTATTGCAGTCATCCTCTTCTAAAAGTCTTGCCTCAGCAAAAAGGCCAACCTCATGATATGTACTATTATACATCCTATGTAATTTTCCCCTTACATTCTTTTGCAGCCCAATATATGATCATCTATAACTTTTGTAAGTTATCCTCGTACTTAGCAAACAAGTTTTCAAGGGATCCAATCCTTCATTTTGCAGAATCTCCTCTTATTTTTTCTCCCGAGGTTCAGATTGACTTACAACCTAGCAGAAATATGGGATAGAAATTTGTAACAACCAGTATCACAGTATGAGGAAAAATATGTAGTACTGGCTCATTTTTTTTCAGCTATTTTTTATTATGATGATAATTTATTCTTGGTATTAGGATCTGCTCTTGAGTCCCAAATTTGATGAGCCTCCTATATGTGATTATATACATGTGCATCATATGAGATTCAACAAATAGCAGTCCAGTAAATTTTGTGGGTAAGAAACTTATAAAATCCCTCTCAAACTAGGAGTGGATTTCCATAACTATTGAGGCCTCTTTGTATGTAGTCAAATTTCCATATATGAGTGAAATAATCTTAAAATTCAAGGTATTCTTGCTTTCAAAATGTTCTCACGACAATATTTTGCACCTCTCTTACAATTTTTATATGTCATATAGAGCAACATTCATTTTGGAGAAACATTCATTCAATATGGAGGAGCACTAATAAGCCATCTAGAGTGGCATTCATTCAATGATAGTGTCAACATTTTTTATGAAAAACTGCAAGGTCCCACCTTACCCACCATCAATAATATAGAGAAGTAGAGGTCACATTAATCACTAATACTCAATTTTATTTTATTTTTGGTAAAATTACTAACTAAGTTATCATGTAATCATGTTCCTTCATCTATTTCAATATAAGAATATCACATAAGAAGTCAGGGATAAATTTCCCTCAAAACCAATTCCAAAACACATTTCCTCTCAAGTTTTAATGATGATAGCATGTGCTCTTCTCATACTTCTACATGAGCTCTAAGTAAGACTAGAAATAAATTCCACAATAATTCCATGTGCGAACATTAAGCTAGGTCAACCTATTTGGTTTCCTATATTATTCTAAATAAGCTCCACTTATTGACTCTTGATATCATAGCCACAAAAGTATTATTCTTATATTATAAAAATCGCATATAAGTGTATGAGCATTAACCTGTCTATAGCAAGGTAACTAAGGGAAGAATATGCCTCTCTTCATCAGTAAATATAATCAATATGATATGTTTATGAAATGGAATCACAAAATATATTGACCCAACAAAATTTCCAAATTCATCTCAATCCCAATTATTAAACCAATGCTTCAATCATGAGAATTATATAATGAATGTTGTAGCAAGAGAAATTATTGTTACCAATTCAGAAGAATATTATTATAATAAAAGTGCCAAGTAAAACAATGGACCTGCATAAATTAATTTCAAGTAGTTGTTTTCTACAGTCGTTGAAGCTTAATATTACACCCATGAATACATGTAACTTGACCAAACTTGTTATGCTCACTTGCACAAGTGATTAAATCCTACAGAATTGGTCAATAAAAAATTGTTTCCAACAATAACCCCTTGTTTTTCATTATAGCTTTAGATGATTAAAAGAAACAACTGTCCTACTGAAATTTTCTCTATTTACACTTCAACAAGATTATTAAATTAATTTTCTCATTCGTGGAAAAAATTGCAGACGTAGGAAGTTATATCTATTGAAATTTCTAGTACATAAAAGTTGCAGTCATTAAGAAATTTAATCTAACGATTTATGTGCATAAAATTTATAGCTATTGAGTCCTTTTGAAAAACACTTTGCGAGCATGAAATATACAACCATTGAGGCCTTTTGAAAACACTTTGCAAGCATGCAATCTACATCAATTGAGGCCTTTTGACAAACACTTTGCAAGCACGCAATCTACAACCATTAAGGCCTTTTGACAACCACTTTGCAAGCATGCAATCTAAGATTCTTAATTAATATATTTAACTCATAAAATTAATAAATTAAGACTTCAAATGTTAGCATATTAAAACAAAGACTGATTCATCTTAATCCTTTACCAAAAAAATTGACAACAGACACACATAGTTCGCAGCAACAATCTACAAAATCGCCCAAATTTACAATCTGGGTTCTGAAAAGTTTTTTTTTTTTTTGAATCAAAGTAAGGGTTACAGGCCCAATAGGAACAGATACCCCTTGATGATGAGCTGGATCACAACAGAAATTCCCAAGGATGTGATTTCTTAAAACAACGAAAAAATTCCTACTATCTCATTATCACTTTTGTCAAACACATAGTGTGAAAGCTTCTTGTAAAATATACAACCATTGATTATTGGTTATCTCATAACTAAATCTGTAAACATATCATGAACACTCACAAGTAACAAGTTCCAATAAATTAAAAAATTTACAACACTTTAAACTAATAATAACTTAAATTTCAAGAATGCTTATGTACATACCTAGTTGTGTATTTACACAAATCCAAAAATACGGGAATATGCTCCAACTCCAATGAGGGTATGCATATCCTTACCAACTCATTGTGAACCATACATTTTTCCACCCAACCATATCCAAGGATAAATTCTCGCCCTGGAACCCCTGAGTTGTAAGAGCTCACAAGCAGTACCAAAATATAGCAGTAGAGCGATATACAAGGCAAGTTGAGGAAGACAAGTTTAAGTTCCTCTCAATATCACTCATGGTGAACTCCATTGGGTTAAGCTACTTAGCAATTTAGATTATCATTTGGCTACCCTCCAAGCCTCTCCCTCTCACAATATTTTTTTTTATTTTATAAATCTCTCTAACTCTTGGTATCACAATGCACCCACCCTCAAGTGAGAATACATCAGACACATATATAGGAGGAACAACAAATTATTTTCATAAAGGAGGAGTAATATGCATGCCTTGTACTCCATTTAGAGGAGTGTACGCCATTGAGGAGAGGCATATGCATGCCTTAGTTAAGGAGAGAGTAACATATGCATTAAAAATAGTGTAAGAGAAATATTTTATGACATGTATTTAATGAGTGTAAGAGGAATATGTCATTCTTTGATGAGTGCATAAAAGAGAGTGTAATGTATTATTAAAAGAGAGAGAGAGTTACATAGATCTATGAGAATAATCAAGGAGAGAGGTGTCAAGTGATTGAGGAGATATAATTCCCTTTTAATAATAATATCATAGTCTTATAAAAGATAATAATAATATTAATAGTCTTGAGAATTAAGTCGAGATTGAACTATTAGGATTTATCAATGATAATTTAAGTGATTTTTCTTCAAGTATACTTGATTACCCATTGATTGGAGGTGATTTACTATTTTTGGAAATTCATACTTAAGATGCTAGACATGACTTTCTATTTTTAGAAAGTCACTACAAAATTGTCAGGAATGAGATTTTATTAAGGAAATTCATCCCCGAGCTTCCCATGATTGGTATTTTTCTTCCGGAGAATAGGGATTCTGCACCCCTATTGCATGCATCTCCGTGCCTTAGAAGATTTAGGGCTTCGTGCCATGATCTACTCTAAATATCCAAGATTCCACACCTTGATATTTTTAAATATTTAGGACTCTGTGCCCTAAACATTTCATTATAGATCCAAAAATCCATGTCTTTATATTTCATGGATTTAGGACTTCATGCCCTAATCCTTTTATTATATATCCAAGACTCCACGTCTTTATATTTCATTGATTTAGGACTTCGTGCCCTAATTTTCGTTGCTTCTCATCTACTCTTCTTTGAAACATTGTGCTTCACCTTAAGGTGTTGATTGTGTGCTCATACCCATCTGATGGTTCGTTGGTAAGGTATTCTTACAAGACCTGCACACATCACAATCTCATAGATCGAAGGAATCAAATGAATTTCATAATTAACTTATTCACATTATACCAAGGATTGTGCATGACTTCCACAATCATTTTGGTTTTGGATAAATGACTTCCGCAATCATTTATAACTCGAGCATCCTTTTTGGCAATGACCAAGTCCCCTGCCACATCATGCTTAGTACAAATAATGTATCATCCATAAATCATTATTAACCATATGTTCCACATAACCATGATCATCCATGGATCTATGTGTCTCAATCCTGGATCACCATCCATGTCATACACCTACGTCCAAACTAGGATACCAAAATAGAAAACATCACTAATATGCTCTTAACCAAAATCAGTTCTTATACACACAACCATAGATATTATCATAAGCACACAACAACCAAGTGACCCAAACTAGGTCTATAGCATATAAGCATGTACATAAGTCTGTCATGCATAATATTATATCATTATATCAAAATCACCCTCTCTAAGTGTCATCAAAGCTATCTCACCAAGAAGGGACACTACATACTCCCGCTCTTGGGCTAAACTTGGCCCAAATTTTTTCCTACAGTCATAAGATACGTAGTTCTTTTTTATTCTCCAATCAATAAGGTGTTAACCTTATTTATATGTATTTTATATATGTTTCTTCATGCCAATCCATAATTTAATGTTTGCTAAATTGGAAGCAACTCCATGAAAACTGAAACATTGGGATTCTTAATCAAGTAGAAAATATATCCACGCTATATAAGCCATGTTTTGATATAAAATATCAAAGATTTATATATCAAAACCAACCATACAATTTATAGTACCATATAAAAATACTATTTTATGTAATTGATATGACATCTACTTAAGTTATCTATAATAATTCGATATTCTACATGTTTTTCTTTCTCATAGTCTGCATGAATCCTACATGTGTCATCTTCTTGGTTCTATAGTATGTTGAGCTTGCCATCTATAAATAGCTCACACATTGGTTGTATAAACAACAATGATGGTCCATCCCATCTCACAATTAAATTTGCATACAAGAAGCATAAAATCATCCACATACAATTGCCAGTGGAACTACGCAACAAAATATAGTGTCATATACAAAACCCACTCTTACATACCACTTGATCTATGTATTCTCAATACAAGTTTCCCACTTTTAATTCCATAAGACATCCTTGCAATCAAAATCTTTAGGATCTACTTATATACTTTACTAAATTTAGGAACAATCACAATTTGAGGTTCAAGGCACCATTTTTCTTTCTTTTTTAAACTAACAAGCTAAGGTTCCATACAGTCATCATTGACCCACTTAAGTATCATAGACCATTCCTTTAGTTCCCATAATCTTCATTATTATTCACTTCTCTAACTTGAGAATCAATTATGAATGACTCTGTTAGAAGATCTTCATTCCGAAAGCAAATTAATGATATTTTTTTGAAAGCGGCTTGTAATCAAGAACAAATTTCACAATTATGCAAATACGATATCTATATTAATGAATCTACCTTGATAACTGCAAATCAATTTGTTTTCCAACTATAAAATCACTCATGATTTCTATTCAGTAAATAATCAATTCATTTTGTTTCAGAACTTATTCTTTACTATTAATACGTACGGAAAAACATGCTATGAAAACCATGCATTTCTCAAAATGTGAAGAATCTTCTTGAATTTGAATAAGATTTAGACTATCACAAGGGAATTTCTAGCCTAAAGCTAAACCATTTTTTTTAAAGAGAATTACCACCATCTCAAATGATTACAACATTTGGTAGGACTAATAAATATCGATACAACTATACATCCAAGCACAAAATTCCTAAATCCAACAATCTCTTCCATTCCACATACAATACGATCATCTTAGGCTTTTAAATCATGCAAGAATTCCAATTCATCAAAATGTGATCTCACTCTCCTTCAATTTCTCCCTCAAAAAAAATCACAAGCACATATTCTTGTAAAACTAGAACTCAACTAATATT
The DNA here is from genome assembly GCA_034641835.2 of Pinus albicaulis. Taxonomy (NCBI): domain Eukaryota; kingdom Viridiplantae; phylum Streptophyta; class Pinopsida; order Pinales; family Pinaceae; genus Pinus; species Pinus albicaulis. The sequence continues at coordinate 1,393,630,280 of CM076580.1, forward strand.
TTCATTAATCACATACCTTTAAGTTCAATTAAAACAAAGTTCTAACCACATAAAATGTTTATCTTCTAAACATGTTATTCTCTTAACAATTTACAAATTAATCAAATTCTAAGAAAACAGTTCATCAAGTTCATAAACAATATGAATTTTGACTCGATCGCCTAACTAACAATAGTTTAGACCAGTTCAGGAATTCAAACATCATAATTTCTCTAATTAATTTGGTTAAATATAATTCAACCAATATTCAATTGACAAAATCATTAAAGAGACTATTATGGATTTCCTAGACCTAATTTGTCTTAAAGCAATAGAAAATATATTTCATCAACTTATCACAATAATTTATTTCTATATTTCAAGCACTAGAAAATCATTTTAATTCTACCTAAATCCAACACATACAAAATAATTACAATACTAGAGGATAGATACTTAGTTCGCACTTGACTCCATATATCAAAATGAATTATTCCAAACATTCTAAACCACCTATTGATTTTCAGTATACCAATCTGAGTATCTTCATTTGTAATAAAAGTAAAATAATGGATTTAAAGATCAAGCAAATTCATGTTATGAATCTCCATCCATTTAACTTTAATTATACATAATCAATCCTCCTTAATCATGTCTATGAGATTCCATCAAAATATTTTTGTTCATTATAACTAGAAGAATTTAATTACCTCATAGATATATGTTAGTATGGATTCCACACCCATTCCTTACCTCATTACTTTGTTCATAGATATATGTTAATATGGATTCCACACCCATACATTTGCTCATAGATATATGCTAGTATGAATTCCACACCCATACATAACTTAAGGAAAACATAACTCTCAAGTGTTCCTTAAAATGGCTTCCACAACCCTTCATGCACTAGTCATTTAAGCCTCTTGTTTATCAATAAGGTCATACCTCAACCTAGTATTTGAGTAATTTCAAGTTATTTGATGCATAAATCCAACCCAAACTACACAAAATCATATCAAGGAAATAATAGGAATTTCATTCTTATTCGTTAAGAATGTATTCCCAAATCATATTTTAACACATCAAATTAAGGCACATACATTACTCGTGAATCTACATTCATTGTTAAAAGTGACATCCTTCAAGGCAACTTTTTCTAAGTTTCCATTAGTATAGATAAGAACAGAGTTAAAATTAACATGATTAACTCAATCATCTTGTTAATTGAATCTCAACCTTACACTTTTTACACATTCCCAAAGCATACACACCAAGGTCATCATACTATAGTTTATATTAGGCCAATATTTTCTTGGTCGATAGAATTTTAGCTACTAAAGATGGTTAGTAGGCCCATATCACATTGATAATGATGCATTAAACATATATGCAACCATGCATGCACTCAACATGTCTCACTCACCCATTGGTAATCAAGTCATTCACATGTTTGGGTTTAATACCCAACTTCTCAAACACATCTTTTCCCAACATGTCTTTAAGTCCTTTATCATCTTTCTAATAATGTCTTAACAAAAATATAAAGGAATATAAGAAAGCGTTCTTTTTCTTTCATGAGTTTCTACATAATAATAATAATAATATCCCTTATGTAACCAATATGCTTCCAAGTCAACATTCACAATAATTGAACATGCACACAAACTCAACATTCATACATCATCAACCTGCAAGCAAGCATGTTGGCCCATTAGGCCTTAGTGTTGTAGCTGGATCTGATACCATATGTAAGGTCCCACCTTACCTACCATCAATAATATAGAGAAGTAGAGGTCACATTAATCACTAATACTCAATTTTATTTTATTTTTTTGGTAACATTACTAACTAAGTTATTGTGTAATCATGTTCCTTCATTTATCTCAATATAAGAATATCACATAAAAATTCAAGGATAAATTTCCCTTAAAACCAATTCCAAAACACATTTCCTTTCAAGTTTAAAATATGATAGCATGTGCTCTTCTCATACTTCTACATGAGCTCTAAGTAAGACTAGAAACAAATTCCGCCATAATTCCATGTGTGAACATTAAGCTAGGTCAACCTATTTGATTTCTTAGATTACGCTAAATAAGCTCCACTTATTGACTCTTGATATCATAACCACAAAATTATAATGCTTCTTTATAAAAATCACATATAAGTGTATGAATATTAACCTACCTATAGCAAGGTGGCCGAGGGAAGAATATGCCTCTCTTCATCATTAAATCTAATAAATATGATATGTTTATGAAATGGAATCACAAAATATATTGATCCAACAAAATTTTCAAATTCATTAATTAAAATTCTCAATCCCAATTATCAAGCCAATGCTTCAATCATGAGAATTATATAATGAATGTTGCAGCAAAAGAAACAAATATTACCAATTCAGAAGAATATTATTATTCAAAAAGTGCCAAGTTAAACAATGGACCTGCATAAATTAATTTAAAGTAGTTGTTTTCTACAATAATAGCTTAAGATTGCACCCATGAATACATGCAACTCCACCAAACATATTATGCTCACTTGCACAAGTGATTAAATCCTACAGAATTGGTCAATGAAAAATTGTTTCCAACAACACCCCCCTTTTTCTCACGATAGCTTTAGATGATAAAAGAAACAACTTTCCTACTGAAATGTTCTCTATTACACTTCAACAAGATTATTAAATTCATTTTTCATTCGTACAAAAAATTGCAGACATAGGAAGCTATATCTATTGAAATTTCTAGTACATAAAAGTTGCAGACATTAAGACATTTAATCCAATGATTTATGTGAATAAAAGCTACAACTATTGAGGCCTTTTGAAAAACACTTTGCAAGAATGAAATATAAAACCATTGAGGCCTTTTGACAAACACAATTCAAGCATGCAATTTACAACCATCGAGGCCTTTTGACAAACAATTTGAAAGCATGCAATCTACAACCATTAAGGCCTTTTCACAACCACTTTGCAAGCATGCAATCTAAGATTCATACTCAATCAATTTAACTCATAAAATTAATAAATTAAGACGTCAAATGTTGGCATATTAAAACAAAGACAAATTAATCTTAATACTTTACCAAAAAAATTGACAACAGACACACATAGTTGGCAGCAACAATCTGCAAAATCGCCCAGATTTACAATCTAGGTTCTGAAAAGTAGTTTTTTGGAATCAAAGTAGGGGTTACAGGATCAAATGGTATGGATACCCCTTAATGATGAGTTGAATCACAACAAAATTTCTGACGGATGTGATTTCTTAAAACAACAACAAAAATTCCTACTATCTCATTTATCACTTTTGTCAAACACTTAGTGTGCAAGATTCATCTAAAATATACAGCCAATGATTATTGGTTAGCTCATAATTAAATCTGTAAATATGTCATAAATATTCACAAGCAAAAAGTTCCAATAAATTAAAAATTTTACAACACTTTAAACTAGTAATAACTGAAATTTCAAGAATGCTTATGTACATACCTGGTTGTGTAATTATACAAATCCAAAAAGTTGGAAATATGCTCCAGCTCCAATTAGAGTATGTATATCCTTACCAACTCATTATGAATCATTCAGTTTTCCACCCAACCATATCTAGGGAGAACTTCTCCCCCTGGAACCCCCGAGTTGTAAGATCTCGTAAGCAGTACCAAAATATAGTAGTAGAGAGATATACAAGGCAAGTTCATGAAGACAAGTTTCACTTCGTCTCAATACCACTCATGGTAAACTCCATTCGGTCAAGCTACTTAGCAATTTAGATTATCATTTGGATACTCTCCAAGTGAGAATACATGAGACACATATCTAGGAGGAGCAACAAATTCTTTTCATAAAGGAGGAGTAATATGCATGCCTTGTATTCCATTTAGAGGAGTGTAACTCATGCCATTAAGGAGAGGTATGCATGTCTTAGTTAAGGAGAGTGTAACATATGCATTAAAGAGAGTGTAAGAGGAATCTTTTATAACATGTTTTTAATGAGCGTAAGAGGAATATCCCATTATTTGATGAGTGCATAAAAGAGAGTGTAATGTATCATTAAAAGAGAGAGAGAGAGTTACATAGAGCCATGAGAATCATCAAGGAGAGAGGTGTCAAGTGATTGTGGAGATATAATTCCCTTTTAATAATAATATCATAGTCTCATAAAAGATAATAATAATTTAATAATATTGAGGATTAAGTCGAGATTGAACCATAAGGATTGATCAATGATAAGTTAAGTGATTTTTGTTCAAGTATACTTGATTACCCATTGATTTTTGGAAATTCATACTTGAGATGCCAGACATTACTTCCTATTTTTAGAAAGTCACTCCAAAATTGTCAAGAATGAGATTTTATTAAGAAAATTCATCCCTGAGCTTCCCATGAGTGGGATTTTTCTTCCGGAGAATAGGGATTCTACACCCTTATTGCATGCATTTTCATGCATAAGTAGACTGAGAACTCTGCACCCTAATGAACTCTAATGATCCAAGATTCCACATCTTGATTTTTTAAAATATTCAGGACTTCGCGCCCTAAACATTTCATTATAGATCCAAGACACTTTGTCTTACTTCGCACCCTAATCCTTTTATTATATATCCAAGACTCCACGTCTTTATATTTAATGGATTTAGGACATCGCGCCCTAATTTCTGTGGCTTCTCATCTACTCTATTTTGAAAATTTGTGCTTCACCTTAAGGTACTGATTGTGAGCTCATACCCATTTCACGGTTCGTTGGTAAGGTCTTCTTCCAAGACCTGCACACATCACAATCTCACAGACGAAAGGAATAAAATGAATTTCATAATTAACTTATTCACATTTTACCAAGGATTCTACATGACTTCCATAGTCATTTTGGTTTTGGATATATGACTTCTGCAATCATTTATAACTCGAGCATCCTTGTTGGCAATGACCAAGTCCCCTGCCACATCTTGCTTAGTACGAGATTAAGCACATAAAATCATACAAATCATGTATCATCCATAAATCATAATTAACCATATGTTCCACATAACCATGATCATCCATGGATCTATGTGTCTCAATCATGGATCACCATCCATGTCATACACCTATGTCCAAACGATGATACCAAAAGAGAAAACATCGCTAATATGCTCTTAAAAAAAATCAGTTGTGATACACACAACCATAGATATTATCATAAGAACACAACAACCACGTGACCCAAACTAGGTCTATAGCATATAAGCATGTGCATAAGTCTGTCATGCATAATATTATATCATTATATCATAATCACCTTCTCTAAGTGTCATCAAAGCTATCTCACCAAGAATGGACACTACAAAAATAATACATTGCAGATTATAAAGTAGTAATGCAATGATGACACTACACTAAGGACTCTTTTACAGGCTACAAGACATTTGTAACCCCCTTGCCATTGATGTAAATGGGGGAGGTAATCAGAGGAAGGAAGACACTTATCAGAATGAAAGCGGGAGGAAAAATCGGTTTCCATCAATGCCAAAGCGGGGGATTGTTGGTAATATTGTAATTTATGGAAAAATAACTACAAGAACAGCACCAAGGTCAAAAGAGAAACAAATAAAATGAGCAACACCAAGGCAAAGAAGGCAAAAGAGCAGCAAAGAAAAGGAGCAGCAAGCAAAGAAGCAACACAAGAGTAAAAATCAAAGGGGAAACACAAGAACAACAAAGACATAGGAGCAACGCAAGACCAGGAAGGCAAAGAGCAACATCAAGGTATGTAGGAGCATTGAAGATATGCAGTAACAACGAATCAAAGGAGCAACAACAGGCGATATGTTGGCATGTTTGTGGTTTGATGTTTGTGTTGATGGCTTTGACAAGTCATGATGATTAGATGTAAGTAAACTCATAAAGGAGTTGTTATATGCTTAGATAATGTTGCGGAGATTGTTTAATCAAGAATTGTGGGGACACTGATTTGTTGTTAAACTAAATTCTTGTGATGCAAAGGCGAGACTCCATGATAGGAAAGGCAAGACACCAAGGCAAAGGAAAATATGTTGCAAAGATTGTTGTGATGCTTTAATGATTAATATTGTTATTTTAATGTTGGCATCATGTTGATGCATTTAATCATTACATGTTACTAAAATTAATATTGGTTGGATTTTTTGTTGTTGTTTTTGTTGTCTAATATTAAAGATATGAAGTGTTTGGAAACAAATGAGTGGAAGGCAAAGAGTCAAATCTATTCACTTCATATTCCTATGTGGAATACAAACAACTATCAAATTATATTTATAAAAGATGTGATTTTTTAGGGAAAGTGAGGTTAGAGAGTTGGAGAATGTGAGAGAGATGATTGAGATGTTATGCATTATTTACCTGGCACATATGGAGCTTATGTGAAGAAAATTTGAAGGGAAGAAGAGCCATAAATTTAGATGGAGAGATGCATAATTAATGAGCAGGAAAACCAACACATTTTTGTTTCTTGTTTGCATCAAGGGATTGTAATCTCCTTTCAAGTAGTGGCTTGATAAACATCAAGTTGGAGCTTGTTGAGGTAGGAGCCTCCTGTGGGTTGTAGCCTATAGAAAACATATGGGAGTTGGAGCTTCCTTGCATGTTGCAGCTTGCAAAAATTTGAGGTAGCAGGATCCTGTAGGTTGAAGCCTACAGAAAATCAGATGTAATAAGGAGTAGGAGCTTGCCTTTGCATCACAAAAATAATAAAATTGTGGTTTTCTCCCTTATGGGTTTCCACTTATATCGAGTGTTAATATGCGTTGTTATTATGCGTTGATGTGATGTGTTGGTCTGCTTATTACTTTTTGTTCACATATTTAATTTGTTGGTTATTATTTGTTAAGTTTCTCATGTAAAGTTTTAGTTAATGAGTTTAATGAAAATAATTTTAATGTCCATGAATGGACTAAAATGATTCACCCCCCCCCCCCCCTTCTCATTTTAGTCAAGTTTTCATCAACTTATTTATATAGTTTCAATTTGTTTACAAGCTACAACTTTAAGGAGTCTACAACCCCTTGGTTTAATAGCTCCCACTTGAAGGAGGTGAAAACCTCCTGAAGGAAGCTACAACTTCCTTTCCTAGCACCATTTTGTGCTATGAAACAACTTCCCCCCCACATTTTTATTTTCAAAATAGTCTAGATCTTTGATAAATAGAAATAGGGACCCTTATTCTAAATATTTTTTTTTTCATTTTAGATAAAAAAATTAAAACTCCCAAAAACATTATTGATTTTGTTTAATAAAAACATAAAAAAAAAGAATTTAATAAAAACATCCTTGAAAATACCCTATCGCAAATCGCATTCCGCATAAATATTTTCTAATTAAAAGTAAAACTATAAAATAGCGAAATCCCGATTTTGCGATCGCCGATTTGAAGTTTCGCAAGCAACATTACAAATCGCATATTGCGGATTTACGTTGTAAAAATTTAAGCATTTCTTACCAAAGTTCTGATATTGCGATTTTGTGATTTTTCGATACTGCGACTTCTGCGATTTTGCGATATCGCGAAATCGCATATCGCATAAACAAAAGGTAATACGCTTCATAAAGACAAGTTCAAAGGGAGTGATGCAATGGATCTGACAGGTTTGAATAAAGGTTTTACATGAAAATACATCATGTCAGGAAATATTAATTGTGTTTTATCATCCCAATCCAAATAGTTATTAATTCGTTATGATTTAATTAATGATATAGTTGTTTCCCAGATGTTTTCTTTCAAAATAGATCATTTCAATAGATCTTCCATCATTTGATCATTCACTATGTCTTTAATAGGGATTTTCCTTCAAGATATGTCCATCCACAAAGCAATTCAGAAACACGACAAAAAGATTGTTCTAGAACTGGAACAAACGGAAATGTCGCCCATAGTCTCAGATACAATCTATACTGTAGATGGAGGTACTACGAAATGGCAAGCTATATACACTATGCTCGAAGACGAAAAGCTAGAAGTAGTGGAAGTCACGGCGACTGTCGATGATGCGACACCCTCAAATTTAAAGTTCAAATATATTGCTTGCTCTTTCCTCCATAGGATAGCAGCAAGGGCTACTCTTCTTCCATATACCAACATGATTATATGGGTGCTCGACAATTCAACAATCCAAGATAGACAATTAAGAACCTTCAAGAATGAGATTATAGGTTCTTTCAGAGTTGAAGATTTGAAAATCATCTATAAGATGCCTGACCCGCAAGACATCTACAACAATCAGTTTGTTGCAAAGTTTGCTAAGAAGACCGAAGACCTGTTCAAGGCAATTCAAGGATGGAGGAAACTAGATAAAAAGTTCAAATATGAGAAAACAGGTTTGTATCATATTGCATCACTTGTAAATCCATACAATTTTGTAGCAGCAATGCTATGCGGATTATATGGTCTACCTGATAATACCAATTTCTCCATAAATTGGCTTCCCCTGATTGATTCTTGTGTTAATTCCCACATAATGAATTGGGCAACTATCCTTTCTGAGAATCTAGTTAAGGCAATTAATGAATATCGCCAAACAAGAACTTCCTCCTCCAAATCTGTTCCCCAATTTTTCATGAGCGCATATGTTTTTGACACCATTTGTTTTTCTACCAACTTTCTAGTTATGGGATGGAAATGGACTCCTGAAGATCCTACTCCAATTCATTTGAATAATAAAGAGATATGGGAACACAATTATGTACCACATTTCCACAGGCTATGTTATGGATTTGTACTACCATTGCATCAACTAATGTTTGACAGAATGAGCCCTAGGTTCACTAAAGAAGCCATTTCAGACCTTCAAATGATAGGGAGATATTTTATTGAAGAGTCATTTTCATACATCAGAATTTTTGGAAGCTCCGCACCCCTGCATGTTCTTCCTTTATATGTTTCAGATAAATTTATGGCAAGAGAAATCGCTTACCAAACTGTTGGTAATGGACTCACTAAATCTTTGAAAGACGGTAAGAAGTCTTTATGGCCAAGTTTCCTAATTTCATGTGGTACATTCGCGCTCAGCAATTTCAATCATGCATTGAAAGAATGTCAAAATATTGACATTTTGAAGCTCCCTGTTTTACTCTCAAGGAAATTCAACCCAGAAAAGAATGCTAACAAATTTACTATGTCAGTGAAACTCAAACCTGTCATACACATTGATGATATATTTGAAGATATTTTGCAATATGTTGGGACTTCTAAAGAAGTCCAAAATTTTTTCAAATTGAACCTAAATCTAGAATAGTTACAGAGATTCAATGAGTTCAGAGAACAAAGACTCAGACGTATCCCTCATAATGTTTTGGTTACCAGTTATACAACTGAAGCAAGCCAAGAAATCATAGCAAAACAAACAGATTCACGAAGTCAAATTGAACTAGATAAAATCTGGACTCTAGTTAGCAACACATTGATTACTACCCTAGAGGTATCATCTTCACACAAAGATACGGAATTTCACACTCTAAAGGGACAAACTGTTTTGGCAAAAGATATCATTGAAATTCCTAGGATAACGTCCCAAGAAACAGAAGTCACTCCTGTGTTTCCAACTGATGAAATTGTTTTGAAGGTAACTGATATCCCTCCACTAGATGTATTCTACATCCCTCTCCATAAAGTTGTAGTAAGGATGAAAAAATTATGCAGCTACAACGGCAACTAGATGAAGAAAGAAACATTCTAAATCAGAAGGTCGAACAGCAACTCCTCAGAGTACAGCAAGAGATGGAAATTCTTAAGATAAGTCATGAAAATGACTTATCTAGCAAAAACTCACTGATTGAAAAATTGAGAGAAGATCTTACCAATTATGAAGGTATTCCTACTGCAGAGGAATTCATAAAAGAAGCAATGTAATTAAATGCCTTACTCTCAAAACAACAAAAATTGTTTGTTGTACAAATGACAAACATAATTCCACACCTGGAATCAGTGAACAGTTGACTAATGTAGTCATTGATCAAATAATTGAGTTTAATGAACTCAATACCAAAATATCTTATTATATTGAATGGCAAGATTCAGAGGAAGGAAGAAAGTTAGGTCTTCCAAAGATCAAGGAGACTTTCAAAGCTATTCTCTTTACTGACTAGGATGCACAGGTGAAACAGGCAGAATTGGCCATAGCCATAGTAGCAGGTATATCAAAGAATATGGTCAACATGATTAACCACATATTGCATACTTCTGGTCTGATTAAAGAAGGAAATCACAAATCTTTTCCTGATATCAGAGATTTAGAGCAAAGTTGGAAAAATGCAGGACAACTCCGAGAAGAAGCACTTACACAACTAAAAAAGACTGATTGGGAAGCGTATTGGTAGCTACTGGTTAAACCTCACAGTCAAATCATGACACTGAATTGTTCGCTGAATTCTATACAGAAAATACAGCCACTTTTACTGGATGCTATATTTGCTGCACAAATGAAGACATAGTTCGGGAAACCTCCACAAGTTCAACCGATGTCCGACATTTGTGAGCAAAAAAGCAGAGCTGGAAGTAACTTATCATCGGGCATGATTATTAGTTTATTTGTTTTTATATAGTTTCAATTTTTAGCAATTAGATACTAAGGATGAGGAAGGTTGTTTGAAACCACCTCATAAGATATTTTGTATAATCTATTTTTTTAAGTAGTTAGTATAGTATTTAAACCCTTCTCATGCATTTAGAGAACGGTCCAGAATTTTATTGAGAACATTTACAAAGAATTTTTTACTGTAAATAAGTTTGTAGATGCCTTAATAAAATAATGGAACACGGCCTTTTCAGTTATATATCATTTTGTTGATCATTGTTGATGCACTTTTGTATTCTTTGAAAAGACTTATTGGTAGAAGAGTTGAATGTGGCCTATTATCACTGATCAGATGAACAAGATAGTACACATCTGGTACTATTATCATATATGCTAATTTCGTTTTGAGTATTAGTGATGAATCCAGATTTCATGAATTGTATATGAAATCAATTATTTCTGTTTGAACTACCAATTTCTCTATTGTACGATATAAAGATAGAAATTGGTTTGTTTTATATATGATCATCAGATATATGCGATATATTTTACATCTACTTTTGATTAACTATTTATCAAAAGAATCATCTTACAAAAGTATTAATCCTATTAAATCTGTGATGATCTAAATCATCACAGATTGAATAGATATCATTTTAGATCGCATCAAATTAGTATTATCTCAGGTTATATTAGATTAGACTTAATTCAAAGTTTTGAATTATAGAATAAATTTGTTTTAGTTTTTAGTAATTCTTTATGAAAATCCTTTGATAGAAACCCAACAATCATACAAAACCCAAACTCTGGGAACGGTCCCATTACACCTAGTCGGAGCCACTATCCCAAACGGAAAAGGAACTGCTTTAAGTTCTGGACCGGGTGGTTATCCCCCTTGTTGTTGCCACAGATTTCTGAGGCCTCAACATTTCTTGTGCTAGAAGGAGGGCCTGACTATGAATGGCATATAAATCTAAACCTCAAAATAGAAGCCCTCATAAGAGTCGATCTCCCCAAAATCATCCTAAAACTTCCTAATCAAATTCTAGATCACCAACTCAGAAATCGGAAATAGTAGAAACCTTTACATCATCTCCTGAAGTATCTCAACTATCATCTACTTCAGAATTCACTCCCGAGTCTCCTGAAGTTCAATGTTTAATTCAGAAATTATAAGGAATATCTATTTCTACTTAAAAGCCTGTTAATCCTGAAGCTTTTGAAGAAAGTGTTACTTCTCTATTTAGAGAAACTGGTATATTAACTAGATCCAAAAGTGAGAAACTTGGAATTCCTCCTTTTGAATTTCCAATAGAATCATTTCGCAAAAAAGTTTCTATAGCCAGATCTATGTCATATACGAGTGAAGTCACATCAAATTTCCCTTCAGTTACTTCTTCATATCCTCTTACTCAATTTACCTCTTCTTATTCTTCCATTTCCTCTACTCAAACAATCAGTACTATCACGAGTAGTATTGTTCCAGTTGTAAGTTCTTCATCCATTCCCCCTGTTATCACTCAGTAATTTCTCCAGGTTCAAGAGAGAACTTACCGAGGTAACCACAGACCTACTTCAAACTCTAGGATCTAGCCTTCCTAGGGTTCAGAGTGGGCTCTCTCTTTAAAGTTTAACTTTGTTTTGATTTATAATATTAGGCTAGTTATGAAAGTACAATTTGGTTTTGGTTTAAAGGGTTTGGTGGGAAAAAATCACTTGGAGGTAAGATAGAGAGAAATCTACTTGTCCATTGGGCTATGGGGTCTAAATCAAGCTAGCAACAATAGAAATCAAGGCCAAAAAGGTACAAATATATTCAAGGCAAGATAGATAACCCTCAGAGATTTGGGGAAGTGGTTTTTTGTGAGGTGGTATGATCGGGATAAAGGGAACTTAAGGATTCTTTGATCCATAAAATGGAAGTAGAAGGCAGAGGTCAAATGGGAGAAGGAGCAATTAAGGGTTCCTTGCACCAGAAATCAGAAGAAAACTTTAAAATGAAAACTAGTTAAAGATAGGGAGCACTTGACTAATCCTGTAGTAATACTCCTAGTTACACATTCAGACAGAAAAAACATAAAATGAATGCATGAAACTTAGAAGAGGAAACAGTGACAAGTAGAAAGTACTTCACTCATCAGCTTATGACAGGGATCCTGAATTATGATGCTAGTCAACTTGTCCGGTCTACTACTTCGAATTCAAACACACAATAGCCTCCAATGTTAAACAAAAATGCATATAGTAAGTCCAGCAATTATATTCCACTCAAAATACTTCAAAGAGTGAAGTATTTATAAAAATTCTAAACTAGAATATCTTGAAGAAATATCAAGATTGTTTTACAAATATCTCCAACTGTTTTACATAAATAGAACTTAAGTAAAGGACACTCAAAACTAATGCATCTATTTGGCATTAATTTTTATGGATAGGTGATGACAAAGAGGAGAATTTGAATTTGATCTCAACTCTTAGTTGATGATGAGGCATCCAAGTCACTAATTATTTCCTTTCTTTGTGCATTCTGCTCCAGAAATTCTGCAAAAATTGGGGTCCAATGATACCTTTGTATTTCTCAATCCGAAATAGATATGTAAAAAGTGAAAGAGGTTATTGTAGATAAATATGTTGTTGAGATAAAACTCTCTCAGTTCCCTAAAATTATGCTCCAGTTGTTCACAATAGGCTCTGCAACAATATGTGTAAAACGGAGTTTTACTGAGTCTGAAAACTATGCTGTAAAGATGCGCATGTATATCTCATTCTGTAATACCTGTGTAAAAAGTGAGATATTTTTTTGTATGTGGGTCTCTTAGAAACAAAAACCTCCTTGAGTTTTGTAATATGTATTTCTTATTGGCCACAATAGTCTCTGCAACATGATTACTTAACAGGAATTTTCTGTAAAAAGTGCTTTCAAATATTGTTTAATATTTCCAAAACCATAATGGCTGTTAGAAAAGTGAGAGAGGTTTTTGTAGTTGGACATCTTAGGAACATAAACCTCCTTTGGTTTTGAAAAATTTATTTTATATTGGTCACAATAGTTTCTGCAAACCAATGACTTAAACAGGAAATTTTTGCAAAAATGTCCCTTCTTGCTCTGTTTTCATCTTTTAACTTTTTTGTTCTTTTAATTGTTTTTACTTTCACTTTGGATAAACTTCATTGTTTTTGGTAAAAGTATTCTCATCTCTATTAACTATTACTGCCTCTGTATTTACTTTTATTGTTTTACCTTTGACTGATCTGTAACTTTGTTTTAACCTTCACTCTGACTTTTATCTGATACACTTTAACCACTGATACTTTTTAACTGCTATGTTTTCATTGTCCCTGTGAATTCTTATTTCACTTTTACCTCTCACGGTGAAAATTTCATCATTCTGATCTCTCTCTGACTTGATTTTATTCTTTCTTTGTATACAAACTGTTTGTTGAATGAAGCTTTTGAATTAAAATCTGAGAATTTGGAGCAAACAATTTTATCAACTAGTATTGAAACTGTTGGCCCAAGTTCATATTCTGATAATAACCTGCAAAAATCAAACAATTTGTTAATGAAACAGAGGTCTGCAAGGAGGTGATTGAAGGCTTTTGAAAGACCTGTGGAATGAGATCCGTCTGTGGAGGTTTAACTCTATTTTTTAGGCATTTTTGGGCTACTTATCCAAGATTAAATGGTTTACAGAAGTATTTATTACTTTAACAAAGGTTCTTGGATGAAAATCAGTAGAATATGGTTCTTTCCTTGGATTTTTTCTTTCAATTTCAATCTTCAAATGATTTACAGACCTTCACTGATTTAGAGAACAAGAAATAGGGGTTTCTTGAGCCTTTTTCAATGAATAATTTGGGCTAAAAAGTCTTTTGAAATGGGTAATAGAGGCTTAATGGAAAAAACAAGCAAATTATAGTCTCTTTTTTGGGCTTTTCCTTCCAAATAGGCTTATGAAAGAAGTTTAGAGGTTTTTAGAACAAGTTGGAAACTTCTGTAAATTGTTTGGAGCAATGTACAGCTCCTCAATAGTCTTCAAAGGTTGCAGGGAGGCTTTTCGGGCGCAGAAATTGCGAACAAATAGTGTTTTTACAGTAAGGGAGGCTCGTGCAGGGTTAAGTTTAATGCACAGAAGATGAGGAATGAAATGTATTTTCAAAGGTTTTATATACATTTGGGTTGTATTACTTCAACATTAAATAATTGTCACATCATTGGGAAGGGTGGTTTTGGATTTTAAACGCAAAACCAAATAGTGGTTATCGCGCAAGGTTTAAGTGGTAAGTTGTTCTATTCAAAACGCACGTGATCCAATCGATGGAGGCCACGTGGACGGGAGGGGTCCGAGCGAAACCACCCTTTTCGCGTGCATTTGGAGTTTAGCAGGTCGGGCATGTTTTCTATGCGATATCGCGTATCAGCCGTTGGATCTGAGGGATGAACGCGAAAGGTCAGGATTGATCTCGGAGTTGCGCTGAATGGAGAGGTGTGGGACTGGTGCTTTCATATAGGCGGAAAGGAATTTAAATCTTTATCAATTATGTTTAATAAATTTTAAAGCCTTTAGCATTTATTAAAATGAGCAGAGGGGTAAAACATTTATGTACGGTTTAAACTTTATATATAATGTTTATAATGAATATGATGCGGGGTTTATAGGCGGCAAGGGTTTAGTCTTTATGAAAACATTGGTTTATTTCAAAAGACTTGGGTTATAAAGTATGCGCGGGTTGGGGAGGGAGGGGGCTGGGGCAGGGTAGCATAACATGTATTTAAAAAATCTTCAAAAAAGAAATGAAATGTTTTAACAAATGCAAATATGGGCGCCATAGTATTATTATATAGTGATTTAAACTTTGGATATGCGTTTAAATACTATAGGGTCGGGATATTTATTTAATGATAGTTTATACCAAAGGGCTTTTAATTGGTGTTTTTAATTTAGCACATGGGTAATAAACTTTGGTCTTAAACTTTATAATAGTGGGTTTTTTCGGGATATTTAAATATAGAGAATTAATAAGTAGGATAGGGTATTTTTTAGGGATTTAATAGAATATGTTAAAATTTAATATGAAGAGATAGTGTAATGTAAAACAAAATACATAAAATCACTAAGTAAAGTGTAAAAGTAAAGCATTGCTTGTCTTTGTATAATTTCACTAATACTTAGGATAAATGTAATTTTGGGGGGTTTTGAATGCTTCTGAAAGGATAAAGATAATTATATGGGATTTTATGCTTCACTAAGTAAGAATGTGTCTTTACTCAGGAAAAGGGGTTTTAATGTATGAATGAAGCATGAATAATGATAAATGTGGATTTAACTTAAGAACTCAATATTTTCAACTAACCAGTCATCGAGCCTTAGGTCCGGTCCCAAAAAAAGTCAGAGAAATGCTCTAAGCCTGTTTGACTGATAATTTAGAACACTAAATACTTATAGGGGAGGGGAAATTAGTGATGTTTTGCCTGATGATCATTTATTACATGCTTTCTCCACTGCTTTCTACCTACCCAGCCTTATTCTAACATTTTTTCTTCAATTTGCAGGTGCATTTAGGCTCGCAACCTTAAAACATTTATTCTTTTAAAGCATAAACTATCTAAATCTACCTTATTTCATATGAGGGCTCAGATTACACTGTTGAGCTCCTCATTATTCTCTACCTATGTACTGATTTGTCAGGTTTAAACTGTCTGACAAAACTTTATTCGCTATCTAAAACATGAAATTGAAAACATGACAAGTTAAGATCTAACTGTTTAATTCATCATGGATTATGGCATTTATTGACACTCTGCCCATAATCATTATTTTGCAAAAAAAGTAAAAAGTAGTGGCATTTGGACTTGCTCACTTTCAGGTCTTATTTATCTCTTTTCTTTTGGGGTCTATATTTTTCTAAGTCCTTTGATTTTTCTTTTAGGACTTTTTACCCTCTTTTATATTTTTTATTTTTTATTTTTTATTTCAAAATATGGGAAAACAAATTGCAGAAAACAAGGTATGTACATATTTACAAGACTATCAAAGTCAATTCAAAATTTTACGAACCCTATTATTATAGGACCCTAACACCCCCTACTTTTGCATCTACTTATATATCTTCACAAACTTCAAATCCAATTATGGCTAATCGACATTGGATGAATCCTGGTGCTGTATTGATAGCAAATCAAAATATTCTTCCAGATCATCCAGAAAAATGGTTACCTAAATACAATCTAGATGATGGTCTTCCTATCGAAGAACATATTAATAATTTTATGCTAGCCATGAATCTGAACGGAGTTTCTCATGAAGATATTACAGTCAGATTGTTTCCTTATACTTAACAAGGATCTGCAGGATCCTGGTACTTTTCACTTCCAGCAGGATCAATTGCCGATCGGGAAACTTTTGAGCAAGTTTTCCTTGCAAAATTTGGAGATGATAGAACTGTTACATCTTTAATCAGTGCTCTTTCTAATCTAAAGACAAATTCAGGTGAAAGGATTAAAGGTTTCAACTCCAAATTTAAAAATTTATTAAACAAAATCCCAACTGCTTCCAAACCTGCTGTTGATGTACAAATAGAGTGGTATATTTCCTCTTTGCCTTCTAATATAGTTATTTTTGTAGATAGACCTGGTAAAGCCACCCTTTTAGAGAATATGAAAGAAGCTCTCGTTGTAGAGAAAAGAATGTTAGCATTATAAAAACGATTAGAGATAGAAGATAGAAAATCTAAGAAAGTGACATTTAGTCAAGATTCTAAAAAAAAAAGTCTCGAAAGATCCATTTGATCTTGAAGGTCTTCAAAAAGTATTAAAGACTATGTCAAATGACATGATTGAAATAAAGAAACAGGTTGTTGAAACGCCAGCTCCTAAGAAATCATTTCGCCCATTTAAGAAAAACCTTTCTTCACCATCTCAGCCTCCAAATGTGATTTCAAATGTTGAATCCGATCAAGATATTGAAGATCCCTCACCATCTGAACAAGAAACAGAGTCTGATGAAGAAGTTGAACTGAATGGGTTATGGGATTTCATTCTCCCCTCAGAAGAAGAAAGAGAAGCTATGTCTGTGTCTAATAGAAGAAAATCTTCTCCTGATTCAACTATATCAAATCAGAAATAGAAATCTCTCCCCACAAAGGAGAAAACAGTAGTCAAAAAATCTAAAACTATCCAAACAGATCCTATTACAACTTCTAAAACTTTGATAGTTTCAGATACAATGGAATACAATATAGAAGAAGATATGAAAAAGACCAAAGCAAATATTTCACTACATGAGATGACCAAACTCAAAGAACAATAGAAAATTTTACTTAGAGAACTCAAGGCAATCCCTGTAGATCCTATAAAACCACCAATTATAGCCCAAGCATCTAAAGATATGGGAAAACCTCTGCCATCTCCAAACAAAGTAAATCCCAATGATCTTGTCTTAATTGGTGATAGATCTATTTCTCATACTCTTCCTTTACTTCTAACTTATGAGATTTTCAACAAAAATGTTCATAACTGTCTTATTGATTCAGGAGCTTCTTCAAACATCATGCCAAGGACGGTGTGTACAAAATTGAACATCACTCCTCAAAAATGTGTTGTACATATAATTCAATTGGATAGAACAAAAGTAGAAGTCATTGGAGAAATGTTGTCAGTATCCATTAGATTATCATCCAATCCAAAGGTACTGCAAGTAATCAATATTCTGGTCGCATACATCCCTGAATTTTATGGTCTTATTTTAAGCAGGGATTGGTCTGAAAATTTACATGGATATTTTTCTACCGATTGGTCACACATGTGGTTACCATACAATGGTAAACCAAATCAAATCCGAGTTGATCGCGAAAATTTTATGAAACATAAAGTCACTAAATTAGAAGAAACAAATGAAACTATAGCTTTCACCAATAATATTATTGGAAATTATTCAGTTGAATCATTTCTTGAATCATTCAATGCCCATATTTCACCTTTTTCAACAAACACTGCTATTCTCAAATCGAAAAATTTTCTCAAACAGACACTTCTAGATGTGTTAATCTTAGCAATAAAATTTTGAAAAATTCTTTATTTTGGACTTTATACTTTGATGGTTCAAAATATGAAGATGGTGCAGGAGCAAGTTGTGTTTTAATCAATCCACAAGGAGAGAAAACAATGCTAACTTGCAGACTCAAATTTCAATGCACGAATAATACCACTGAATATGAAGCATTGATACAAGGTTTGTAAAAATCTATTAGTTTAAATGTTAAATATTTGCAGATATACGGAGATTCTGAAATAATTGTTAGAAAAGTCAGAAATACAATTCATTGTATTTTTGGACATCTGAAACACTATCAGACTTTAGCCCAGAACCTTACATCCCATTTTTCTGCATTTAATATCTCCACAATTCCTAGATTACAAAATGTAAGCGCTGATTTACTTGCTAATGTAGCATCTAAACTTATACCATCCGAAGAATTTAGCCCAGACAGATTTTTAATTGAATTAATTTTTAGGCCTTCCATTCCTAACAACGTAACAAATTTGAGAGTATTTAACAATGATGCAGATATAATAGACTTTCTTACATCAGACAGAGCTTATGAAGGTCAAATCGTAGATGAACCTGAACATGATTTACAGATTGAGGATAAACAAAATATTAATCCAATTCCTAAATCTATAGTCAAAATGGAAGATCTCTATGATTTCAAAGATAGGTTTAAAAATATCATCAATTCAAAAACCCGGATTTCTACTCTAAATTTTTTTATTAATCTTGGTACACCAGAAAAACCTCAAAACATTAACTTAGGTCTTGGTTTAAAACCTGAAGAAAGGATGTCATTCATTAAATTGTTGAAAACATATAAAGATATCTTTGCATGGGATTATTCAAATCTTAAGACATATGATACTTCCATAATTCAACATACCATACCTATGATCTCAAATGATAAACATGTTCAACAAAAACCTAGAAAAATTCATCCAAAATTAGAAAGTCAAATTAAATCTGAATTAAATAAAATGCTCAAAGCCAAAGTCATTTTTCCTGTTAGACATTCAAAATGGGTGTCAAACATGGTCCCAGTTAGAAAAAAGAATGGAGACATTAGGATTTGCATAGACTTTGGAAATTTGAATAAAGCTTGCCAAAAAAATAATTTTCCTTTGCCTACCATGGAACAGATATTACAGTTAGTTGCAGGATCTGAATTGATATTTTTTCTCAACAGATTTTCTGGATACAATCAGATTATGGTACATCCTGATGATAGACTAAAAACAACATTCAGAACAAAATGGGGAACATACGCATACCAAAAAATGCCTTTTGGGTTGATTAATGTTGGTGCTACATTTCAACGTGCTATGCATATAGCTTTCAGAGGACTAATCAATAGCTCAGTTGTTATATACATAAATGAAATTATTGTTTACTCTAAGCATAGAAGCAATCATGTTAATCACCTAAAAAATATTTTTGAAAGATGTGGAAAATTCGGGATTTCCTTGAATCCTAAAAAATGTTATTTCGCCTTATCAGAAGGTAAATTATTAGGGTTCATAGTCTCTAAAAAAGGAATCCATATAGATCTTGATAGGATTCAAGAAATTGAAAATATTCCTTTACCACATAATTAAAAAACGATGCAGTCATTTTTAGGACAAATTGATTTTGTAAAAAGATTTGTTCCTGATTTCTCCCAAATTATCTTACCCCTACAATCAATGATCAAGAAAAATTCAATTTTTAAATGGGGAAAAGAAGAGAGAAATTCTTTTGAGTTGATTAAAAAAGCCATCATTGAAGCTCCCTCTTTAACAACTCCTGATTTTCTTAAATCATTTGTATTATATACATTTTCTTCTGATACATCATATGCAGCAGTTTTGACACAGATAAATGATCAAAACATTGAAGCACCAATTGCGTTTTTTAGTTCTAACCTTCAAGGTGTTGAGTTGAATTATTCAACTATGGAAAAACAAGCTTATGTTGTATTTAAAGCTTTGAAACATTTTAGACATTTTCTCCTAAAAACACATACTAAAATAATAGTACCTTACTCAGTAATAAGGCAATTATTAATCCAAAGAGAAGTGGGAGAGAAGAGAGCAAATTAGGTTACCGCACTTCAAGAATATGATGTAGAGATACATCTTGCTAAAATTGTTAAAGGACAAGGTCTTTGCAGGATGTTAACTGGAGTCTCTCATTTACCAATAGAATAAGATCAATCAAATGAAATACAACTGTCCAAGGTAAGCCTAAATGATTCTCAGTCACAATATGCTTATATAAAAATTTTCTTAAAAAATGCTTATATCTCAATTATACAGCAAAACATGCTCTAAGGCTTAAAGAAAATCAATATCAACTCATAGATGATGTGTTATTTAGGAAGAATTATGATTCTATATTATTGAGATGTTTAGAAAAAACTGAAGCTGAAAAAGTAGTGCAGGAATTACATGATGGACCAGCTGGAGGTCATTTCGGAGGAAACACCACAGCTCATAAAATACAGCATGTTGGTTATTATTGGCCAACTCTGTTTAAAGATGCACATGAATATGAGAGAAAATGTAAAGTATGTCAAACTGCAGCGGGAAGAGAAAGGAAAGCAGTATTTCCACTACAACCAGTAAATATCCAACAACCATTCGAACAATGGGGGTTAGATATCATAGGTGAAATAACTCCAAACTCTTCTAAACAACATAAGTATATTCTAACTGTAACAGATTATTTTACGAAATGGGTAGAAGCTATCCCATTAAAGGTGGTTAATATGCAAAGTATTACAGATTTTATCGATCAGTTCATAATCACCAGGTTTGGCCTCCCATCAGCTTTGATATTTGATAATGCATCTTACTTTTCTGGAAAAGATATGATAGAATTTGCATTAAAAATAGGTTTTAAATTAAAATACTCAGCTAACTATTATCCACATGGTAATGGATTAGCTAAATCTACAAATAAAAACCTCATCAGAATCATCAAACGAACTATAGAACAAAATCATAAAAATTGGCACAAAGCATTATTATTTGCTC
Source organism: Pinus albicaulis (assembly GCA_034641835.2). Taxonomy (NCBI): domain Eukaryota; kingdom Viridiplantae; phylum Streptophyta; class Pinopsida; order Pinales; family Pinaceae; genus Pinus; species Pinus albicaulis. The sequence goes on from CM076580.1 coordinate 1,393,651,854, forward strand.
TTTGGGAAAATAGAATCACCCAGAAAGCCTCAATAGCTACTTTTTCATTTGTGTTAGTTTATGGGAAAGAAGTTGTTCTACCCATAAACGTAACAATACCATCATTTGTTTTAGTGCAGTTTATTGAAGAAAATCCTTTGTCTTCCCCTCAACTTAGACAAGATCAAATTTTTAAAATGGAAGAACAGTGAGAAAAAGCTAAAGCTATACATGCTTATCATCAAAAAATAGTGAAAACCTCATTTGACGCATCATCCACTACTTCAAAAAATTTTGAAATAAGAGACCTTGTTTTGAAATGGGATAATGCACATGAAGGAAAAGGTAAGCATACCAAATTTCAAAGATTATGGCTTGGTCCATTTCAAATCATAGAAAAAATAGGCTTATCCACCTCTTTATTACAAGATTTATTAGGTAAGAAAAATTCCTTACGTGTGAATGGTCAAATTCTCAAAAAATATTTCTCTTAGGAAATTAAGCTTTTAAATTTTATTTTTGCTTTAGGAAAATAAAAGTTGAAAATAACATCATTTTTTGTTGATTCAAATCTTCAAAATTTTCAGATAAATTATTTTGATCTTTCGCTTCTATAAATAAGTAAAGTAAAAAGATGACTATAACTGTGAGAATTGAATAAACTTTATATTTTTAAGATAAATTGAAATTTACTGAAGGCATTTTATTTCCGAAAAGACTCTAGATATCATAAAATATAGTTATTATATACGAGTCAGAAAAGGAAATTTTTAACTTAGCAAGGATTCTCTACAAAAAGGTATCTACTAACTCTACAATTATCATCCATAACTCTTAAATGAGCTAATGATTCATCCCATCTGATAAAATTTCTTCTTTAAAGTATAATTCAAAAAAGAAAAGAATATATACGATAAACAAATTCAAAAGAAAATAAGTCTCATCACGAACTTATTTATCATGATCATAGAGAAATAATCTAGACTGATATTACCAATACTACATACTATAACAGGGTAATAGCTAAATGATTATAAAAAATCAGTAGACAAGGGGTCTCATCGCGAGCCAACTTGTTCAATCTAAATTACTATCAGTGAATGACATTGCCACTAACAGGCCACCAAACCTGGACAATGATTTTGAAAATGTGTCAGGAAAAATAAATTAAATTACATGTTAAATTATATTCTGAAATAAGAAATCAATTTCAGATGTGACTATGAATCATTATTAGTTAAAATATAACCCTATCGAGGCTATAAACACCTATTGGCAATAGTGGCTCTATCTGTGATAAATGAGTAAAAATCTATGAAACCAATTTTAGAGAATACCTACTTTATCTTTATAAATCTGAGTACTCACTGATACAGATACCTATGTATTATCACTGAATGGGTTAATTAAGAAGAAATGAGATAGGTAAATAGATTATATTCTGAAAAAAATATTGTTTAATTCATGAATCATATTATTTTTTTCTTATATCTTTTTCTTGTTTTGAAAGTTTAGAAATATCAAAATAAACCAATCAGAGATATCTGGTTCTCCCAAGTGAATCGCCAATTGTTGTGCTATGCAACAACTCCCCCCCATTTTTATTTTTAAAATAATCTAGACCTTTGATAAATAGAAATAGGGACCCTTCTTCTAAATATATTTTTTTCATTTTAGATAAAAAATTAAAACTCCCAAAAACATTATTGATTTTTCTTAATAAAAACATAAGAACAAAAAGAAATTAATAAAAACATCCTTGAAAATACCCTATCGCAAATCACATTCCGCATAAAGCTTTTCTCATTAAAAGTTAAAACAATAAAACAACGAAATCCCGATTTTGCGATCGTTGATTTGAAGTTTCACAAGCGACATTACAAATCGCATATCCCGGATTTACGTTGTAAAAATTTAAACATTTCTTACCAAAGTTCTGATATTGCGATACTGCGACTTCTGCGATTTTGCGATTTCGCGAAATCACATATCGCATAAACAAAAGGTAACTACGCGTCATAAAGACAAGTTCAAAGGGAGCGATGCGATGGATTTAACAGGTTTGAATAAAGGTTTTACGCGAAAATAAATCATTTCAGGAAATATTAATTGTGTTTTATCATTCCAATGCAAATAGTTATTGATTCGTTATGATTTAATTAATGATGTAGTTGTCTCCCGGATGTTTTATTTCAAAATAGATCATTTCAATAGATCTTCCATCATTTGATCATTTACTCTGTCTTTAATAGGGATTTTCCTTCAAGATATGTCCATTCGCAAAGTGGTTCAGAAACACGACAAACAAATTGTTGCAGAACTGGAACAAACACAAATGTCGCCCATAGTCTCTGATACAGTCTGTACTATAGATGGAGGTACTACGAAATGAAAAGCTATCTATACTATTCTCGAAGATGAAAATCCAGAAGTAGTGGAAGTCACGACGACTGCCGATGATGAAACACACTCAAATTTACAGTTCAAAGATATTGCATGCTCTTTCCTTCATAGGATAGCAGCAAGGGCTACTCTTCTTCCATATACCGACATGATTAGATGGGTGCTCGACAATTCAACAATCCAAGACAGACAATTAAGAACCTTCAAGAATGAGATTCTAGGTTCTTTCATAGCTGAAGATCTGAAAATCATGTATAAAATGCTCGACCCGTAAGACATCTACAACAGTCAGTTTGTTGCAAAGTTTACTAAGAAGAACAAAGACCCGTTCAAGGCAATTCACGGATGGAGGAAACTAGATAACAAGTTCAAATATGAGAAAACAGGTATGTATCCTATTGCGTCACTTGCAAATCCCTACAATTTCGCAGCAGCAATGCTATGTAGATTATATGATCTACTTGATAATACCAGGTTCTCCATGAATTGGCTTCCCCTGATTGACTCTTGTGTTAATTCCCACATAATGAATTGGGAAACTATCCTTTCTGAGAATCTAGTTAAGGAAATTAATTAATATCGCCAAACAACAACTTCCTCCTCCAAATCTGTTCCCCAATTTTTCATGAGTGTGTATGTTTTTGATGCCATATTTGTTTCTACCAACTTTCCAGTTATGGGATGGAAATGGACTCCTCAAGATCCTACCCTGATTCAGTTGAATCATAAAGAGATATGGGAACATAATTATGTACCACATTTCCACAGGCTATGTTATGGAGTTGTACTACCATTGCATCAACTAATGTTTGACAGAATGAGCCCTAGGTTCACTAAAGAAGCTATTTCAGACGTTCAAATGATAGGGAGATATTTTATTGAAGAGTCATTTTCATACATCAGAATTTTTGGAAGCTCCGCTACCTCGCATGTTCTTCCTTTATATGTTTCAGATAAATTGATGGCAAGAGAAGTCGCTTACCAAACTGTTGGTAATGGACTCACTAAATCTTTGAAAGACAGTAATTAGTCTTTATGGCCAAGTTTCCCAATTTCATGTGGTACATTCATGCTCAGCAATTTCAAGCATGCATTGAAAGAATGTCAAAAGATTGAGCTTTTGAAGCTCCCCGTTTTACCCTCAAGGCAGTTCGACCGAGAAAAGGTTGCTAACAAATTTACTCTGTTAGTCAAACTCAAACCTATCATACACATTGATGATAGATTTGAAGAGATTTTTCAATCTGTTGGGACTTCTGAAGAATTCCAAACATTTTTCAAATTGAACCTAAATCCAGAAGAGTTACAGAGATTCAATGAGTTCAGAGAATAAAGACTCAGACGTATCCCTCATAATGTTTTGGTTACTAGTTATACGAATGAAGCAAGCAAAGAAATCAGAGAAGAACAAATAGATTCACAAAGTCAGATTGAACTAGATAAAATCTGGACTCCAGTTAGAAACACATTGATAAATACCCCAAAGGTATCATCTTTACACAAAGATACAAAATTTCACACTCCAAAGGGACAAACAGTTTTGGCAAAAGATATCATTGAAAGTCATAAGATAACCTCCCAAGAAACAGAAGTCATTCTTGTGTTTCCAACTGATGAAATTGTTCTGAAGGTAACTAATATCCCTCCACTAGATGTATTCTACAGCCCTCTCCATAAATCTATAGTAAGTATGACAAAATTATACAGCTACAGCAGCAACTAGATGAATAAATAAACACTCTAAATCAGAAGGTCGAACAGCAACTCCTCAGAGTACAACAACAGATGGAAATGCTTAAGATAAGTCTTGAAAATGACTTATCTAGCAAAAACTCACTGATTGAAAAATTGAGAGAAGATCTTACCAAATATGAAGGTATTCCTACTGCAGATGAATTCATAAAAGAAGCATTGGCATTAAATGCCTTACTCTCAAAATAACAAAAATTGTTTGTTGTACAAATGACAGACATAATTCCACACCTGGAAATTAGTGAACAATTGACTAATGCAGTCATTGATCAGAGAATTGAGTTCAATGAACTCAATACTAAAATATTTGACTATATTGAACGGCAAGATTCAAAGGAAGGAAGAAAGTGAGGTCTTCCAAAGATAAAGGAGACTTTCAAAGATATTCTCTTTGCTGACTGGGATGCACAGGTGAAACATGCATAATTGGCCATAGCCAGAGTAGCAGGTATATCAAAGAATATGGTCAAAATGATTAACCACATATTGCATACTTTTGGTCTGATTAAAGAAGGAAATCACAAATATGTTCCTAGTATCAGCGATTTGGAGCAAAGTTGGAAATACGCAGGTCAACTCCGAGAAGAAGCACTTACACAGCTGAAAAAGACTAATTGGAAAGCGTACTGGCAACTACTGGTTAAACCTCACAGTCAGATCATGACATTGAATTGTTCTCTGAATTATATACAAAAAATACAGCCACTTTTACTCGATGTTATAATTGTTGCACAAATGAAGATACAGTTCAGGAAACCTCCACAATTTCAACCGATGTCTGACATTTGTGAGCAGAAAAGCAAAGCTGGAAGTAACTTATCATCGAGCATGATTATTAGTTAGTTTGTTTTTATATAGTTTCAATTTTTAGCAATTAGATACTAAGGATGAGGAAGGTTGTTTGAAACCACCTTATAAGATATTTTGTATAATCTATTTTTGTAAGTACTTAGTATAGTATTTAAACCCTTCTCATGCATTTAGAGAAGGGTCCAAAAATTTATTGAGAACATTTACAAAGAATGCTTTACTGTAAGTAAGTTTGTAGATGCCTTGATAAAATAATGGAACACGGCCTTTTTAGTTATATATCATTTTGTTGATCACTGTTGATGCACTTTTGTATTCTTTGAAAGACTTATTGGTAGAAGAGTTGAATGTGGCCTATTATCACTGATCAGATGAACAAGACAGTACACATCTGGTACTATTATCATGTATGCTAATTTCGTTTTGAATATTAGTGATGAATCCAACTTTCATTAATTATATATGAAATCAATTATTTATGTTTGAAATATCAATTGCACTATTGTACGATATAAAGATAGAAATTGGTTTGTTTTATATATGATCATCAGATATATGCGATATATTTTACATCTACTTTTGATTAACTATTTCTCAAAAGAATCCTATTACAAAAGTATTAATCCTATTAAATCTGTGATGATCTAAATCATCACAGATTGAATAGATATCATTTTAGATCGCATCAAATTAGTATTATACCGGGTTATATTAGATTAGACTTAATTCAAAGTTTTGCATTCTAGAATAATTTTGTTTTAGTTTTTAGTAATTATTTATGCAAATCCTTTGAGAGAAACCCAACAATCATACAAAAACCCAACTCTCAGAAACTGGTCCCATTACACCCAGTCGAAGCCACTATCCCAAATGGAAAAGGAACTGCTTTAAGGTTTGGACCAGGTGGTTATCCCCCTTGTTGTTGCCACATATTTCTAAGGCCTCAACATTTCTGGCGCTAGAAGGAGGGCCCGAATTTGAATGGCATATAAATCTAAACCTCAAAATAGAAGCCCTCATAAGAGTCGATCTCCCCAAAAGCATCCTACAACTTCCCGGTCAAATTTTAGATCACCAACACAGAAATCGGAAATAGTAGAAACCTTTCCATCATCTCCTGAAGTATCTCGACTATCATCTACTTCAGAATTCACTCTCTAGTCTCCCGAAGTTCAGTCTTTAATTCATAAATTAGAAGGAATATCTATTTCTGTTGAAAATCCTGTTAATCCCGAAGCTTTTGAAGAAAGTGTTACTTCTCTATTTAGAGAAACTGGTATATTAGCTAGATCCAAAAGTGAGAAACTTGGAATTCCTCCTTTTGAATTTCCAATATAATCATTTCGCAAAAAAGTTTCTATATCCAGATTTAAGTCAGATACGAGTGAAGTCACATCAAATTTCCCTTCAGTTAATTATGTGCATCCTCTTACTCAATCTACCTCTTCTTATTCTTCCATTTCCTCTACTCAAACAATCAGTACTATCACGAGTAGTATTGTTCCAGTTGTAAGTTCTTCATCCATTCCCCCTACTTCTAGATCTACTTATGTGTCTTCACAACTTCAAATCCAATTATGGCTAATCAGCCTTGGACAAATCCCGGTGCTGTATTGATAGCAAATCCAAATCCTCTTCTAGATCATCCCAAAAAATGGTTACCTAAATATAATCTAGATGATGGTCTTCCTGCCGAAGAACATATTAATAATTTTATGCTAGCCATGAATCTGAACGGAGTTGCTCATGAAAATATTATAGTGAGATTGTTTCCTTATACTTTACAAGGATATGCAGGATCCTGGTACTTTTCACTTCCAACAGGATCAATTGCCAATTGGGAAACATTTGAGCAAGTTTTCCTTGCAAAATTTGGAGATGATAGAGCTATTGCATCTTTAATCAATGCTCTTTCTAATCTAAATACAAATTCAGGTGAAAGGATCAAATATTTCAACTCCAGATTTAACAAGTTATTAAACAAAATCCTAATCGCTTCCAAACCTGATGTTGATGTAAAAATAGAGTGGTAATATTTCATCTTTGCCTTCTAATATAACTATTTTTGTAGATAGAGCTGGTAAAGCCACCCTTTTAGAGAACATGAAAGAAGCTTTTGCTGTAGAGAAAAGAATCTTAGCATTAGAAAAACGATCAGAGATAGATGACAGAAAATCTAAGAAAGTGACATTTATTCAAGATTCTAAAAAGAAAGTCTCGAAAGATCCATTTGATCTTGAAGGTCTTCAAAAGGTATTAAATACTATGTCAAATGACATGATTGAAATAAAGAAACAGGTTGCTAAAACGTCATCTCCTAAGAAATCATTTCGCCCATTTAAGAAAAACCCTTCTTCAACATCTCAGCCTCCAAATGTGATTTCAAATGCTGAATCCGGTCAAGATATTGAAGATCCCTCACCATCTGAACAAGAACCAGAGTCTGAGGAAGAATTTGAACTGAATGGGTTATGGGATTTCATTATCCCCTTAGAAGAAGAAAGAGAAGCTATGCATGTGTCTACTAGAAGCAAATCTTCTCCTGATTCAACTATATCAAATCAGAAACAGAAATCTCTCCCCACAAAGGAGAAAATAGCAGTCAAAAAATCTAAAACTATCCAAACAAATCCTATTTCACCTTATCCTATTACAACTTCTAAAACTTTGATAGTTTCAGATACATTGGAATACAATAAAGTTGAAGATATGAAAAATACCAAAGCAAATATTTCACTACATGAGATGACCAAACTCAAACAACAATAGAAAATTTTACTTAGAGAACTCAAGGCAATCCCTGTAGATCCTATACAACCACCAATTATAGCCCAAGCATCTAAAGATATGGGAAAACCTCCATCATCTAAAAACAAAGTAAATCCCAATGATGTGGTCTTAATTGGTGATAGATCTACCTCTCATACTCCTCCTTTACTTCTGACTTATGAGATTTTCAACAAAAATGTTCATATCTGTCTTATTGATTCAGGAGCTTCTTCAAACATCATGCCAAGGACGGTGTGTACAAAATTGAACATCACTCCTCAAAAATATGTTGTACATATAGTTCAATTGGATAGAACAAAAGTAGAAGTCATTGGAGAAATGTTGTCAGTGTCCATTAGATTATCATCCAATCCAAAGGTACTGCAAGTAATCGATATTTTGGTCGCAGACATCCTTGAATTTTATGGTCTTATTTTAAGCAGGGATTGGTCTAAAAAGTTGCATGGATATTTTGCTACCGATTGGTCACACATGTGGTTACCACACAATGGTAAACCAAATCAAATCCGAGTTGATTGCGAAAAATTATGAAACATATAGTCACTGAATTAGAAGAAACAAATGAACCTGTAGCTTTCACCAATAATATTATTGGAAATTATTCAACTGAATTTTTTCTTGGATCATTCCATGCCCATATTTCACCTTTTTCAACAAACACTGCTATTTCTCAAATTGAAAACTTTTCTCAAACAGACACTTATAGATGTGTTAATCTTAGCAACAAAATTTCGAAAAATTATTTATTTTGGACTTTATACTTTGATGTTTCAAAATATGAAGATGGTGCAGGAGCAGGTTGCGTTTTAATCAATCCACAAGGAGAGAAAACAATGCTAACTTGCAGACTCGAATTTCAATGCACGAATAATACCACTAAATATGAAGCATTGATACAAGGTCTGTAAAAAGCTATTAGTTTAAATGTTAAATATTTGCAGATATATGGAGATTTTGAAATAATTGTTAAACAAGTCAGAAATACATTTCATTATATTTCTGGACATTTGAAACACTATCAGACTTTAGCCCATAACCTTACATCCCATTTTTCTGCATTTAATATCTCCACAGTTCCTAGATTTCATAATGCAAGAGCCAATTTACTTGCTAATGTAGCATCTAAACTTATACCATCCGAAGAATTTAGCCCAGACAAATTTTCACTTGAGAGTATTTAACAATGATACAGATATAATAGACTTTCTTACATCAGACAGAGCTTATGAAGGTCAAATCGTAGATGAACATGAACATGATTTACAGATTGAGGATAAACAAAATACTAATTCAATTCCTAAATCTGTAGTCAAAATGGAAGATCTATATGATTTCAAAGATAGGTTTAAAAAGATCATCAATTCAAAAACTTAGAGTTCTACTCTAAAATTTGAATTGATTAATCTTGGTACACCAGAAAAACCTCAAAACATCAACTTAGGTCTTGGTTTAAAACTTGAAGAAAGGATGTCATTCATTAAATTGCTGAAAACTTATAAAGATATCTTTGCATGGGATTATTTAGATCTTAAGACATGTGATACTTCCATAATTCAGCATACCATACCTATGATCTCAGATGATAAACCTGTTCAACAAAAACTTAGAAAAATTCATCCAAATTTAGAAAGTCAAATTAAATCTAAACTAAATAAAATGCTCAAAGCCAAAGTCATTTTTCCTATTATACATTCAAAATGGGTGTCAAACATGGTCCCAATTAGAAAAAAGAATGGAGACATTAGGATTTGCATAGACTTTCGAAATTTGAATAAAGCTTGCCAAAAAGATAATTTTCCTTTGCCTACCATGGAACAAATATTACAGTCAGTTGTAGGATCTGAATTGATGTTTTTTCTTGATGGATTTTCAAGATACAATCAGATCATGGTACATCCTGATGATAGACTAAAAACAACATTCAAAACAAAATGGGGAATATACACATACCAAAAAATGCCTTTTGGGTTGATTAATGTTGGTGCTACATTTCAACGTGCTATGGATATAGATTTCAGAGGACTAATCAATAGCTCAGTTGTTATATACTGAGATGACATTATTGTTTACTCTAAGCATAGAAGCAATCATGTTAATCACCTAAAAAATATTTTTGAAAGATGTAGAAAATTTGGAATTTCCTTGAATCCTAAAAAATGTTCTTTCGCCTTATCATAAGGTAAATTATTAGGGTTCATAGTCTCTAAAAAAGGAATCCACGTCGATCTTGGTAGGATTCAAGAAATTGAAAATATTCCTTTACCACATAATAAAAAAACGATGCAATCATTTTTAGGACAAATTAATTTTGTAAAAATATTTGATCCTGATTTCTCCCAAATTATCTTACCCCTACAATCAATGATCAAGAAAAATTCAATTTTTAAATGGGGAAAAGAAGAGAGAAATTCTTTTGAGTTGATTAAAAAATCCATCATTGAAGCTCCCTCTTTAACAACTCCTGATTTTCTTAAATCATTTGTATCATATACATTTTCTTCTCATACATCATAGGCAGCAGTTTTGACACAGCTAAATGATCAAAACATTGAAGCACCAATTGCGTTTTTTAGTTCTAACCTTCAAGGTGCTGAGTTGAATTATTCAGCTGTGGAAAAACAAGATTATGCTTTATTTAAAGCTTTGAAACATTTTATACCTTTTCTCCTAAAAATACATACTAAAATAATAGTACCTTACTCAGTAGTAAGGAAATTATTAATCCAATGAGAAGTAGGAGAGAAGAGAGCAAATTGGGTTACCGCACTTCAAGAATATGATGTAGAGATACATCCTGCTAAAATTGTTAAAGGACAAGGTCTTTGCAGGATGTTAACTGGAGCCTCTCATTTACCAATAGAAGAAGATCAATCAAATGAAATACAATTTTCCGAGGTAAGCCTAAACAATTCTCAGTCACAATATGTTGATCTGAAATTTTTCTTAAAAAATAGATATGCTCCATTATATCTCAATTATACAGCAAAACGTGCTCTAAGGCTTAAATAAAATCAATATGAACTCATAGATGGTGTGTTATTTAGGAAGAATTATGATTCTGTATTATTGAGATGTTTAGAAAAAACTGAAGTTGAAAAAGTAATGCAGGAATTACATGATGGACCAGCTGGAGGTCATTTCAGAGGAAACACCACAGCTCATAAAATACTGCATGCTGGTTATTATTGGCCAACTCTGTTTAAAGATGCACATGAATATGCGAGAAAATGTAAAGTATGTCAAATTGCAGCGGGAAGAGAAAGGAAAGCAACATTTCCACTACAACCAGTAAATATCTAACAACCATTCGAACAATGGGGGTTAGATATCATAGTTGAAATAACTCCAAACTCTTCTAAACAACATAAATATATTCTAACTATAACAGATTATTTTACGAAATGGGTAGAAGCTATCCCATTAAAGGTGGTTAATACGCAAAGTATTACAGATTTTATAAATCAGTTCATAATCACCAGATTTGGCCTCCCATCAGCTTTGATATTTGATAATGCATCTTACTTTTCTCGAAACACTATGATAGAATTTGCTTTAAAAATAAGTTTTAAATTAAAATACTTAGCTAACTATTATCCACAAGGTAATGGATTAGTTGAATCTACAAATAAAAACCTCATCGGAATCCTCAAACGAACTATAGAACAAAATCATAAAAATTGGCACAAAGCACTATTATTTGCTCTCTGGGCAGATAGAATCACCCAAAAAGCCTCAATAGGTACTTCTCCATTTGTGTTAGTTTATGGGAAAGGAGCAGTTCTACCCACAAACGTAACAATACCATCATTTGCTTTAGTGCAGTTTATTAATGAAAATCCTTCGTGTTCCCTTCAACTTAGACAAGATCAAAATTTTAAAATGGAAGAAAAGAGAGAAAAAGCTAAAGCTATACATGCTCATCATCAACAAATAGCGAAAATGTCATTTGACGCATCATCCACTACTTCAAAAAATTTTGAAATAGGAGACCTTGTTTTGAAATGGGATAAGGCACATGAAGAAAAAGATAAGCATACCAAATTCCAAAGATTATGGCTTGGTCCATTTCAAATCGTAGAAAAAATAGGCTCATCCACCTTTTTATTACAAGATTTATTAGGTAAGAAAGATTCCTTGCGTGTGAATGGTCAAATTCTCAAAAAATATTTCTCTTAGGAAATTAAGCTTTTAAATTTTATTTTTGCTTTAGGAAAATAAAAGTTGAAAATAGCATCATTTTTGGTTGATTCAAATCTTCAAAAATTTCTAATAAATTATTTTGATCTTTCGCTTCTATAAATAAGTAAAGTAAAAAGATGAATATAACTATGAGAACTGAATAAACTTTATATTTTTAAGATAAATTGAAATTTACTGAAGGCATTTTCTTTCCAAAAAAGACTCTAGATATCATAAAATATAGTTATTATGTATGAGTCAGAAAAGGAAATTTTTAACTTAACAAGGATTCTCTACAAAAAGGTATCTACCAACTCTACAATTATCATCCATAACTCTTAAACAAGCTAATGATTCATCCCATCTAATAAAATTTCTTCTTTAAAGTATAATTCAAAAAAGAAAAGAAATATATACGATAAACAAATTCAAAAGAAAATAAGTCTCATGACGAGCTTATTTATCATGATCATAGAGAAATAATCTAAATTGATATTACCAATATTGCATGCTATAATAACAAGGTAATAACTAAATGATTATAAAAAAATCAGTAGACAAGGGGTCTCATCGCGAGCCAGCTTGTTCAGTCTAAATTACTATTAGTGAATGACATTGCACTATCAGGCCACCAAACCTGGACAATGATTTTGAAAATGTGTGAGGAAAAAGAAATTCAATTACATGTTAAATTATATTTTGAAATAAGAAATCAATTTCAGATGGGACTATGAATCATTAATGGTTAAAAGATAACCCTGTCGAGGCTATAAATACCTATTGGCAACAGTGGCTCTATTTGTGATAAATGAGTAAAAAACTATGAAACCAATTTTAGAGAATACCTACTTTATCTTTTTAAATCTGAGTACTGACTGATACAGATACCTATGTATTATCACTGAAGGGGTTAATTAAGAAGAAATGAGATAGGTAAATAGATTATATTCTGAAGAAAAAATAATAATAATAATAATAAAATAAATAAATAAAAATAAAAAATAAAAAATAAAATAAAAATAAAAATAAAATAAAATAAATAAATAAATAAATAGATAAATAAATAAATAAATATTGTTTAATTCATGAATCATATTATTTTTATTCTTATATCTCTTTCTTGTTTTGAAAGTTTAGAAATATCAAAATAAACCAATCAGAGATATTTGGTTCTCCCAAGTGAATCGCCAATTGTTGTGCTATGCAAAAACTCCCCCCCCCCCCCCCCCCAATTTTTATTTTCAAAATAATCTAGATTTTTGATAAATAGAAATAGGAACCATTCTTCTAAATATTATTTTTCCATTTTAGATAAAAAAAAAATTAAAACTCCCAAAAACATTATTGATTTTGTTTAATAAAAACATAAAAACAAAAATAAATTAATAAAAACATCCTTGAAAATACACTATCGCAAATCACATTCCGCATAAATCTTTTCTTATTAAAAGTTAAAAAAATAAAACAACGAAATCCCAATTTTGCGATCGACGATTTGAATTTTCGCAAGCAACATTACAAATCACATATCGCGGATTTACGTTGTAAAACTTTGAGCATTTCTTACCAAAGTTTCGATATTGCGATTTTGCGATTTTGTGAAACTACGACTTCTGTGATTTTGCGATTTCGCGAAATCGCATATTGCATAAACAAAAGGTAATACGCTTCATAAAGATAGGTTCAAAGGGAGCGATGCGATGGATTTAACAGGTTTGAATAAAGGTTTTACGCGAAAATAAATCCTTTCAGGAAATATTAATTGTGTTTTATCATCCCAATGCAAATAGTTATTGATTCGTTATGATTTAATTAATGATATAGTTGTTTCTCAGATGTTTTCTTTCAAAATAGATCATTTCAATATATCTTCTATCATTTGATCATTTACTCTATCTTTAATAGGGATTTTCCTTCAAGATATGTCCATCCGCAAAGTGATTCAGAAACACGACAAACAGATTGTTGCAGAACTAGAACAAACAGAAATGTCACCCATAGTCTCAGATACAGTCTGTACTATAGATGGAGGTACTACAAAATGGCAAGCTATCTACACTATGCTCAAAGACGAAAAGCTAGAAGTAGTGGAAGTCACAGCGACTGTCGATGATGCAACACCCTCAAATTTACAGTTCAAAGATATTGCCTGCTCTTTCCTCCATAGGATAGCAGCAAGGGCTACTCTTCTTCCATATACCGACATGATTATATGGGTGCTCGACAATTCAACAATCCAAGACAGACAATTAAGAACCTTCAAGAATGAGATTCTAGGTTCTTTCAGAGCTGAAGATCTGAAAATCATGTATAAAATGCTCGACCCGCAAGACATCTACAACAGTCAGTTTATTGCAAAGTTTGCTAAGAAGAACGAAGACCCGTCCAAGGCAATTCAAGGATGGAGGAAACTAGATAACAAGTTCAAATATGAGAAAACAAGCATGTATCCTATTGCGTCACTTGCAAATCCCTACAATTTCGCAGTAGCAATGCTATGCAGATTATATGGTCTACCTGATAATACCAAGTTCTCCATAAATTGGCTTCCCCTAATTGACTCTTGTGTTAATTACCACATAATGAATTGGGCAACTATCCTTTCTGAGAATCTAGTTAAGGCAATTATTGAATATCGCCAAACAAGAACTTCCTCCTCCAAATCTATTCCCCAATTTTTCATGAGCGCGTATGTTTTTGACGCCCTCTGTTTTTCTACCAACTTTCCAGTTATGGGATGGAAATGGACTCCTGAAGATCCTACCCCAATTCATTTGAATCATAAATAGATATGGGAACATAATTATGTACCGCATTTACACAGGATATATTATGGAGTTGTACTACCATTGCATCAACTAATGTTTGACAGAATGAGCCCTAGGTTCACTAAAGAAGCTATTTCAGACCTTCAAATGATAGGGAGATATTTTATTGAAGATTCATTTCATACATCAGAATTTTTGGAAGCTCCGCTCCCCTGCATGTTCTTCATTTATATGTTTCAGATAAATTGATGGCAAGAGAAGTCGCTTACCAAACTTTTGGTAATGGACTCACTAAATATTTGAAAGACAGTAAGAAGTCTTTATGGCCAAGTTTCCCAATTTCATGTGGTACATTCACGCTCAACAATTTCAATCATGCATTGACAAAATGTCAAAAGATTGAGCTTTTGAAGCTCCCCATTTTACCTTCAAGGCAGTTCAACCCAAAAAAAATTGCTTACAAATTTACTCTGTTAGTCAAATTCAAACCTATCATACGCACTGATGATATATTTGAAGATATTTTGCAATTTGTTGGGACTTTTGAAGAAGTCCAAATTTTTTTCAAATTGAACCTAAATCCAGAAGAGTTACAGAGATTCAATGAGTTTAGAGAACAAAGACTCAGAAGTATCCCTCAAACTGTTTTGGTTACTAGTTATACGACTGAAGCAAGCAAAGAAATCAGAGCAGAACAAAAAGATTCACGAAGTCATAGTGAACTAGATAAAATCTGGACTCGAGTTAGCAACACATTGATAAATACCCTAGAGGTATCATATTCACACAAAGATACAAAATTTCACACTCCAAAGGGACAAACAGTTTTTGAAAAAGATATCATTGAAAGTACTGGGATAACCTCCCAATAAATAGAATTCATTCCTGTGTTTCCAACTGATGAAATTGTTTTGAAGGTAACTGATATCCCTCCACTGGATGTATTCTACAGCCCTCTCCATAAAGCTATAGTAAGGATGACAAAATTATGCAGCTATAGCAGCAACTAGATGAAGAAAGAAACACTCTAAATCAGAAGGTTGAACAACAACTCCTCATAGTACAGCAAGAGATGGAAATGCTTAAGATAAGTCATGAAAATGACTTATCTAGCAAAAACTCACTGATTGAAAAATTGAGAGAAGATCTTACCAAATATGAAGGTATTCCTACTGCAGAGGAATTCATAAAAGAAGCATTGACATTAAATGCCTTACTCTCAAAACAACAAATATTGTTTTTTGTACAAATGACAGACATAATTCCACACTTGGAAATCAGTGAACAGTTGACTAATGCAGTCATTGATCAGAGAATTGAGTTCAATGAACTCAATACCAAAATCTCTGATTATATTGAATGGCAAGATTCAAAGGAAGGAAGAAAGTCAAGTCTTCCAAATATCAAGGAGACTTTCAAAGATATTCTCTTTACTGACTGGGACGCACAGGTGAAACAGGTAGAATTGGCCATAGCCAGAGTAGCAGGTATATCAAAGAATATGGTCAAAATGATTAACAACATATTGCATACTTATGGTCTGATTAAAGAAGGATATCACAAATATGTTCCTGATATCAGAGATTTAGGGCAAAGTTGGAAAGACGCAGGTCAACTCAGAGAAGAAGCACTTACACAGCTGAAAAAGACTGATTGGGAAGCGTACTGGCAGCTACTGGTTAAACCTCACAATCAGATCATGACACTGAACTGTTCTCTAAATTCTATACAGAAAATAAAACCACTTTTACTGGATGCTATATTTGCTGCAAAAATGAAGACAAAGTTCGGGAAACCTCCAAAAATTCAACCGATGTTCGACATTTGTGAGCAAAAAAACAGAGCTGGCAGTAACTTATCATCAAGCATGATTATTAGTTTGTTTGTTTTTATATAATTTTAATTTTTAGCAATTAGATACTAAGGATGAGGAAGGTTGTTTAAAACCACCTCATAAGATATTTTGTATAATCTATTTTTGTAAGTACTTAGTATAGTATTTAAACCCTTCTCATGCATTTAGAGAAGAGTCCAAAATTTTATTGAGAACATTTACAAAGAATGCTTTACTGTAAGTAAGTTTGTAGATGCCTTGATAAAATAATGGAACACGACCTTTTTAGTTATGTATCATTTTGTTGATCATTGTTGATGCACTTTTGTATTCTTTGAAAGACTTATTGGTAGAAGAGTTGAATGTGGCCTATTATCACTGATCAGGTGAACAGGACAGTACACATCTGGTACTATTATCATGTATGCTAATTTTGTTTTGAATATTAGTGATGAATCCAGCTTTCATGAATTATATATGAAATCAATTATTTATGTTTGAAATATAAGTTGCACTATTGTACGATATAAAGATAGAAATTGGTTCGTTTTATATATGATCATCAGATATACGCGATATATTTTACATATTCTTTTAATTAACTATTTCTCAAAAAAATCATCTTACAAAAGTATTAATCCTATTCAATCTGTGATGGTCTAAATCATCACAGATTGAATAGATATCATTTTAGATCGCATCAAATTAGTATTATACCGGGTTTAGATTAGATTAGACTTAATTCAAAGTTTTGCATTCTAGAATAAATTTGTTTTAGTTTTTAGTAATTCTTTATGCAAATCCTTTGAGAGAAACCCAACAATCGTACAAAAACCCAACTCTAGGAAACTGGTCCCATTACACCTAGTCGGAGCCACTATCCCAAACAGAAAAGGAACTACTTTAAGGTCCGGATCGGGTGGTTATCCCCCTTGTTTTTGCCACAGATTTATGATGCCTCAACACACGACCATGCCACTATTGATAATAAAATATAGAACAAAAATTTTGGCCTCTTGTACAAGGGATAATGACCCAATTACAACAATACACAATCACTGTTCTCTTTGCTAAGTCATTTACAACTTCAGGTCCGCCCCTTCAATTTGACATTTCCAACTCACATGTTTTTGCAACTCGAATTTTAATTTGAAATCTTAAAGAAAAAAAAATCCAACAACAAGAGGCTGATTCTAACTCATACCTCAGATATCAGTTTGGAGAAATCTGGTCATGCTACAAAAGAGAATGAGCTTTAACTTACTATCTTTGTGATGTGTCTCCTTGTTCTTCTTTTGGAGTGTGGCTTAACAAGCCTAAGATATTGCCTTCGACCAAGTCCAAATATTCCTTTTGAAAACTATTATATCTAATAAAAAATTTCACCTTAATGAGCCTCAAAGACAACCCTTAAATACCTCTTTATTCCACGGCCTGAACATGACAAATTTTGGCTCTTCCTCAGTTGCTTCCATAGGGAATTTTTGGCCCTTGTCATGCATCCTCGATAGGTCTGAAATTCATCCCTCCTATGACTCAAAATAGGCTTGATTTCGACCTATTTGTATTATATAATAGGCCCAAATTTCAACTTCTCTACGGTCTGTAACAAGCTTGAATTTCAACCTCTTTGTGGTCTGCTACATGGCTAGATTAAGTTTTGGGTTGAGGCTATTACAAGGATTGTAACATAGCCGAATTTTGCGTTAATTAGGTCGAGTTTTCTCCCACAGATGCTCTAAAAAAGACACTCCAAAATTTATCAAAACAAATTCCCAAAAAACCTTTACCAGAACAAGAAAACAATCTTTCAAAGCTACCCTTCCTCCTCAGTTGATGAGATGTGACCTTATTTTTATGCTTCTCAATAGATCTGAATTACTCACACTTTATTCACTGAAAGCCTTCGCCCAATTAGAGAGGGGTGACCTATCTATAAGTCTTGTTGACCCCTAAACATGGCCAACTTAACCCAAGTAGGGCCAACCTGCTCTGTGGGAGGGCCAACTTGATTGGGGCCAAAGAAAATTAACGTTTGACTTGAAAAGCTATATCCTCATTCGAGAGGAGTTATAGAGTGATCCATACCATGTTGGAAAGGTATTGGAGAGCACTACGAGATTGTGTAATCCATTCTTGTGTTTCCCTTGAATCTACCCATGAAAAACTTGATTTTATTCATGAGATGCTTATGGTTTTCTCACCTTATGACATCAACGACAACTTTCTTTCCACATAATCAAAAGAAAGAAGGCCACGCCTTTTAAAGCATGAGTTCATCTTCAATATCTAAATTCAATTGGCCACACATCATTACTCATAAAGAGATTGCAATGACATATTCACACACCTATTGCACTAGAAACAATTTTCTTCCAAATTAGGAACTAAAACAAATCTTATTAAATTCCAACTTACCACTTATCAAATAATGGAAAAATTTATAATTACTACACGGTTACACTTCTATTAGTTTAATTAAATTCATCATCTAGCTATAGCTTGTGCACTAAATTACATCACTAACATGACACCTAAGTCTACACCATCCATGGCTTTCATTATCTGAGTACTTAACATCAATTACGTGGGTGTCTTTCTCCCATTCAGGAATTTATTCCAGTGCAATTAACAAATTCCACATGCACATTTATTCTTTCATGTAGTTTCAAACCAATGACATATCTTATTCAATGCATGCATAAATTCAAAAGCCAAACTTGACTGCATAAACAATTTAGTGAAAAATTGGAAAGACTTATTTGAATATAAATTTCCCAACAAGGGTCATCAATTTTCCACCCTTTTGTAAGCATAAATGCAATATGTCTTTCACCCCCGAACTAGACTATGATACCACAAGGACAAGTTTAATCACTCTTAAGTAGCTTTTGCAATTAACATCTTCTTAGAGAAATTTTTTGCTAAAAATATATTGACTAGGTTCTCAAGGGCCCTATTAGTGTCCTATATTATAGTAGTAAAAAAAAAAAAGTTTTGTCTTTTCAATTTATTTTGGAAAATGTGTAAAGGGTTTTTCTATGATCTTTTAGAGATCGAGCTATTGGTCTTAGTGAAGAATGAAAGATTTAATTATTGTGTAATTATGTCAGAGTGTGTGAAATATGATGTACAGATAGTTTATGATTGCCTAAAGGTTGAGTTAAGTGAGTCTAGGGTCATGTCTCATACAAAATCATGAGTGAGGTCATAGTGTGTCTTGTCTTCTCATCATTGGCACAAATTATTTTGGCCAGGATAGTCAGTTAGGGTGTCAAATCACATTGAGCCATGACATCATCACCAGTACAACGGTTATGAGACACACGTTGGGCTTCTAACAGTTGTTGCACTTTCATGATTACAACTCTAAATCATAATCATTTCCCTTGAAAGGCAGGTTTTCTCACCTTGGGAGTTCAAAAACTTGTTCTAGCATCCAAAATACCAAAGAGCCATTCTTTTTTCCATCGAAAGCTTGCTAGACATAGTTTCAATTTCATTGCGCAAAGTCTGCAGGGGAGGTATTGTGCTCACTGATAGTCGTTGCATTCCTTCAAGCCAAGTAGTTATCACTATTTCCAGGTTTCAATTCTTTGTTTTCTTGAATCATTTGTCTTGCATGTTGTCAAAATTGCCCTTATCTGTCTAGGAAAATGCTTTGATGACCCTACAAACCTCGAATTCATTATTTCGTTGTGTTTTCTTTGTTAAGGCTGAAGAATACGTTGTGCTTTCTTTAAATCATTGCATCCAACATTCAAAGTCGTGTTAGCCACCCATATTTTGAAGCCTAACATTCCATTTAGCTGGCCTGGAACTTCACATATTGTTGATGTTTCCCTCAAGGATCACGAAACTTTTTTCCCTGATGCACTGCGCTTTCTCGTTGCGACTGTGTTTTTACTTTTCTCACTGTAAGTAAAATATAACAAGTTGCTGCTTTGGGTCTGAGAAATGAGTTTTTTCATCTGAGTTTTGCTATATAGGTTTTTTTCATCCTAAAATTGCCATAAAACCATTTTCTAAAGCCCTATTTTCATAATTGCTACCTTATAGTTGTTGTAATATCCCGAGGGAAATAAACAGTAATATAAAGCACACAAACAAGGTACACAGCAACTAGAGACAAACCATGAGAATAAATACACAATATGGAGAATGCTGAGCCATTTTATTAATACTGAGAAATAAGAAATAAGTACGAAGGTGATCAGAATGATGGCACCTCAACTTGCACAAGGCAAGTGTAGAAATACTCTCTAAACAATGTGTGGAATGGTTGCTCCCTCTATCAACTGCGTAGTCTCTAAGCTTCTGGAAATGTTGTCATGCTGCTGCAACTGTTGGAATGAAACGAGTCTTTGGGGCTGTTCCCCAACTCGAAAAATGTTGAAACTCTGGGAACGATCTCTACTCCCAATACCCAGAAAATCCCAAAGAGATTTTCAAGAATGGATGACCCCATAAAATACCTCCTTTGAGGCACTACGCTATCCCTGAAGGGAAAACACTGACCCTGAAGGCAACACTGAAAAATACGACCTCTCCCTCTGCAAAATGTCTCCAATAGGTAAGGGTTGATCCCTTCCCTAATCCTCCAGTCTGAATCCACAGAAATAACCTCAATCTGGAACTTCCCCAACTAGAACTGCATCCTCCCTCTCCAAGACTGTGCAGTCTCTCCAAGGAATGCTCCTTAATGGCTGAAGCTTTGATCTCTCCCTGCAAAATATGGTAGGACTCCTCACCCGAGCAAGCACTCGAAGACTCCCGGGGCTGAGGTTGGGATCTCCGCTCATAGACACCCGGTGTACTGAACAATACGTGCAGACTAGTTAAACAGCAAGTGTGCTCAATGTCTATAGATAAACTCCAAAATACATAATCACCAATGAGAGAAATGAGGTAGCTTCCCCTCTATTTATCTTTGGTGAGCCTCCCTCTCTCCTTGGCCCCAACACGTCCACGTTGTCTCTCTTTGGCCCACGCTGCCAACTCATATGCGCTGGCTAGGCCCACGCTGCCTAAGTGTGTCACCCCCTTCGTTGTCACTTGGCCCCCTTGGCCCACCTTGTCCACAACGTTATGTCTCCTAGGTGACTTTAGGGAGTGTGTTTTATTCTAAGTGATTCACATGCTCCTTTTACCCACTTTATTTATATTTTAACTAGATAAGGCAAAATTAATCAAAAGTAATATTTCCAATTAGCTATCGCTAATTGGGAATATTACAGTCTCCCCCGACAAAATGTTGCTTGTCCTCAAGCAACTGTAATGATGGATGCTATAAGATCTTCTCACTCTCCCAAGTGGCATCCTCATCCGGCAAATTTATCCACCTCACTGGGAACTCCCGGACTGTCCTGCTCCGCCGCTGTCTCTCCTTGGTGTCAATAATGGGCTTCGGCTGTAGCACCAAGTGCCCCTCATCGTCTGTAGGTGGAAGCTCCTCTGTTACCGTCACCTGCTGACCCAGTACCTTTTTCAGGCATGATAAGTGAAATATATTATGAATCTTGCTGCCCTAAGGTAGCTCCAACTCATAAGCAACCTGTCCTACTCTGCGTATCACCCTATATGGACCGTAGAAGCGTGGCTTGAGCTTCTCAACCCCCTTCTGCTTCAGCGTGGACTGTCGGTATGGCTGTAAGCATAGGTAGACCAAATCCCCTACCTCAAAATGCCTCTCTACCCGACCCTTGTCTGCATACAGCTTCTGTTGGTTCTATGTTGTAGCCATGTTGTCCTTGAGAGCTCGGAGAATGTCCTGACTCTCATGGATCCAATCCTTGGCTATAGGAGACTTGCTGGCACCAAACATCACATCAACAAAAGAAAGAGCATGATACCCATACAATGCATAAAATGGAGACATACTGATAGACATGTGATGAGTGTTGTTGTAACAACACTCCCCTAAGTGCAGCCACTTCAACCAAGCCCTCTGCTACCCACTGACATAGTTGCGCAAGTAGCCCTCCAGCCACTTGTTCACTATTTCGATCTGTTCGTTTGTCTGAGGATGGTAGCTAGTGCTCAGTTTCAACTCTGTGCCCACCAAGCGGAAGAGCTCCTGCCAAAATCTGCCCATGAAACTGCTGTCCCTGTCACTAACGATGGTCTTTGGGAGACCATGCAACCTGAAAATGTCCCGAAAGAATAGCTCCGCCACCTGTGCTACTGTGTAATGTGTGGATATAGAAAAGAAGTGAGCATACTTTGTCAGTCGATCAACGACTACAAATATGCAGTCATTGCCCTGCATCGTGGGCAACCCTGTGATGAAGTCCATCAAAATTCTCTCCCATTTCCCTTTTGGTATGGGAAGAGGCTGCAATAAACCTGTCGGATGGTTCATCTCCCCTTTGTTGTGCTGGAAAACCTCACACTCCTTGACATGCTGGAGTACGTCCTCCTTGAGGCCCTTCCACGAGAATCTCTCCGTGATGGCCCTATAAGTTTTGGTAAACCCCTGATGGCCTGATAGTGGTGAATCATGAGAAGCCTGCAATATATTCTTCTTGAGCTGAGAGCCCTCAGTCAAGAAGATCATGTCCGTGTAATAGATGATCTCATCCATCACCCTGTACTTGTCATCCGTCACCTGCCCATCCAAAATCTCTCAGGAAAAACGGTCCTTGGAGTACTCCACCAACAACCGAGCCCTCCAATCTGTGTCTAAACTATTAAGGGACAACGCTGCTGGTTTGTGTGAGAGTGCATCAGCCACCACATTTTTCTTCCCCTTGACATACTCGATGTCAAAATCGTAAGCCTTCATCTTACTGACCCACTTTTGCTGCCTCTCTTGCAACTGCTTCTGCTCTAAGAAAAATATGAGGCTGTTGTGGTCTGTCCTCACCCTGAACCTGTTGCCCACCAGGTACTGCCGGAATTTGGCCAATGCATGCATGATGGCCAACATCTCCTTGTCGTATATGGCATACAACCGCTCATGTGGTAGGAGATTCCAGCTCTCAAAAGTTATGGGGTGGCCCCCCTGCATCAAAACCGTGCCTATCCCCACTCTCGATGCGTCACACTCCAAAACAAAGGGCTGCGTGAAGTCTAGAAATGCTAACACCGGACAGCTGCTCATCACCTCCTTGAGCCTGTCAAAAGCACTCTGTGTTGTATCCGTCCAACTGAATGCTCCCTTTTTGGTCAGATCTATAAGGGGTGCAGCAAGTTGGGAAAATCCCTTGACGAAATTCCTATAGTAGGTGCAGATACCCACAAACCCTCGAAGTTTTGTCACGTTCTTTGGCTCTGGCCAATCCCTGATGGCCCTGATCTTCTCCTTGTGGACCCTCACTCCGTCCACTCCAATGATGTGCCCCAAATAGAGCATCTTTGTCAACCCAAACTCACACTTGGAGAGCTTAGCATAAAACTGCTGCTCCTCCAAAATACACAATACCGCCTCTATGTGCTGGAGATGCTCCTCCCATGTCCTGTTGTATATCAATATGTTGTCAAAGAACACTAGTACACACTTCCTCAGATGAATGCAGAATATGTGGTTCATACATGACTGGAAGGTGGCCGGTGTGTTGGTTAGCCCGAAGGGCATCACCAAAAACCGAAATGTCCAAAGTGACATCTGAAAGCAGTCTTGGGAATGTCCTGCTCCCTCACACGGATCTGGTGGTACCCGGATCTCAAGTCAATCTTTGAGAAGAACTGTGCCCCCCTCAACTCATCCATCAGCTCGTCAATCTGTGGGATAGGGTACTTGTTCTTCATTGTCTTCTTATTCAGGGCCCTGTAGTCAATGCACATCCTCAATGTGTCGTCCTTCTTCTTCACCAGGACTACTGAAGAAGCGAAAGGACTGGTGCTAGGACGAATGTGTCCAAGAGCTAGCAACTCATGGATGGCCCACTCAATCTCATCCTGATATGCCTTGGGGTGCCTATAAGGTGTGGTGATGACGGCCTGTATGCCCTGCTCCAACTCGATAGTGTGCTCAAATCCCCGATCCGGTGGCTGTCCTGGCGGTATCTCCCCAAATACCGTAGCATACCTGTCAAGAAGGGTTTGCACCTCTGGGTGCACGGCCTGCCCTGTAGATCATGCCTCTGAAGGACGCAGCTTTACTACCCACTCTATATCTCCCTTCCAGAAGTCTGCCTCCATCCGGTGAGTTGAGACTGTCTGAGGTGGATAAGTATGCATGCCCCGTATCTTCTCGTGCTTCCCTGTTCTTATCATCCCACTCCATCTCCAAGGCCTCCCTGTCCGTGGTGACCTTTCCTAGAGTGATCAGCCACTGCACCCCCAATATCACGTTGGTGTCCGGAATGTTCACCACGAAGAAGTGGTCGGTGAGTGTGTAAGTGCCCATCGTCACTACCAACGCTGGAACATATCTGGCACACTGCATGGTCTGGTCCCCTGGAACCAACACTGAAAACCTATCAAAACTCTTCGTCGGAATGCCTCTCCGCTCTACCAACTGTGCATTAATGAAGTTGTGGGTTTCCCCACTGTCTACTAGTACTGACCCTCGCTACCCTCACACTGTACCTCGGACACGTAGTGTCAAATACTTGGGAACTCCTCGCAAGGTTGTAGGGGCTCCTCTGGTATGTGCGAAAGATGCAATTCCTGCTCCTGGTGGTGGAGGTAGTAGTTGATCCTCTCTCTGCGCTGCATGGCTCCCCCTTGCACTTATGTCGTCGTACTCATCTTCTTCTCCACTGCTCTCGAAGAAGACCTCAATATAGTGTGCCTTGCCCACGGCACAACGGTGTCCTGGTGCCCATGGCTCCTGGCAGGTGAAACACAGTCTCTTCCTCCTCAGATCCCTCCTGGTCTCATCATCTATCGGTCCTCTGCTCTAGTTCTCCTTTGGAGGCGAAACCCTCACGTCCTTCCCCTTTGGCTGGAAAGTCGTTCTCTGAGGGTAAGGCGCTCTGCTCCGAGGAAAAGCATCTTGTAAATCTCAGGTCCTACCAACTACATCATGAAGTGTGGCTGGCCTAGTGGACCGGACCAAACCCCGAAGAGGCTCTGCTAACTCGCCGATAAACATGTAGATCATCCGTGCTGCAGATAAATCTAGCACCATCACTGAGAGTCTCAGGAAATCTGAGATGTATGTGTCCGGACTCCCGGTCTGCTTGAGCTTCGTCAGCTCAACAAAATTCTCCTCCGGATCCCTCTGATCAAACCTCTCTATCAACCTCCGAGTGAACTCGGCATAAGCTGTCACTGTCCAGTGCCTAAGTGTAACCATCCCGTGAAACCACCAATCTTGGGCCTCGCCATCTAGATGCAGCGCTGCCACCTTGATGGCCTCCGTCTCCGCCATCTGGTTGAGCTGGAAATATATATCCAACTTCTCTACCCATGCCTTTGACAAACCGTCAAAAGTTGGCAAGTGAAACCTGCCCATAGTATGATGCATATCTCTGTCCTGTGAATGTTTGTTCCCCCTGTGATGATGGTGGGGTCTACTGTCTCGCTTGAGCAAGAAAAAATCGTGAAATGTGAGTGCATCTCTGAACTCCTGTCCATAGGCCTGGTACTCAGCAAAGTAATCACCCATGTGGGCTGGCTCCTGCTCCTGCTGTACTCCCACCCCTGTATCTGCTGCCAGAAAAGTGGGCATTGTAGAGCATGGGGGTGTATGGGATGCCACATGTTGTGCTGCGTAGTGCTCCTACAAATGATGGGACGTACCCAATCCCTCTCCAATGTGGAAACCTCTAGGGGTTTCACGCTGTCTGGACTCTGCTGTTGTGAATCTCTGCCCCATATCCTCTATCTGCTTAGACAGATCCTGTACTGACTTGAGGAGCAGGTCCCCAAAATCCTTCGCGGCATATTTCTCCTCTACCATCGGTTCCTCCTCCTCTGCGTCCATTACTAGAGCGCAGTCACCCTCTCCATAGGTGATTTGCAACCTACGCTCTCGGTCACGGTACTTCCTACCCCTGTAGCAAATATATGGCTTCTCTCCCATTGTCATAAACAACTTGCTCCACAGGTTGAGCAAGTTCTATGAGCTCTGATACCACTGTAATATCCCAAAGGGAAATAAACAGTAATATAAAGCACACAAACAAGGTACATAGCAACTAGAGACAAACCATGAGACAAAATACACAATATGGAGAACGCTGAGCCATTTTATTAATACTGAGAAATAAGAAATAAGTACAAAGGTGATTAGAATGATGGCACCTCGACTTGCACAAGGCAAGTGTAGAAATACTCTCAGAACAATGTGCGGAATGGTTGCTCCCTCTATCAACTGCGTAGTCTCCAAGCTGCTGGAAATGTTGTCGTGCTGCTGTAATGCAGCTGGAATGAAACAAGTCTTTGGGGTTGTTCCCCAACTTGAAAAATGCTGAAACTTTGGGAACAACCTCTACTCCCAATACCCAGAAAATCCCAGAGAGCTTTTCAAGAACGGTTGACCCCGACAAATACCTCCTTTGAGGCACTACGTTATCCCTCAAGGGAAAACACTAACCCTGAAGGAAACACTGCAAAATACAGCCTCTCCCTCTGTAAAATGTTTCCAATAGGTAAGGGTTTATCCCTTCCCTAATCCTCTGGTCTGAATCCACCGAAATAACCTCAATCTGGAACTTCCCCAACTAGAACTGCGTCCTCCCTCTCCAAGACTACGTAGTCTCTCCAAGGAATGCTCCTCAATGGCTGAAGCTTCGATCTCTCCCTGCAAAATATGGTAGGACTCCTCACCCAAGCAAGCACTCGAAGTCTCCCGGGGCTGAGGTTGGGATCTCCTCTCGGAGACACCCGGTGTACTGAACTGTACGTGCAGACTAGCTAAACAGCAAGCGTGCTCAATGTCTAGAGAGAAACTCCAAAATACATAATCATCAATGAGAGAAATGAGGTAACCTCCCCTCTATTTATCTTTGGTTAGCCTCCCTCTCTCCTTGGCAACACCACGTCCACGTTGTCTCTCTTTGGCCCACGCTGCCAACTCATCTGCGCTGGCTAGGCCCACGCTTCCTAAGTGTGTCACCCCCTTCGTTGTCACTTGGCCCCCTTGGCCCACCTTGTCCACAATGTTATGTCTCCTAGGTGACTTTAGGGAGTGTGTTTTATTCTAAGTGAGTCACATGCTCCTTTTACCCACTTTATTTATATTTTAACTAGATAAGGCAAAATTAATCAAAATTAATATTTCCAATTAGTTATTGCTAATTGGGAATATTACAGTTGTGCTCAATTGGCAAACATTGAAATTGCACTAAAAAACCCTAGAATTATCTCTGTTGTGAAATCATGACAACTCCATATAGGAAGAAACAAAAAGGAGGAGTCATAGTTAGGTTTGAGCCCCAAGACCTTACCTTAATAAAATCATAACCAAAAATTAGAGTTGCATTTGAATAGGCTGACTACATCAAATTTTGTGAGAAGATCCAAGGTTATAATGTGAAAATCACCAAAGAGTTTGCCTTGAATTTCACCAAGTTGGATGTTAAGGTTGGAGAATTGAGTTTTCCAATGTCAGATGTCACCATTTCAGCTACTATATAGATTCCTCTGCAAGGTGAACAATGGTTCAAGGGCATGCCTCTAGACATAGTCAACTACAAATATTTCTTAAAACCAAAGTACAGAAACAAGGGATATGGAGCTATTGTACCAAGAGAATCCCTGCTTGAACCTTACAACAAACTTTTGAAGGTAATTCAAAGATACTTTACTTGTGAAAGAATATATGGGAGAATATATCAGTATCATTTTAGGCTTTTGATGCACTTCACAGGGAAAAACCCTTTGAATCTGCCTTTCTATTTGTTCAGAAGCCTTGGTAAGATGGAAAATAAGGTTGAAGGTAAGCAAAGCCAAGTGGAAACCAATATTTTCCATTTCTCTTTGACTAAGTTGTTGGTGGTAGAAGATCTAAATAAGAGAAATCAATCACGGAAATCTTTTTTAGATTCATCAAAGTTGGCAGCTGAGTTACCAACTAGCCCTTGGAGTAAAAAGGATACACTATCATCTGTGGCAAGAGATGTACAATCACAAGTTGAAAGTTCAGTGAAAATTGCATCAATTTGAGTTGATCCATTAGAAAAGAAAAAGGGTAAAAAGCTGCACTTTTCTCTTGAGGTAGTGGAGGTTCCCAAGAAGCCACCCACTAGAGCTTCCGTAAAGAAATTTCATTTGGAACAAACACTTGAGAAACCAAATGAAGTCTTAGAGACCATACCAGAGGATATTGTTCGAGATGACAAAGACAAAGAGATTTTAGAAATATAAGAAGAACTAAAGAAGACACACTTAGTTATTGACCAACTACAACATGATAATAGGGAGTTGAAGAAGACTGCTTTAGAAAGGACACCTAAGATTGGTAAAACAAAACCAGTAATAAAGGCAACTCCATTTGTCACCAAGTCCAAAAGGTAAAGAGTGTAGAAATTATACAACATGCATGTATACCTTGTGTTGGGGTTCCCATGTTTTGGCAAGGTTGGAAATACCAAAAGATGAGACAACATAGAACCACTTTCAGACCTTAGGATCTAGCCCTCCTAGGTCCAGAGAGGGATCTCTCTATGATAGCCAAAGGTTTATGTCTTTAAGGCTCAAAGTATAATATTTTAGGCTAGTTATAGGCTCGAGGTTGTTTGTTTGATTGTTTATGTTTGGTTGTTGGGAATCAGGAAGGAAGGTTCCAATATAAGACAAGGATGGACAACAAGGGAATTTAGGCAAAGGTAGATAACTCAGGGAACATCAAAGCCATTGGGCAATGGAGTTAAGAAAGGATTTACTTGTGTTCAATGTGCAAGCTTTCAATTGGGCTAGTCATCTAAAGCATATGGATCTTAAAGATGAAAGTAGGAATGGGACATCAAGGACTGAAAATGAAGGAAGGAGAACCGTCCAATTCTGTCTATAGATCAGGTCGGAGGTCATTTAACTCCAGACCTGCTTGGACAAAATCAGGGGCAGCACGAGGGAACTTGGAAAAGGCTAATTGAGATGGAAAAGCCCTAGTGAGGCAGAGACAGGGTTCTTGACCTCCAAGGTTCTCAACTCATTCAACTGAATCTTCAACAAAAACATCTAAACATAGATTCCATTAATCCATACATCAGAGAGTAGGAAATAGTCATCCACTACACTGGTTAAATCAATTGAAATCAACGTTCAGATACACATATAAGCAGAAAACACAAAAGACTTGAAGAGCAACAACATAAGGCACCTATCAAGGGTGAATCTTATGCCAAACTTCCTGTACAAGCCAGTAGAAATAGAATGAAATGAAATCAAATGCAAAGATAGGGAAACATCACCAGCTGCTTAGATCAGGATCCAAAGAAACGTGCTTGTCATATTAAAAACAACACCAATCAGGTACAACATTGCCCACAGCTTGAACATTCAGTGTGAATACATCAAACCTCAACCTATCTTACAATATTACACAGAGAACTTGTCTCAAGAGGAATATGCTTGCCTTTCTCTGATATCTCATCAACAACCTTTACAATAATTCCTTTCCGTGTTTTATAGTGGAAGAGACACAGAAGGTCGACCTGAGGTGGTAGGTGAACACTGAATGTTACATTAAACACAGAAAATAAATGAGGGCGGAAGCCCATTTTGTTTTAAATCTTTGCATTTATCTCTGGTATGGCCTATGTGTTCTGACTGCAGTACTGAGTGGCACTGTAACAAAAATAAAATAATGAATAGTAAGGTATGCCCTACTTGAAACATCAATGCGTGTTTGATCATGTAGGAGTGTTGTCTGGGAGGAAATAACTCTAAAGCATGATGTGCAATAAAGGCGGTGGCATGGGCACTTTGTCCATCTGATGAAGAAAACCTTCTGCTGCTGTAGAAACCCCGATAGTACGATCTCTTGCGCATTAAACTTCTGATTGACCTCTGGGGCTTTCAAAATGGTGCTCTGCCCCTTGAACTTCTGCATGAATGCCTTGATTTTGCAAGATCTGGGTTTTAATGGCGCGCGGATAGGGTTACGGATCTTTAAAACCTGTACTCTGATGAAATTAATGCCTCCACCACCTTCTTTGACATTTTGATGGCGTACCAGACCCCATATCAGTTCCCTGTCTGCGCAGCCCACCATTGGAATGGTACATATGCATCATGGCGGTTCTCTGCCTCTGAAAACTTTGTGAAACACGAAACCTGCGAAGAAACTCATGGATGGGGTGGCGGATGAGGCGGACGGAGGAAATGGACGCATTTGGTGACATGGAAGAAGAAATTGCAGAGGAAACAGTGAACACTCGCTCTGGTAGGTGGTTAATGGAACACATAGCTAAAACGGATGAAAAACATTACAAAACACGAAAAGAACCCAATATACATGAGGGAATAGGAGAAAGTACGGAGGGAACACGTGGGATGACGTGGCAGGACCTGAGGACAGTGGAAAATTCAATCAACAAGCGGACCAATCTTGACCGTCGATCATGGCAGATCAACGGCGGAAGATGACGGAAGGAGGGCCAGGACACGGACTATCGCGTATGCGACTTTATTAAACACTGTGCATCTCCGATGATTGAGAGCCGTCGGATGAACACCTCCAGATCGGACGGTCTACGACAATTCCGCCAGGCATCCATGTCCGATTGTTAATGCGCGGAAAATAGAGTTAACGGGTGGGGACGACGGTTTTTTGAAATCGTACAGGAGGATAGGTGTCAATGGCTGAATGGAATCGTTGGGCCTCCGGGGAAAACCACCATCTGCGGATGAGCGGTGCGGAATGAACTGGTGGTTTTGAGCAGTGCGGCGGGGAAGACTTGGAGTGTGCCCCGGAGTGAATAACAGTCGTCGGATCATGGAGAGGGGGCGCTGATTGACAGTGGAGATCTATTTAAAATCGATCCGGCGGACAACCTTTATAAACCATAGAAAACGTCAATTTTCGACTTTACAAAGGGAAAAAGGAATTTTATACGGATGGCGGATGTGTTGTTCGAGGCGGGACCCATAGGCGATCGCAAATCGCAGCGGTGGAGAACGCGATAGCGGATAGAAATGCGATGGGGGAAAATGTGATGGGCGATCGCATCGCAACTATTTGCGACGCGCTCAAATCGCATCGCAAATATTTGCGATGGATCATTTGGATGCAAACAATGAAACTGCGATCATGCGATTATGCGATAAGCGCCTTAAAGCGCAGCGCGCGGTCACAGCGCTCAGCTACATGGGGACGGGGCTGACGAAAAAGGGCTGAGGCCTATTATATGGTCGGAAGTGGGTTTTTAACCCATTTTCAATGTATTTTGAAGCCTCCAAGGGGTAACGATAGGGAGTTAAAGGGCGAAAAAGACCAAACAAGGGTAAGGGTAGGGATTAAAGGGGATTTTTGAGGGGATTTAAGGGATTGATGGGGGGAAATAGAGGGGAACAAAAACACTTTGACAGAGGGAGGAAAAAGGGAAAAAGGGACATTTTGAAGGGATACAGGGGTGAATGCAAGCTCGGGGATAGGAAATCGGCAGAGGGGATTTGTACAAGGCAAAGCACAGAGAGACCTCAAAGAAGATGGGTCTTCAGGGGAGATGCATTCTTTGAAGGTCTCCAAAATGATATAGCCCCCAGCTTGCTTGTCAAGAATTTCAAAGGGGGGCTAACAGTGGCTCCACATGGGGATGGCTTCTCCTTGGAGGAGGCAAGAAACCAGAAATGATCTTTGGAGTAGGCCAGTTGCCTGCTGCTTGGCACATCCTTTTCTTTGATCAGCTGTCACAGCATGAACATGTTACATCAGCAGAAACATTTTTTCCAATCAAACTACCTACCCACGCTACAATCCTAGCATTTTCTTCTTTTGGGGTGCATTTGAGCTAGCAGACCCTTTACATTTTATTTTCAAAACAAAAGCAAACCTATTCTAAATCTACCCTTATTTCTCCATGAGACCAGATTAGACAGTTGGCCTCATATGCTTCTCTACCTAATCTAACATATGCTGGGATTGAACTGTCCAGCAAATTCCTTCTCCTACATTCTAAGACAGGAAATTGATGAACGGCCAAGCCAGGATTAGACTATCTGACTTGCTGTGGACTGAAGATGCTGAAAATTAAAAATAGAACTTGAGGGCTTGAAATCCAAACTCTTGGGGAACCCTCCTTTCTTTGTTTGTGACTCAGATTTTGAGCATATTAGAGTCACTTCTTTTCTTTGACTTTCAGCTCTGAGTTTGTGCATGTTAGAGCTGATTTCTTCCTTCTTAGCTGGTCCAGATTTTGGGCATATTAGGAACAATTGTTTTCATTTTGTCTTGGCTCAGATTTGATCTTTTCCGGGCCAATCTTTGCTTCTTTCAGAGGTTCAAGTTTTGAGCATGTCTGAACCTCTTCTTTCCCCTATTTTTGGGACACTTTTCTCTTTTATGGAAACAAAACTAAAAATGCAACGGTATGTACAATGGGAGTGAAACTGGAAGATTAAATTAGCAGAAATAACGTTTGAGCATCCTGCCATTGACAGGACCCCCAAACAGCTCGGAACCATCAAGTTCTTGCAAGAAGAATGCATTAGGACCCACCGTTGCTTGAATGATAAATGGACCTTGCCACAAACTGTCAAACTTGCCATGTTTACCTTTGTCCTCTCTTCTTGAATCCCATTTCAGAACCTTGTCCCCAATTCTGAAATCTGATGCTTTGGTTCTTTTATCAAACTGTCTCTTTATGTTTTCCTGCACTTTGACAGCTCTGTTGTAAACCTGCTCCCTTGTTTGCTGAAGATGTATTGTTTCATTAATCCTTCTCACCATACTGTCTTCTTCTATTTGAATCTCTTGGATCAACCTAACCACTGGTACGCCAAGGCTAGTGGTGAAAACTGCTTCTGCTCCATAAACCAGCTGGAATGGTGACATGTTAATAGACTTCTTTGTTGTCAGCTTGTCTGCCCACAAAGCATGCACCAATTTCTTATGCCATGATCGTTTGTTCTCTTCTAGCAGTTTCTTGATGATGTTCACTAGGCTTTTGTTTGAGGATTCAGCCAGTCCATTACCTTGAGGGTAATAGGCAGTTGAATGGCCAAGTGCAATCCCGTACCTGTGACAGAAATCAACCATCTTTTTGGATCCAAAAGCAGCAGCATTTTCAGTGATGATTTTCCTTGGACAGCCAAACCGAGATAAGATGTAATCCTCTAGGAACCTAATGATAACAGAATCAGTGGCATTCCTAGCGGGTATGGCCTCTATCCATTTGGTGAAGTAGTCTGTGGCTATTAGGATCCATTTGTGTTGTCCAGAAGAAGAGGGGTGAATTTCTCCAATAAAGTCTAGGCCCCATTGCATGAAGGGACCTTCAACAGTGATGGGTTGCAAAGGGAGGGGGAGAAGTTTTCTTCTGCCTTCAAAGATCTAACATTTATGACAGGCAGTTACCATTTTATGGACATCCTTGAAGAGTGTGGGCCAATAATAACCAGCCCTGAGTATCTTGTTTGCAGTGGCTTTCCAACTCAGGTGGCCTCCACACTCCCCAGCATGGAATTCTTGTTTAACTTTTTCAGCTTCGGTTTCAGATAAACATTTCAACAATAGGCCATTTGGACTTTTCCAATATAAGTTTTCATTCAAGATGCAGTAGTTTCTGGCTTTGAGTTTTGTGAACCTGGCCTTAGTTTTTGACATTTCTGGAGGAGCATTCAGATTGGTGAGGACATAAAGGATATCAGAATACCATGGAGAGTTTTGGAATTTCTCTTCTATAGTCGGGTCAGGCAGGCTTTCCTGCTCATCCAAGGCATTCACCATGTTAATATCAAGGGCCTGCATATTTGATTCAGCCATCAGTTGGGCTAGGCCTTGGCCTTGGCCTTTGATCAGTTTGGTGGGTTTGATTTCAAGGTCGTATTCCAAAATTGTAGCAATCCATTTACCCCTTTTTCCATCAGGGTCTTGAGACAAGATATCCTTGACCACTATATTTGGTACATATGCTATGGTGTGCGAATGAATAATGTACACCCTAAAATCCTTTAAGGCTTTGACCAGATCATAGGTCTGTTTTTCCATGATGTTATACTTCAAGGGTGCATCTCTTAAGGCTTTGCTGAAAAAGGCAATTGGCTGTTCACTACCCTCTGAATTCTTCTGCAGTAAAACTGCAGCTATTGTGTGCTCTAAGGCAAATGAAAAGATGAGGAAGTCCCTGGAGAAATCCGGGCTGATCAGACCAGGAGCCTTTGTAAGGGCAAGTTTCATTGATTCAAACGATTGTTTGGCTCCTACAGTCCATTTAACCCCTGCACCTTTTTTCAGCATATTGGTCATGTTTCTAAGGTGCTCAGCCAGGTTGGGAATGAATCTCCTGAGGAAATTGATCTTCCCAATGAAGGATTGTAGCTCTTTGATATTTCTTGGGTTTGCGATCTGAATTATCCCCTCAACTCTCTGTGGGTCTATTCTGATCCCTTTCTCAGAGATAATGTGGCCAAGAAGTTTACCTTCTTGCAGCCCAAAAACAGTTTTCTTAGGGTTCAGGGACAGACCATACCTTCTACACTTTTCAAAAACTTTCCTCAGATGTTACAAGTGTTCTTCTTCAGTTTTAGAAAAGACAGTCAAGTCATCCAAGTAGATAACTATGAAATGTCCTATCTCATCTGAGAAAGCTATGTCCATCGCTCTCTAGAAGGTTGCTCCAGCATTCATCAATCCAAAAGGCATCTTCACATACATGAAGGTGCCCCATGGGGTGGTGAAGGATGTTTTGAGTTGATCTTTTGGGAGTACCAACACTTGGTTATAACCTGAAAAGCCATCTAGCAGGGAGATTCTCTTAGAGCCCACCACTTTCTGTAGGATGTGTTCCATTCTAGGCAAAGAGTAGTTGTATTTAAGGGAGGCTCTGTTAAGATTTCGGAAGTCTATGCATAATCTGATATCCCCTGTTTTCTTCCTTACAGCCACTAAGTTTGACACCCAATCAGAGAACCTAACAGGAACTATTATGCCTGCGTTATACATCTTCTCGATTTCCTTTTTAACTACAGGCAATTGCTTTGGATTGATCCTACGGAGTTTTTGTCTGAAAGGTTTCTGATTTTCCTTCAAAGGTATCTTGTGTTGTATGATGCTTGTGTCATAAGCCTTCAAGTCTTCATAGCTCCACGCAAACACATCAATGAATTCCCTGAACAGGTCAATGTATTTACTTTTAATGTCTGCAGGTATAGACTTAGCCAGCTTAATCATTTTGGGTTTGTCTTCAGTGCTTATGTTGCATTCTTCTACATCTGAATCTGCATGTTCTATGGTGGACTTCCTTGCTACATCATCAAAGTCAAAGAGGTCCTCTAAGGGTGCCAGGCCCCTGGGTATATTCTTGTCTTTGGCCTGTAGTACCTCAATTTCCTCACAGTCTGCGTTTTCAGGTTTTATGTTTGAATTTCCAGTTTCTTCATAAAAGTGTTTATTTCTATATTACAGGGTGGGGATTCTTCATCAGAGGGTTCCTCACTAAGGCAGTTGTCTTCAGATTTAGAGTTTGAACCAGAAAATTCAAACTCGTTTGTGCCTGTCAGGAAATCTTCAATGTGTTTGTCACCTTCAAAGACCTGCCAATATTTTTCATTGTCTAGCACTGTAGGTCAAAATTTTGTCTGAACGATGATCTATTGGTCAGCGGGAGTCTGAGGATATGAACTAGCTAGGCAAGCCAATCCATTTGCAATTACATTCTGGCCCCTAGGGACAAACACCAAATCGTATTCTACAAAGGTTTTCAACAGATCTATTGCATCATTCCTGTATGCTCTTAACCTGGGGTGTTTTGCTGTATATTCACCATTCACCTGTTTGACAACTAACTCTGAGTCTCCCTTCACAGCTATCCTACGGGCTCCTAATTTTTTCAATAGATTCAGACCCAGGATGAGAGCTTCATATTCTGCAATATTATTTGTACATTTGAATTGCAGATTTATAGCATGGCTCTCCGCGTGATCACTCCCCGTGTTACGTAGCCACACACCTGCTCCAGCTTTTTTTCTAGTACAAGACCCGTCGAAATTCATCTCCCACAGGGGTTCTCCATCTTGTTGCAAAGTGAGGTTTGTACTAGGCTGTAAATTACCTTGTGTTTCGTTATGGGTGTGAAGATTAGTGAGGTGATCAGCTTGCTGTTCATTTTGAGTTTTGATTGCAGCGATTTGTTCAACGTTTTCTTTTTCGTGTGGTATATGGGTTTGTGGGGATTGTCCGGTCAGCTGTTCACAGTCTATTTCTGTTTCACTCGGAGTTAGAGGCCCACCGCATATCCTACAGGCTTCAGTGATGTTTTCCTTCCCGTTATCTTCTAAATCCAGGGCAGCCATTATGTTGAAATCCATAGCCTCTGGTTCTCTGTTTACTGATCCTGGTCTTCCTGAGGATTGATCATTGCAAAGGATGAAGAATCCAGATCTGTATGTACAGAGTATAAAGGGGAATTTTTGGGTTTCTCAGGGCTACTAACCAGAAATTTCATTTGGGCCTCTCTATACAGTCTTCTGAGTTGGCCAAATATGGGGATAGTGGCGTATGAGCCATCCATTTGCATTGTTCCTTGTAACTTGGCTCCCCATGATCTCGACAATAACATGCCATACTTGGGTGGCACATCTGCCACCACTACATCCATGACCATGCATTTAGCAGGGATTTGTGTTAGACTCACACATAAATCTTTAATCAGGCCAAGGCATTTCACCCTGCTAGAGTCAAAGGAATATAGATCATTGTAGGGCCGTGTTATCTCTAGGCCTAGCCTTTCCATCACTACCTTAGGCATTAAATTGTGTGATGCTCCAGAATCATGCATGGCATTATGGAGTATCTTGTCATGGATGTTGAGGCTAATATAGAAAGGTGGCACTACTCCTTCTTGAAATTTTCCCTCAATCTTTGGACCAAAGAGTAGTGCTGGTTGATCATCATTCAGGTTTACAGTATCAGTGTTTTCCCCTAAATTCAATGCTTTCAAAATTTGGCCTTTATATACATCCTGAGTGGCCAACTCAGAGAGTGGTACAGATATTTTAATTTTTGCAATCTCACTTTCTAGATTGAAAGTGGACTGGGTCTTGGGGGTGCTCAACTCTGTTTTATTTGCCACTGTTTTGGTGGCTGAATCAGCTTGCTGATTCCCATTATGTACATGTGTATGAACAGTTTTATCACGAGCACTGACTGAGGTGCCAGTGCTGCTAGTTTGTTGACCCTGTTTTTCTATGTTTTGGTTGTCCTTTTGTTTGTTACTCTTAGAACTCTCGGCTGCTAAATTATTGTTTACAGCAGTTACTTTAGAAGATTTTTCAGGCCTTTTCTTGATGGTAACCTCAGGAGTTTTGGGTTTGGAAGTGTCTTGGTTCTTTTTTCTCCTAAGCTCATATTGTTCTCTGACCTGCATTATAGCTTTTTCAAATCCAAGTCTGTAGGCTTCAGATTCTAATCCTTCCTCATCCCAACACGAGGATGAGGGTTGATCTTCCTCTGAATCATAGTTATGGATTGAGTCCACTGCTTCAAACATGTTTATCGTATTCCCTTCAGACTCTTCTATGATCCCCTCATCTTCATCAAGAAAGTTTTGGAATGGGGGAATAATTTGTTGATCTAATTCCTTTGGTCTGTTGGGGGTGTTATTTTTCCTCCTAAAGTTTTGGTTCGGGTTTTGGTTCCTGTTCTGATTGTTAACTGTGACAACCATTTTCTCCATCATTTGTTGCAGCTTTTCCACGTTTTTTTATAATTTTTCGTAGTTGGGATCTGAGGTGGAAGCTACATGGTCATCCTTGTATGTTACTCTCTTTTCAGCTCTCTGCCTTGCTCTTTTCTCCATCAGGTTTGCTTCTATGGTTATGGCTCCCTTCTGCATGTCTTCCAAATTGGTGTATTCTTTATCCCTCAGCTCATAGGCCATGTCGGCATCAAAGCCCTCAGGATACTTTGCTAGGGCCATACCTTGTGGAGGTTTCATCTGTGGAGGGAGTGCAATGTAAATGTTGTTAAATCTCGTTGTGTAATCATGGACACTCTCTCCTGTATTTCTTTTAAGGCTCATGTATTCAGCCAAGAGCTAGCGAGGGTTTGCTCTAGTTTCCCATTTGTTGACGAATGACTGGTACAAAGCAGGGAGATCTTGGATACTACCAGCAGGTAAGTTTTTAAACCATTTCTTCACATCCCCTCCTAGACTCTGGGCAAAAATTCTCATTTTGACTGTTTCATCGTCAATTTCCATATAGTCAAAAGAGTCTTCCATTTTATCTACATGTTGTTGCGCTGTTGTAGGCTCTTTAGAAGGGAAGTGTGGGATTTTTGATTGATAATCATTTGGTAAGGGTAGCAGAGGCTGAGGTAGAACTAGAGGTGCATACCAAGCTGCCATTGTGATGCTCTAATGAGGTAAAGGGTTAGCTTTAGCAGCTGGTATATGGATGACAGGGATATTAGGACCAGCAGAAGTTTGTTGAGCAGATCTAGGATGGCAGAGCCCCAAGTTCTGAATGAAATGAATATCAGGTGGTGTAGATGGAGGGGTTCCTCTGTCCCTAGTGTGTTGACCGCTAGTGGATGGTGAACTGGGAAGCTCAGAGTCTGGCTAGTCTAGGGTGCCGAATGACTTAGTTCTAGGTAATATGTTCCGAACATCTAGGTCAAGGTAAAAACGTGTTAGAGCTGTAAGATCTTCTGGTGCAGAGTTAGCTCTATGAATGTGACCAGAAATAGTTGACCTTCTGAGGGAAGGTGGTTTCTTGAGGATGCTCTCAGGGTCGTCAACTACTTCAGGCGGGTTAGGGTTAGGGAAAGCTCTTGTGTGAATGGTCCTAAAAGCCAGAATGGTATATTTCAACCAAGCAACTTTACCCTACTTGTTACTTCCTGTGGTTTATGTTGTCTCAAGGGCTGGTCTCCCAGTGGAGTCTTAGGTGAAACTAAGTTAATCAGCAGGCCTACTGATCACCAGTGGAGTCTTTTGAACGTTTAGGAGCTATGGAGTCGCCAGGTGGAAATTTAGGGTGTATCGAAGGGTTACACCATCCACCACAGTGCCTGGGGATGTCTCCTTTCAAGAACAACCTCGAAGCACAGCAAATAGAGGTCGTTTCAAGAATAGGAGAGTTGAAATACCAACCTAACCAGAGTTTCTAGATTTCTGAGGCTCTAATGATGTAACGAAATGGACATGCTCAGATAATTCCCCAGTATGGTCGCCATTATGTTGGTGACGATGCTGGGCTATACACTAATAATGTTCTCGGTTATAGGCTCTTCAGAAATTCCCCAGTGGAGTCGCCATTATGTTGGGGTTCCCATGTTTTGGCCAGGTTGACAGAGACCAAAAGATGAGACAACATAGAACCACTTTCAGACCTTAGGATCTAGCCCTCCTAGGTCTAGAGAGGGATCTCTCTATGATAGCCAAAGGTTTATGTCTTTAAGGCTCAAAGTATAAGATTTTAGGCTAGTTATAGGCTCGAGGTTGTTTGTTTGATTGTTTATGTTTGGTTGTTGGGAATCAGGAAGGAAGGTTCCAATATAAGACAAGGATGGACAAGGAGGGAATTTAGGCAAAGGTAGATAACTCAGGGAACATCAAAGCCATTGGGCAATGGAGTCAAGAAAGGATTTACTTGTGTTCAATGTGCAAGCTTTCAATTGGGCTAGTCATCTAAAGCATATGGATCTTAAAGATGAAAGTAGGAATGGGACATCAAGGACTGAAAATGAAGGAAGGAGAATCGTCCAATTCTATCTATAGATCAGGTTGGAGGTCATTTAACTCCAGGCCTGCTTGGACAAAATCACAGGCAGCACAAGGGAACTTGGAAAAGGCTAATTGAGATGGAAAATCCCTAGTGAGACAGAGACAGTGTTCTTGACCTCCAAGGTTCTCAACTCATTCAACTGAATCTTCAACAAGAACATCTAAACATAGATTCCATTAATCCATACATCAGAGAGTAGGCAATAGTCATCCACTACACTGGTTAAATCAATTGAAATCAACGTTCAGATACACATATAAGCAGAAAACACAAAATAATTGAAGAGCAGCAACATAAGGCACCTATCAAGAGTGAATCTTATGCCAAAATTCTGGTACAAGCCAGTAGAAATAGAATGAAATGAAATCAAACGCAAAGATAGGAAAACATCACCATCTGCTTAGATCAGGATCCAAAGAAACGTGCTTGTCATTTTAAAAACAACACCAATTAGGTACAACATTGCCCACAGCTTGAACATTCAATTTGAATACATCAAACCTCAACCTATCTTAAAATATTACACAAAGAACTTGTCTCAACAGGAATATGCTTGCCTTTCTCTGATATCTCATCAACAACCTTTACAATAATTCCTTTCCGTTTTTTATAGTGGAAGAGACACAGAAGGTTGACCTGAGGTGGTAGGTGAACAGATATTTTGTCGCCTGAAGAAAAGAAATAGAGCGGAAGCCCATTTTATTTAAATCT
Organism: Pinus albicaulis; assembly: GCA_034641835.2. Lineage (NCBI taxonomy): Eukaryota > Viridiplantae > Streptophyta > Pinopsida > Pinales > Pinaceae > Pinus > Pinus albicaulis. The sequence goes on from CM076580.1 coordinate 1,393,692,861, forward strand.
GCATTTATCTCAGGTGTGGCCTATGTGTTATTTAACGATCTTTGAGTGGCCTTTGTAACAAAAAATAAAATAATGAGCAGTGAGTCGCCCCTATGAAACATCAATGCGTGTTTGATCATGTAGAGTCTTTGTCTGGGAGGAAAGAACTCGAGAGCATGATGTCCTAATAAGCTCGTGAGAGGCACTTTGTCCATCTGATGAAGAAAACCTTCTGCTGCTGTAGAAACCCCGATAGTACGATCTCTTGCGCATTAAACTTCTGATTGACCTCTGGGGCTTTCAAAATGGTGCTCTGCCCCTTGAACTGCTGCATGAATGCCTTGCTTTTGAAAGATCTGGGTTTTAATGGCGCCCGGATAGGGTTGCGAATCTTTAAAACCTGTACTCTGATGAAATTAATGCCTCCGCCACCTTCTTTGACATTTTGATGGCGTACCAGACCCCATATCAGTTCCCTGTCTATGCAGCCCGCCATTGGAATGGTACATATGCATCATGGCGGTTCTCTGCCTCTGAAAAATTTGTGAAACATGAAACCTGCGAAGAAACTCATGGACGGGGTGGCGGATGAGGCGGACGGAGGAAATGGACGCATTTGGTGACATGGCAGAAGAAACTGCAGAGGAAACGGTGAACACTCGCTCTGGTAGGTGGTTAATGGAACACAGAGCTAAAACGGATGAAAAACATTACAAAACACGAAAAGAACCCAATATACATGCGGGAATAGGAGAAAGTACGAAGGGAACACGTGGGATGATGTGGCAGGACCCGAGGACAGTGAAAAAGTCAATCAACAAGCGGACCAATCTTGACCGTCGATCATGGCAGATCAATGGCGGAAGACGATGGAAGGAGGGCCAGGACACGGACTATCGCGTATGCGACTTTATTAAACACCGTGCATCTCTGATGATTGAGAGCCGTTGGATGAACACCTCCAGATCGGACGGTCTACGACAATTCCGCTGGGCATCCGTGTCTGATTGGTAATGCGCGGAAAATAGAGTTAACGGGTGGGGATGACGGTTTTTTGAAATCATACAGGAGGACAGGTGTCAATGGCTGAATGGAATCGCTGGGCCTCCGGGGAAAACCACCATCTGCGGATGAGCGGTGCGGAATGAACCGGTGGTTTTGAGCAGTGCGGCGGGGAAGACTTGGAGTGTGCCCCGGAGTGAATAACAGTCGTCGGATCATGGAGAGGGGGCGCGGATTGACGGTGGAGATCTATTTAAAATCGATCCGGCCAACAACCTTTATAAACCATATAAAACGTCAATTTTCAACTTTACAAAGGGAAAAAAGGCATTTTATACGGATGGTGGATGTGTTGTTCGAGGTGGGACCCATAGGCGATCGCAAATCGCAGCGGCGGAGAACGCGATGGCGGATAGAAATGCGATGGGGGAAAATGCGATGGGCGATCGCATCGCAACTATTTGCGACGCGCTCAAATTGCATCGCAAATATTTGTGATGGATCATTTGGACGCAAACAATGAAACTGCGATCATGTGATTATGCGATAAGCGCCTTAAAGCGCAGCGCGCGGTCACAGCGCTCAGTTACATGGGGACAGGGCTGACGAAAAAGGGTTGAGGCCTATTATATGGTCGGAAGTGGGTTTTTAACCCATTTTCAATGTATTTTGAAGCCTCCAAGGGGTAACGATAGGGAGTTAAAGGGCGAAAAAGGCCGAACAAGGGTAAGGGTAGGGATCAAAAGGGATTTTGGAGGGGATTTAAGGGATTGATGGGGGGAAATAGAGGGGAACAAACACACTTTGACAGAGGGAGGAAAAAGGGAAAAAGGGACATTTTGAAGGGATACAGGGGTGAATGCAGGCTCGGGGATAGGAAATCGGCAGAGGGGATTTGTACAAGGAAAAGCACAGAGAGACCTCAAAGAAGATGGGTCTTCAGGGGAGATGCATTCTTTGAAGGTCTCCAAAATGATATAGCCCCCAGCTTGCTTGTCAAGAATTTCAAAGGGGGGCTAACACCTTGGATTCACCCGATCTAACAATGTACTAAATTTAAATACTGAATCGCTTCTACAAATATTTTGCAGAATTAAAAAACACAATCGCCAATCACATGAAGTAAAGAAGAATAATATTACACACAACACAGATAATTTCCCAGGGAAAGCTTATAGGTAAAAACCCCACTATCTTCTATTGTATATTCAACATGGATCATGAAACAATTACATACAAAACTCTTCTCACAAGAGCCCTCCAGTACTCAGCTAATTGTCTCACACTATCATACAAAAACTGACCAATAATTAGCCAATTTACTGCCCCTAAACAACCTGCCTTGCTTTCACAATCCTTGATGAATGCAATCCCTAAAAGATTGGAATTTTTGCCTTCCTTGACTGCGCAAGTATCACGGGCACTCCATTGGGCGTTTGGTTGCATGTGTGCAACCCAATAATCCAACAACTGATAGTCAACTTCCCTTTCACCTATAGCTCAACTGGGCCTCCACTGGATGTGACATGCATGCAACTAATAATAGTAAATCCTCAGTTGCATGTGAGGTCACTGATTGTGAATTAATTAATATTTAATTCAACTGATCTCTCACTAGTGTATCTTCAGTTACAACTAGCACAACTGAGTTTAACTCACTTAATTGAGTTAAACTGATTACCACCTGCATTAACTAATGCACTACTACACTTTGAACTCTGCTACAACTAGAATTAATCTACATGCCTCAACAACTACCTCTAACTCAAAATCTACTAGCTAACTGAGTTTATCACTCTCAGTTAACTATTTCAAGTCATCATTGAGAATAGATTACAATTTATTATCCATCTTAATTAAGGGATAACTAAAATAGACATTCACCCTAAAATATCATTGTGGGCCCCACCCTAGTGTAGGTGCTGAAAATTTTCTTGTTGAATCTCAACACTTCCTCAACAAGAAAGAGATTATCCTTCACCCTGATCCTGTCTCTATGGTATTCGAATTTGCTCCTCATGAGCACCTTTGTCAGAATATTTTCATCATGATCTTTCGTGGGAATACACTGAAGCAACATTATCCTTCTCTGCACACAATCACTGAGATGATGGTACCAGATATCTATATGCTTGGACCTATCATGAAACACATGATTAATCAAGAGTTTAATGCAACTCTGATTATCACACTGAATCACTGTCGGATCCATCTGAGAACCAAACAAACCAACCAATATCTTTCTCATCTAGATAGCCTCACATGTAGCTTGACTTGCTGCCATGTATTCTGTGTCCGCTGAACTGAGTGCCACAGATCGTTGTTTCTTGTTGTACCAGGAAATTTCTATCAATCCTATGCTAAAGATCCCTCTTGATGTGTTCTTTCTGTCTGATGGACTGCTCGCCCAATCTGCATCTGTGAAGCCTTGAAGCTTCACTCCCTCTGTCTGTATGTACCATAGACCATACTCTGATGTGCCCCTCAGGTATCTCAAGAAACGATTCCCCGCCTTCCAAAAGAGCTTGGTAGGCTTAACCATAGCTTGAATCAGCTGGTTAACTGCGTAGTAAATGTCTGGTTTGGTGTTTACTAGATACATCAGTGAACCAACTAACTCCATGTAGACAGTAGCATCCACTACCTCTCCAGAAGTAGCATCCTCTTTCCTCCAATTTCCTAGAAGAGGAGTATCCATGAGTTTGCAGCTCTCCATGTTAAGCTTACCTAGTATCTCCTTTGCATACTTGCCTTGAGACACAAAAAGTTCACCATCCCACTGCCATATTTCCAATCCGAAATAATGAAGGAGTCCCATGTCCTTCATTTCGAAATCCCTTGCAAGATCCTCCTTGCATGAGTGTATCAGCTGCTCATCACTAGTCAAAATTAGATCATCAACATAAAGAAAAATGATCAATATCTTACCCTCAACCACAATTTGGTACAGGTTTGCATCTGCTTCGCTTTTGGTGAAGCCCAATCCAGTGAAATAGTTGTCTATCTGAGTGTACCAAGCACAAGGTGCTTGCTTCAACCCATACAATGCTCTTTTGAGTTAGCACACATGTGACTCACTGTTGAAGATCTCAAAACCTTGAGGTTGCTCTATGTACACCTCTTCCTCAATGATCCCATTGAGAAATGCAGTTTTCACATCCATCTGATGAATGTGCCAGCCCATTTGCGCTGAGAGTGCAAGGATGGATCTTATGGAAGAGTACCTTGCAACAGGTGCAAAAGTCTCATCATAATCTATCCCCTCGATCTGTGAGAATCCCCAAGACACAAATATGACCTTGTATTTCTCCACACTCCCATCAGTACCTTGCTTTACCTTGTAGATCCATCTCGATCCAACCACTGATTTGTCAATCGATCTTGGGACTATCTCCCATCCATTGTTATTGACAATGGAGTCATACTCCTCCACCATTGCATCAAACCAAGTTGGTTGTTGCACTGATTCCTGAAAGGAAGATGGTTCAGTCACAATATATTTTCTCATAAGAGCCATGTATCTAGTAAATTGGTCAGGAGACTGTCCTTGTCTGCCTGTGAAGTAGGGCTCCTACATTCTTTGCAACATCAAGTCTCAATCTATCAACTTCCGTGGTGCGCCTTCTTCCATTTCTGATGGATGGCTCTGCATGAGTGTTTTCCTCCACTCCGTGAATCTCCTCATGTGGTTGATCCACATCTTGAGACTCATCCTTGGGAACCAACAGTTCCTCCTCTGCATGCAAGTCCAGCTCCCTCTCAAGGGACAATCGCATGGCTTTCTCATCATCAAATTTTTATATCTCGTTGCACAACAGTCATTTTGTTGTTTGGAAAATACACACGATAATTATGGGGTGTTTCAATGTACCCCACAAAAATCCCAACCTCAACTGTTGGTTCCAGCTTCTTCCTGGCGTCCTTGGTCACATGCACATAAACAGATGAGCCAAAAATCTTAAAGTGTGAAACATCAGTTTTCTTACCAGTGAGAGCCTCTTCAGGTGTACTCATGGCAAGTTTCCTATGAGGACAACGATTTTTCACATGTATCGTTGTGTTGCATGCTTCCACCCACATATGCATCAATAGGCCTTGATCATGCAACATCGCTCTTGCTGCACCCACGATCGTTTTGTTCTTTCTCTCCACGACCCCATTCTGTTGTGGGTTATAGGCGTTATGAATTCTCTTCAGATTCCTTCTTCACTGCACAAGTTCTTGAATTCGTTAGAGATGTATTCTCCACCATTATCGCTCCTAAGAGTCTTCACTTGCTTCCCCGACTCTTTCTCCACCAGTGCATTAAACTCCAAGAACTTAGAGAATGCTTGATATTTCTTCTGCATGGAGAAGATCCAAGACTTATGAGAAAATTCATCGGCAAATATTACATAGTACTTATGTTTTGTTGTCGATGCAATAGAGAATGGTCCACACACGTCTGTGTGAACTCTCTCAAGGATACCCAAAAGATTGGTTCTCCTTCTCATGAAAGGCGACCTTTACATATTTTCTCATAGTACATCCGTTGCATATGTATGACTGCACAAGTGTACCCCTGGGAAGACCAGTGGAAATCTGCTGCATGACTTTCAAGGCTCCATGGTGAAGATGGCCCAATCTCCTGTGCCATAATTCGCCCTCATCCCGACTCACCACTTGATCTGCCTTGCCCACCATTGCTGCGCAGCCATCTACCTCCAGCTTATAGAGATTCTTAACTCGAATCCCTATCCGCTTGGCTTGTCCGATTGTTTTATGTCGTAGGAAAGCTTTTCCTTCACTAAAAACAACATCATAGCCTCTATCCTCCAACATTGCGACTGAGACTAAATTTTTCTTCAAACCTGGTACATGCATTACATCCTTTAATGGAAATGGTTTAATTTATTTCCTTTGGAAGGTAATGGTACCAATCCGGGTAGCACTGTACCACCAATCATCGCCCATTTCAATATGCATCTGGATACCCTTCTCCTCCAAGTCACTGAAAAATTCCTTGTCTCCTGTCATGTGAAAGGAAGCACCACTATCCAAATACCACACAGATCCTAATGCACTGGACACCATGCATGCGATCAATGAGAAGTCAAGCTCAAATTTCGAGGCAAGGGGCTTCATCAACTGCAAATCCTCCAGCCTTCTTGTTCTTCTTCTTTTGTGGACAGTTAGTAGGAAAATGCCCATGCTCGTGACAGTGAAAACACTTCACCTTGGACATGTCCTGCTTCTTACCATTCTTGGACTCATATTTAGAATGGAATTTCTTCCCCTTCCCCTTCCTCGCCTTGGGAGCCAAAGCATAATCCTCTTCATCTTCATTCTTAGATGAAGATCCATCTCTGGTGTTCCGTCTGAACTCCTCCTGCACCAAATCCGACCACAGTCGTTCCCAATCTGGCAAATTTTCCCTTCCATTGACAGAGTCTTGATCACTGTGCCAACTCTTAGGAAGTCCTAAGAGAGCCAAGCTCACAAAATCATCATCAATGACTGTTATTCCAACGCTCCCCAGTTCATCCCGACATTGGACAAACTTTGTTAGATATTTTGAAATGGTGTCGCCCTTTTCCATCTTGATCTTCCTGAGTTTATCTTTGAGCGCCAATTTCCTATGGTCACTACTGCTTTGGAATAGATCCGTCAAAGCCTTCCACATTGCATATGGTGTAGCTTTCCCATGAAGGTTTGAGACAATGTGGTCTCGTACTCCCTCCAACAAGATCCTCCTTGCCTTTGCCACTTTCTTTTGCCATGCATCAATATTTGCAGCATCTGTCACAGCGGGTTTAGGAACATCATTGTTAATGAATTCCTTTAAGCCATTGTCTTCGAGTATGGCCTCCATCCTGTCCTTCCAAGCAGTATAGTTTGAGTTGTCCTCGAGTGCATACTCCAACCTCAAGCCATTTAAAGCCATTTCGATCTTGAATCAGCTGTAGCACCAAGAAAATCTTTTTGCAAATTCGAATTCTATTCAGTCACAAACTCAACTCCTACTTCACTTCTACAATTTCCTGTGCTCTGATACCATGTATAAATTATACAACATGCATGTATATATTGGATTCACCTGATCTAACAATGTACTAAAGTTATATACTGGATCGCTTCTACAAATTTTTTGCGGAATTAAAAAACACAATTTCCAATCACATGAAGTAAAGAAGAATCAAATCACACACAACACAAATAATTTCCCTGGGAAAGCTTACAGCTGAAAACCCCACTATCTTCTATTGTATATTCAACATGGATCATGAAACAATTACATACAAAACTCTTCTCACAAGAGCCCTCCAGTACTCAACTAATTGTCTCACACTATCATACAAAAACTGACCAATACTTAGCCAATTTATTGCCTCTAGACAACCTGCCTTGTTGGTGCAACCCCTGATGAATGAAATCCCTAAAACATAGAAATTTTGGCCTTCCTTGACTGTGCAAGTATCATGGGCACTCCAATGGTTGTTTGGTTGCATGTGTGCAACCCAATAATCCTACAACTGATAGTCAACTTCCCTTTCACCTAGAACTCAATTGGGTCTCCATTGGATCTGACATGCATGCAACTAATAATAGTAAATCCTCAGTTGCATGTGAGATCACTGATTGTGAATTAATTAATATTTAATTCACTTGATCTCTCACTAGTGTATCTTTAGTTACAACTAGCACAACTGAGTTTAACTCACTTAATCGGGTTAAACTGATTACAACCTGCATTAACTAATGTACCACTGTACTTCGAACTCTGTTACAACTAGAATTACTCAGCATACCTCACCAACTACCTCTAACTCGAAATCCACTAGCTAACTAATTTTATCACTCTCAGTTAACTATTTCAAGTCACCATTGAGAACAAATTACAGTTTATTGTCCATCTTAATTAAGCGTAACTAAAATAGACATGCACCCAAAAATAACATTGTGGGCCCCACCCTAGTGTAGGTGCTTAATGCACTAGGCGTGGGTGCTAAAATTTTTCTTGTTGAATCTCAACAAAGGTAGTAACATAGGACATTCAAAAGTTAGAGGTTTTATCAAAAAGAGTGACTAGGTCTTCAACAAGAATGTTACATCTACACAAGGAAGAGTCAGTGCAAGAAGAGAAGAAAGTCGAGGTAGATGAAGGGCAACATACTTTCAATAGGCTGAGGATGCAATTGAAGAAAGCCAAAAATGAGATTGCTATGCTTAAGAAACAAGATGAAAGGGCCAGACAAAAGATATATGGCCATTTAAAGATGTGTGAGTTAGCATTGTCAAATGCTAAGTATATGCTGAAAATGACTTTGCCTTTACATAGGCAGCTCGAAAACATCTGCAGGCAGAGCCTCACCTTGAGGAAGGAGCTAAGGGTTTCTAAACAACAGTTGCAGGAAATACAAGAGAAGGATAGAGGAAAAATTGATTTGTTGGTTGAGGCAGCCAAAGTTTGAATATTGAACAGGTAATCAAAACAATTTTGGTTTTTTGTCTTTTGCCCAAGTATGCTAGTTGAATAGGGTTGGATAAGTAGGTTGAGAGTTTCATATTATGTATGAAGTTTTTTGGGAGCACAATTAGTTAGACTTTAGAAGCTTATGAAACTTTTTCTAAAGGGAGCAACTCACACAACAATGTTTCATTTTTGACAAGGCATTAGGGTTTGATGGAAATGTCAAGTTTTGACATCTTTTTGGTGAGTGGGGATTTGAAAAAGCTTTCAAGATTGTCAGCATCGTCAGCAAGTTGTTTATCTTGTTCAAAGACCTCAACGTTAGTCAGAATCATGAAAGACAAGTTTCGCCGCGCTTTCATACAAGCACTGCGCTTTTACTATAGGTGGAGTTTTGAAAGATGGAAGCTTTGTAGAATGAAAAGAGGTTTCTCAAGGGGAAGTTGATGATGTCCAGGTTATTTCCCAACATGCATCTGTCATTGAGCAGTTCAAAAAATGATCGAAGCTATAAGAACCATCAAATTGTTGCGCTTCTATGCTGCTTTATGCTAGACGACGCTGTGCTTCCACATAGGCAATCCTTTGACCGTGGAATTCATGTCTAAATCTTATTCAATTAATTTTTATGGTCATGGTTAATGTTAAAAAACACCCAAGAACTTTGAAACTCGATTTAGACATTGTATTTAATGTAATTTGTTTGAGAAAGCCTTACTCAAAACGTTTCCTAGTTTTTAGAAAGCAGTTCTATATTCACTGCACTAGGCAGAAACAAAAACCCTTTTAGGGATTTCGGTTCCTAAAGGTGGGACTGATTGTTTTTTATCTATTTATGATGTAATTTTGATGACGCAAAGGGTTAGTAAGGGTTTAGAAGAAGAAACACTATGCATTGCACTTTTCTGATATATATTTTCAGTGAATGAAGAAGATTGAGGTCTGATTTTACTGGGATTCCTGTATCAATTTCTAATGGTGATATGCTTCATTGTATTGTAAGTTTTCTCTTTGTTATCATCATGCTTTGAATGTATGTCTTCATGTTTGGTTAAACACAAATTTATCTCAAAACTCACTGTCAAAGTGCTCTGTTACAGTTTACTAAACATTCAATGTTTTTCCTCTTTAATGACATTTAAAATTCATCCTTCAGTTAGATACTTTATATGTCATTTTTCTAACATTCCTCTACTCACCCCTCTACAACGAATTTAATTGAAAACACCAGAAGGACTGCGTACCTTGCCCCTATTGAAAGATCCTTCATCTCTTCATCCTTTCACTGGAAAATCAATCAACTTGTTATGACTATATGCCCAATGGATTCTCCCTCTTCCCTACCAACAATTGTTAAACCTATACCTCTGATCTTAATACCTAGCCTAAAACCTAAGTGACTAAAAAATTCGACAAAGAAAACCCTCTCTAAAGTTGAAAGGGCTAGATCCGAGCTTCAAAGTAGTTTGTGGTTACCTTTAATTCTTCTCCTCAATCTAAAATAATTAGACAATGAAAACCGGGCCCAAAAAATAAATCCATTCCATTTTTATAAGCACTGCTCTCTCTCATATATATATATAAAACGCAATCCCACAAATAACAATTAAATACACACGCATACACAACATCAAAGTGCACCATGGTTCTCCACAAGGCCACATAAACCTTGCAACAATTTTCAGATATTTGCCTTCCCTCAACCCAAACAACACATTTAAAAAAAAATGCATGTCACACAACATATCCCGAAAACAGGGGAAAACTAATTTGAAAACATATCGTGATATCTGGTAGTAGTCACTAAGCCTATTGATGATCGAAAGGGACAGCATTTGCTGTGGAATATCTAAATTCCTCGAGGAATTTAGAGTTTGCGTCGCGTTCTGTTGATTTTTTGACCGGAGGAAACGACGACCCTTGCTTGTCTGGTGCCAGATAGCGCTGGTCTTACACGTTGTCGCAAAGCGGTACACATAATTTTGCAATCTTCGGAGTATCCATTAACACTCCACAATGGCATGCTGGCATTCCCACGTTCCATGCCCTTCAAATCTCATGCCATGGCATGTTGCTATCGTTTCTGTTGCAAAACGGACATAAGGAGGCCATCACAAGTACTATGTATCTATCAATTACAGGAAATTGGCTATTCAGTGAAGTCATTTGTGGTAATTGATGACAATAAGTGTTGCGGGGTCAAAAGGAATTTATTATTCAGGAGGAGTTGGGATTCAGCCATGGCAGTCCATATTCAGATGTCCGCCACCAATAAATATCAGAAAATAGAGACGGAGCCTCCCGAGGACGTTCCTGACAGTTCTCTAAAAGGAAATTCAAAAGCTTATTCAGGAAAGTTTAGAAATGGTACATTTTCTTCTGATGGTTTTAGGGTTTTTATTTTTATTTTTCATTCTATGCTGGATCCCATGACCTATTGTTTTCCATATATTATTCTCGGAATTATCCTTTGGAAGCCCACCCTTTCAAAACGTTTAAGCATCATTTCATTAGTTTCGTTTTCTTTAGTTGTTGTTATTGGAAGCGATTCAAGGAACACGTCCTCATGGGCCGCTGCATCGAACGGATTTTCTCTAGCTCAGGTGCCAATTCTAAGAGATAAACATTCCATCAAAATTGCCCGGGAGTTGCACCCGGCCCCATTTCCGGCCCCATCTCCTTAAAATTCATAGTGGAACTCTGGTTGATGGCTTAATTGTCTTTACTAGTTGACCATTGGGATAAAAACAAACACACATGTCAACAGGGCTTGGTTGATTGATATACTGGGGATGTTTTATGCTCCCTTTAAAGGTTCAAATCTCCATGTACATGTTCACCCCTTGTGGGCTGATGCACTTACGCATGCGGCTTTGTCTAGTTCAGGTGCCAGATTTAAAGTATATCTGTTCCATTAAAATTGCTTGGGACTTGCATCCTGTCCTATCTCCCCGAAATTTATAATGGAACTCAGTGCATAGGTTAATTGTCTTCACTACTTGACCCTTGGCATGAAAAAAATCACACACACAAGGTGACGTGGGCTTCGTGGATCGATATAATGGGGTGGTGTTATTCCCCCCTTCAAAGGTTCAAACCTCTCCCATTTACATGTTCACCCCTCATGGGCTGGTGCAGCCATTCTAGCGGGCTGTTTAATGTGGTTTGGACTTAGGTGGAATAGATAACGCTAGTTGTAATTGCTTAGCCAAAGGATGGGTCTTGTAGCACGCGAGATGTATTTGCTTCATTGTAATATCCCCAAGTTTTATAGTGCTAGATGCTTGTGTTGACATGGAGCATTAAAACAAAGCACACAAACATGAAATGTTCTTGAATTCAAGGTTGTTAATTTTGGGCAACTATGTCCAAACTCCATGTTGCACTGCTCATATGACGATGGTCATATTTTTGTTGGATTCCTCTTTCGGAGAGGTGCAAGATTGATCTAAATATCATCTTGATTGGATGAGCAGAACATATATTTTGAATTTATTTTCCACACATTGCAAGGTCGGCCAAATTTATGTGCCTGGTCAAAAGAGAAGTGGAGATATGCCACGATGTCACCTTCGATGAAGATGTTGCCCTCAAGAAAGCGAGAAATCTTCCTAGCTCTGAGGAAGACAAAGAAGATGAAGAAGCAGGGAAGCTGGAAGAGCCGAAGGATGAACTGATGCTTGATGTTGAAGGACTTATGGATCCTATTGATCCACCTCCTTCAAATAAGAGAAGACCCTCATGGCTCAGGGATACTCTCGCAGATGTCGAGAGACATATTGCCCCAAGGCGGACATTTCGTGAAAGCAAGAAGCTGAAGAGATACCAAGGGTATCTAGCAGCCATGCGTATGATAGTACAATTTGAGCCTGGATCATTTGAAGAAGTCGTGAAGCATCAAGTTTGGAAGGATGCTATGCACGAAGAATATGAGTCCATTATAAAGAATGATGTTTGGGAAGTGGTCTTGAGACTGGAGGAGAAATCTGTTGTCACCTCGAAATGGCTCTATAAGATCAAGCATGGATTTGATGGAAGTGCTGAAAAGTACAAAGCAAAATTTGTTGCCCAAGGCTTCTCTCAAAAATAAGGCATAGATTATGATGATATATTTTCACCTGTGGCCCGCTATACCACCATCCGATCTATTATTGCCCTTACTGTAACGCAAGGATGGAGTCTCCATCAGATGGATGTGAAGACTGCTTTTCTGCATGGTTCTATAAAGGAAGAGTGTATGTGGAGCAACCTTTGGGGTTCGAAGTCCGAGATAGAGACACCCATGTATGCAGGTTGAAGAAAGCCCTCTATGGGTTGAAGCAAGCCCCCGAGGCTTGGTAAGAGAGGATAGATAGCTACTTGATGAAGCCGGGCTTTACTCGAAGTAATGCTGATTCGAACCTTTATTTTAAGGTTGAGAAAGGCCTCTCATTCTGGTTCTCTATGTGGACGATCTCTTCTTGATAGGTGCTAACCCTCTCGTTCATCAGTGTAAGAGGGAGCTAGCTTCCGAGTTTGAGATGAAAGACCTAGGACTGATGCACTACTTCCTAGGCTTGGAGGTTTGGTAGAGGCCAGGCGAGATTTTCCTTTCTCAAGGAAAATATGTCGTGAAGCTGTTGGAGAAATTAGGTATGGTGAACTATAAGTTTGTGTCGACACCAATGGAACTCAAATTTAGGAAGTTGTGTGGAAACGCTGCTAGGCCCGTGCTAGCAAATCCTACTGATTATCGACAACTCGTGGGGGCCCTGATGTTCCTAGTGAACTCCTGTCCGGACGTATGTTTTGCAGTGAACACTTTGAGTCAACATATTGTTGATCCTCATCACATTCACTCGATTGGTGACAAGAATCTATTAAGATATCTTCGGGGCACAATCAACCATGGGTTGAGATACACTGCCGGGAGTTTGAGACTCCATGGATATATTGATGCCGATTGGGCTGGCAGTGTGGTGGATCGCAAGAGCACATTTGGATGTTGCTTCACCTTGGGTTCCGCTTCTATACCTTGGATGAGCAGGAAGTAGAAGTCGGTGGCCTTGAGCACCGCTAAGGCCGAATACATTGCAACGAGTATGACCTGTTTTGAAGTTGTTTGGTTGCGAAAGCTCTTCAGTGAGCTGTTTGGGATGTGCTAGATACGACCGTTATCCTTTGTGATAACTAGAGTGGGATTCGTCTTTCTCAGAATCCCGTTTTCCATGATCGATCCAAGCATATTGATATCTGTACCACTTTAGTACAACGAGGCACCATAAGGCTCGATCATATAGGAACTAATGAGAAGGTCGCAAATATTCTCACGAAGCCCTTGGGGAAGGTCAAGTTGCTAACCTTCCTTAAGAAGCTTGGAATTGTGGAAAGACCCTATTCTGAGGGTCCTGCTTGAGTTGGACTATGAGCTTTGGGAGCTCCAGGGGGCTTGGGGATAGCTTCTTGGAACTATAAGAACACACAGAGCTAGGCTTGCCAAACCTTGTTGTGCTTCTGCCCCGCCGTTATGATATTGAGTTGGTTCACCTCTCTTTGATCTGTGCCCCACACGCATCCTACACATGGAGTTTCAGACTCACGGGAAGTACCTCTCATTTGGCCAATGAGGTGGGAAATGTGGATAGAGACCAATAGCAAGACCGATGGACGCATCGGAGATTTCCGTACTCTCTATGTCTAGAATGGCACATGTCCAACACCTTGATCTGGGATCAAGCATGATGAGGTTTTTACCTCTAAATTGACTTCGGGTCAGCAAACTAACTTCGGGTTAATATGAGACTCTTTTTTTGAGTCCAAGAGAGGTTTTTACCTCTAATTTGACTTCAGGTCAGCTGAGTGTGATGTCTTTGTGACTCACCTTTTGTTCTATTTGAGAAAGAGCTAGCAAAGCAAGTTACAATAGGATGATGCACGATGTTTGGTAAAAGTACACAATGGTACTGATGGATGGCACTTGTGGAAAGTTGGAGTTCTCCCTAGTTATGAGGGAGTGTTAATTTTGGGCAACTAGGTCCAAACTCCATATTGCACTGCTCATATGACGATGGTCATATTTTTGTTGGATTCCTCTTTCGGAGAGGTGCAAGATTGATCTAAAGATCATCTTGATTGGATGAGCAGAACATATATTTTGAATTTATTTTCCACACATGTGCAAGGTCGGCCAGATTTGTAAGGTAGGCTCACATGCCTAATAGATGTGTCACACACCCTTACTGAAGGATATAAATTGGAGAGACTTGGAGGTCATTTGTTCATCAACTCATCACACATTCTCTCATTGTGATATGATTGGTTTGATAGCCTTTGGAGGCCTTTTTCCCCTCACACGTGTGGAGTTGAAGCTGTTGTTTTCTGTGGATCTGTTTAGGGCTTATTTGTTGCAGTGTTGACCAGCGTTGACCGTGGTCAACCCTTGGTCGTTTGACATCAAAACTCTGCCAAAATTCTGATTTTGAGAAGCCGTACTACTGGGCACTAAAATCTAGGAAAACATAGCTGTTTGACCATAGTCCTAATCTGCAGCATTGACTTTCTGTTGCTATCGTGCGTTGACTTTAGGTTGACCAACGTTGACTTGTGATGAGCTGTCTTTGAGGGCTGTGGGTGTGACACTTGGAGGATTGGCTCACCAAAAAAGACTTTGCTGGCTGAAGCATCTTGTTGACTTCCGTAACGCACAATATCTCATATCTTTGCTAGACAAAAGGAATTTTAAATCTGATCTATATTATTGGCTTGTCTTCTATTGATCTATTGTTGTGTTCTATCAACATTTTACTTTCATGTTTATGTGATTTCTATTTTGTATTAGGCCTAAGAAAGATTGAAGTAAAATTGCATGAAGCATAGAACACCATGGTTATCTAAATTTAACAAAGGTAGTCAAGCCCAAAACTCAAATAAACACTCTACATTTATTGGTTTATTATGCTCAAGCCCCATGGGTTAGGCCTTGCTACTCTAGATTGTTAGTTTTTGTAGCATCAGATGTGTTCTAGCCTTGAAATTTTGTGGAGAGGCTAGAATACATGAGATCTCCAAAACCTAGAATTGTTTTTGGAAATTCCAGCTAAAAACGACTTAATTAGATTATTAGTCAGTTTTTAATTATTTCCTAAGTCTAAACTTAGGGAATATGATTAATTAATCAGAATTAATTAATTCATGGTGTGAATGTTCTAGAAAGTCACATGGATCGATTTCTAGTTAGTCCCAGCCATTGATTAAGATCTAATCTTGTCGTTGAAATCTCAACGAAGGATTATAAGAAGTCGATGGGGCTTGGAGAAATCACTAGAGACACTTGAGCAGTTTGATTTTATTGGGAAATCAATTTCCAGAGTAGGAGCGTTTTGTTGCCGAATGGAGATTCAGTGAGGCGAAGCAATGAGGGGTAGAGACAGTGAAGCCGGAGGAGGCATTCCAGATCTAGTGAGTGCATTTGTAGAGAGGTAGAAGTGCCACAAAGAGGTTAATATAGTGGTAGCGTGGTAGCTTCAGTGGGCAATTCGTATTTGATGGAGGAGAAGCAGTGATTTAGTGCTGGATGTTGGACAAAGTTTCCAGAGGCTAGGAGAGTCAGTTTCTTGATTAGCAGCTGATGAGATAGCTTAAGGTGACACAATTCCACGCTGGGCGACACAGGGGCAGTTTGGATGGCTCCATTTCGAGTTGAGGTCAGTGCTCGGATTTGCCTGTGGAGTGAGGAATTTCCTCACTAGATTTTCTTGCTAGATTTTCTCTCTAGTATTGCTAGTTTGGGCATCCAGTTGTACTCAGATATTTCACGGCTGCATAATATTAAAACCCTCAACTGCTGCACCGGTTTTTCCGGGGACATTGTCCAAAAATAATGGTGTTATCTTTTGTGTGTGTGCATATATTTCTTCCAACGTTTATTTTCTTCCGCAGTTTATTTGTGTAGGTTACAATGTGATTGATTCAATGTCTGCTGTAGAAAACTGCAAATAAATTGTTAAAAGTTAATTTAAAAATTAGGAGAATTATTTCCAGTTGCTGCAATAGGATTCGGGGTTAGCCGAATTTTCACACGGTATCAGAGCGCAAATGATCAGTCGAAGAGCTCAGAAGCGAAAGGAAGGAATTTCTCTGTTCAGTGAGGGCAGCAGATCGAAATTCCCAAGGGCAGCGCAGTCATTTTGCCAGAAGGTCGAGTTACTTGAGGAAGCTCAATTTTTTTGAGTGAGGGGCAGAAAAATTCGATCTCTCCAGATCGAGTGAGATTTTAGAGGCAAAGGGAGCAACTCAGAATTTTCGTTGGGCAGATCTCTAGCTGGATGGATAGGGTTTCTGCAGCAGTGTGCTAGAGCTAAACCTGTGTCGGGTGGAAGAAGAGCACACACTGAGGGAAAATTTCTTTTAGGGAACTTCTAGTCTCGGAAGTGCGAATTTCCAGTTGAAGATCGACAATAGCAGCTAGCAGAGCCAAGCATTCTAGGAGGGAGTGCGAGTAGCAGAGCAGCAATCGAGCACAGGGGAGTTGGGCACCAAATCCAGGAGGTGGAGTATGATGTTGATTTCTGGTAGCATCGGATGTGCTCTAAGTCTCAAATTTTCCAGGGAGGCTTAGACACATGTATTCCAAAGAACCTAGAAAGCGTTTTGGGAAATTCAAATAATTAATTATTTTTAATGGGAGCCTAAGTTTAAACTTAGGGAATTAAAAGAATTAAAGCATATTAATAAAATAGGGTGTGAATCTTCTAGAAAAAGATGGAAATCAAGTCAAGTTAATCTTAGCCATTGATTAGCGATTTAATCTCGACTGTTGAAGTCTGAACGAGAAGATTATACGAAAGACTTGATGGGCATTTGGAAAGTGACACCGAGAGACTCTAGAGATCGAAATTCTCAAGTGAGTAGTGCTCGGCAGTGGAGAAAATCAATCGAGTTGATTCTTGCAGAGAGGGGCAGAGATAATTTTTCGGTTGGAGATTTTCCTAATCCAGAGAGTGCAAAGAAGAGAGGGCAGAGAGTAGTCTGAAAAGGTAGCATGGAGCCACGCAGAGGCATTGCAGTGGCAACGCAGAGTTTCAAAGGGAGTTCGTATTTCTGCTTGGGAACAATCAGGATCCAGTGTCGAAGTCGGAGTGTGAGACTGGGAGGCCAGAGGGCTGAAGTTTCCAGCTAGCAGAGAGGTTAGAGGAGGTGCAACACAGTCCCAACAGTAGTGACAAAGTTACTACGTAGATGTGACGCAGTACTGCGCAGAGACAGCGCAGGGGCTCATCTCCAGCGCAATTCAGTGCCAGATCTTCTAGTGACAGGGTGAGATCATCTCACTAGCTTTTTGTTCAGTTAGATCTTTGTATAGGATTGCCAATCCAGGCATTTGAAGAATCGTACTCAGAAAATATTGCTTAATAATATCAAACACTTAGCTGTTGCACCGGTTTTCTGGCATTGGGTTTTTTCGGGGACTTAATCCAAAAATAACGGTGTCGTGTGTGTTATTTCTTTTCTTGATTAGATCTTGTTTCTGCATTTAATTTCCATTGTTTTCTTAAGTGAGGGTTGCAGTGTGATGTATTCAGTGTTTGCTGTAGTTAACTGCAAATAAATTGTTAAGTAAAAGTTAACAATTTGGTGAATATTTTCTAGTTGCTGCAATAGGATTTCGGTGTAGGAATTTTCACATATGAGACTCAAGTGTTACAGATGGGTAGGGTCCAACGCAGTTGTAATAAGGAGATTAGTCAGATCAGTTCCAGATTGTTGCAATGGGACCATCACCTTTGCTACAGGAGCCCACAGTATCATAGTAGCAAGTTCAGTGTCAATAGATGTAATCTGTCATTAGACAGTTGTAAGGCTAGTTGCAGTTAGTAGCCTGGGAGACAATCGCAGAACTAGTTGCAGTGACATAGGCAGTGCAAATTGCCCAGTTGCAGTATGCATGTGCAGTTTTAGCTAAAATATTCCTAGTGCAGAGCTACGCAGTCCAGTTTCCAGTACAGGAGGACAGTGTGAGTTGCC
This sequence comes from Pinus albicaulis, assembly GCA_034641835.2. Lineage (NCBI taxonomy): Eukaryota > Viridiplantae > Streptophyta > Pinopsida > Pinales > Pinaceae > Pinus > Pinus albicaulis. Next base: position 1,393,711,294 of record CM076580.1, read on the forward strand.
ATGAGGGAGTAGAGAGATTTCCCATAGGGAGATCAAGACTTAGAGGGAGTTTAGTTTCATAGGAAGTAACCCTATGTAAGCTAGTACTTCAGGATCTGAGTGTTGATTTCTGGTAGGATCATATGTGCTCTAAGTATCAAATTTTGCTGGGAGGCTTAGGCACATGTATTCCAAAGAACCCATAAAGCGTTTTTGGAAATTCCACTCACATTATGTTTTATGGAAATAATTAATTATTTTTACCCTAAGTCTAAACTTAGGAAATTAAAATAATTAAAGGATATTAATTAAAACAGAGTGTGAATTTTCTAGAAAAGACAAAGATCAAGTCAAGTTAATCTTGGCTGTTGATTAATGATTTAATGTCAGCCATGAAAGTCTCAACGAGAAGATTATAAGAAAGACTTGATGGGGCATTTGGAAAACACATCGAATACACCGAGAGACAGAATCTAGAGATCAAATTTCTCAAGTGAGCAGTGCTCAGGAGAAGTTGGATCGAGAAGATTCTTGCAGAGAGGGGCAGTGATAGATCCAGTTGGAGATTTTCCTGAGCCAGGAATACATCATAGAGGAGATCCGTGATTCAGTTGAGGATTAGTCAGATTTAGTGCCGGAGTGCCGGGGTGTGAGACCGGAGGGGCCAAAGATCCGTATCCAGCTAGCAGAAGAGCCAACAAGGAGAGGTCAAGCAGTCCCCACATAGAGTGACGCAGAGACTGCACAGAGGCAGCGTAGGTACAGTCCTCACGCAGAGTGACGCAGAGACTGCGCAGAGGCAGCGTAGGGCTCATCAGCTCAGTGTTTGACCAGTTCAAATTTTTCAGTGTAAGTGTGAGGTAATCCTCACAAGCTCTTTGTCAATCAGATTCTTTGTGTGGATGGCCAGTAAGGCATCACAAATTGTATTCAGATCTTGTGCATAATAATACAAACCCTCAGTTGCTGCTTCCGTTTTCCCGCATTGGGTTTTTCCAGGGACATTAGTCCAAAAATAATGGTGTTATGTGTGTCTATTGTTTATTCTTGCTCAGATCTTGTTTCTGCACTTATTTATTTTCCGCAATTTAATTTTGTGAAGGTCGTAGTGTATGGGTTTCCATATTTACTTTAGAAAACAATAAATAACTTGTTTAAGGAATTAGCAAGTAGAAGAATTCTCATCAGTTGCTGCAGTAGGATTCTGGGTAGCGGAATGTTCACATGGTATCAGAGCTTGTTTAGCAGTGCAGGAGGAGCAAACAAGCATACCAGAAGGATCTAGCATTGAAGAAGAAGCAGGAGATCAAAGAGCTGCGTAAGCAACATATTGATTTCCCCAGTGATTGTGCAGTCCAAGCCATGAGGGCTAGATCTGCAAGGAAATCTCTCTCTGAGTGAGCCGATAGAGAGGTAGGATTTTTCAGTTTGCAGTTTGTCAGAGGCAGAGGGAGCGACGCAGCAGATTCAACGCAGATCAGTAGTTGGTGGGATGCAGTTTTCTTATAGCGGCAATTGCTGGTGTAGAAAGCGTCAAAAGAGAGTAGCAAAAGACATTTTTGGGGATTTCTGACCTCAGAGAGTTTCTTGCACAAGAAAATCTGATTTCCCGTGCAAAAGTAGTGTGTTCGTGATTTATTTGGCTTGCTCCAGCAGGGAGTGCGTAGAGCCAATTGCACAGAGGGTTAGAGGCAACAGATCGACATCTGATTGGGTGACATGGCAACCAGTGGGTTGCGTGACCAGGATCGGTTGGAGGGTGCCTCCAACTACGTAATCTGGAAGGCAAGGATCACCTTCCTTCTAGATGAGCATGACCTCAAGACCTTCATCGACAGTACATTGGCTGAATTGGTCGATGCCGCACAATTGAGAGCCTTCAAGAAGAACATGGCAAAATCCAAACAGTTGATCCTCGACGGAGTGAAGGATCATATTGTTTCACACATTTCTGGCAAAGGGACAACCAAGGAAATGTGGGATGCGTTGGCCACGCTATATCAGGGGTCTTCCAAGCAGCGAAAGATGTTTTTGGAGGAAAAGATGAATGCGTTGATCTGTTCCTTGCAAAACTTTAGGAGCTTCGAGATCAACTGGCAGCTGCGGGAGCAACTCCTCAAGCCACATAGATGGTCAGACTTGCCTTGAATTTCGTGTCTGAAGACTATCAGGTCTTTGTCCAGAGCATCTTGGGCAAAGAGAAGTTGCTGGACTGGGAAGGGACGTGGGCAACTCTTCAACAGGAAGAAATGAGGAGAGATCTACTGAAGTGCAAACTTGATGGAAACAACAGCAATGGGATGAAGCCCATGGAGGAGGAGGAGAGAAACCCTTGCATCAAAGGGGAAGCATGAGCAGCGGAGACGAAAGAAGGACGTCTCAAAGATCGAGTGCTTCTGGTGTGGCGAGATGTGACATTATGCTACACAGTGTCCTCTCAAGAAGAAGGACAAAGATGAGAAGCATGATCCGCAGGCTGCAGCTGTGAAGATCAAGGAGGAATTCGCTATGATTGCCCATATATCGCCAGGGGAGCATTGGGGTGATCTGGAGCTGTAGTTCAGCAGAACTACAGTTGGGCAGGATCCTTGAGGAGTCCACCTCTCTCATCATCACCTTGCTACAGGAGCCCAAATTAGAAGTAGCAGGATGGACAAGCTCCAATTAGTGCAGAAGTGACAACGCAATGGCTAGAGAGCACTAGAGTCTGTGCAACGCACAACAAAGTTGGCAGCAGTGCAAGGAGGCACAATGCAGAGTCAGCAACAACGCAGCAAATTCAGAGGGACAACGTAGAGACTAGCAGCAGTTAGATCTTCAGTACGAGATGCATCCTATTGAACACTTAGTTCAAATTTTGGATGTTTTTCTGTTGCAGTGCAGTGGCAGTTGGCAACAGTATGCAGGGTCAACAATAGCACGAATGCGGTATTGCAACATTGGTGGACAACAGTGTTGGTGGGCAGCAGTGTTAGACATCAGCAGTGCAGAGGGAGATGTTGTAGAATCAACTATATTGCTAGAGCACATTCCTTGCTAAGAGGGAGTGTTGATTTTTGGTAGCATTGGATGTGCTCTAAGTCTCAAATTTTGTAGGGAGGCTTAGGCACATGTATTCCAAAGAACCTAGAAAGCTTTTTTGGAAATTCCATTCAGGTTTTTGTTTGTTTGTTTGTTTGTCTGTTTAATGGAAATAATTAATTATTTTTAATGGGACCCTAAGTCTAAACTTAGGAAATTAAAATAATTAAAGAATATTAATTAAAACAGAGTGTGAATCTTCTAGAAAAAATGAAGATCAAGTTAAGTTAATCTTAGTCGTTAATTAATGATTTAATCTTGACCGTTGAAGTCTCAACAAGAAGATTATAAGCACGTGATGGGGCATTTGGAAAACACATCGAATACATTGAGAGACAAAGTCTAAAGATTGAATTTCTCAAGTGAGCATTGCTCAGGAGAAGTTAGATTGAGAAGAGTTTTTGCAGAGAGGGGCAATGATAGATCCGGTTGGAGATTTTCCCGTGTCAGGAATACATCATAAAGGAGACAAAGAGCAGTACATATAGAGGCAGCGTAGAAGCTACGCAGAGCCAGCGCTGCAGCTTTGAGGAGATCCATGATTCAGGTGAGGATGATTCAGATCTGGTGCCGGAGTGTCAGGGTGTGAGAACCGGAGGAGCCAAAGTTTAGTATCCATCCAACAAAAGAGCCAACAAGGAGAGGTGATGCAGTCCCCATGCAGAGTGACGCAAATGCTGCGCAGAGGCAACGTAGGGCTCATCAACTCAGTGTTTGGCCTGTTCAGATTTTCTAGTGTCAGTGTGAGGTAATCCTCACAAGCTCTTTGTCAGTCAGATTCTCTATGTGGATGGCCAATAAGGCATCACAGATTGTATTCAGATCTTTTGCATAATAATACAAACCTCAACTGTTGCATTGGTTTTCCCACATTGGGTTTTTTCGGGGACATTTGTCTAAAAATAACGGTGTTGTGTGTGTCTATTGTTTATTCTTGCTCAGATCTTGTTTTCGCACTTATTTATTTTCCACAGTTTAATTTTGTGAAGGCTGTAGTGTATGGGTTTCCATATTTACTTTAGAAAACACTAAATAACTTGTTCAAGTAATTAAGAAGTAGAAGAATTCTCATTAGTTGCTGCAGTAGGATTCTGGGTAGCGGAATGTTCACATGGTATCAGAGCTTGTTTAGTAGTGCAGGAGGAGCAAGAGGGCAGACCGGAAGGATCCAGCGTTGAAGAAGAAGCAGGAGATCAAAAAGATGCGTAAGCAGCAAATCGATTTCCCTCAGTGATTGCGCAGTCCAAGGCAGGAGGGCTAGATCTGCAAGAAAATCTCTCTAGTGAGCCAACAGAGAGGTAGGATTTTCCAGTTTGCAGGCTGTTAGAGGCAGAGGGAGCAACGCAGCAGATTCAGCGTAGATCAGTGGCTGGTGCGACACAGTTTTCTTGTAGCGGTAGTTGCTGGTGCAGAAAGTGTCAGAAGAGAGTAGTAGAAGACATTTTGGGGGATTTCTGACCTCAGAGAGTTTCTTGCACAAGAAACTCTGATTTCCCGTGCAAAAGCAGCGTGTTCGTGATTTATTTGGCTTGCTCCAGCAGGGAGTGCGTAGAGCCAGCTGCGCAGAGGGTTAGAGGCAACAGATCAACATTTGATTGGGTGAGATGGCAACCAGTGGGTTGCGTGACCAAGATCTGTTGGAGGGTGCCTCGAACTAAGTAATCTAGAAGGCCAACTACGTAGAGGGTTAGAGGCAACAGATCGACATCTGATTGGGTGAGATGGCAGCCAGTGGGTTGCGTGATCAGGATCGGCTGGAGGGTGCCTCAAACTATGTAATCTAGAAGGCAAGGATCTCCTTCCTTCTAGATGAGCATGACCTCAAGACCTTCATCGATAGTACATTGGCTGAACCAGTAGATGCCACACTATTAAGAGCCTTCAAGAAGAACATTGCAAAAGCCAAATGGTTGATCCTCGACGGGGTGAAGGATCATATTGTTTCACACATTTTTGGCAAAGGGACAACCAAGGAAATGTGGGATGCGTTGGCCACGCTATATCAGGGGTCTTCCGAGCAAGGGGAGATGTTTTTGGAGGAAAAGATGAATGCGTTGATCCGTTCCTTGTAAAACTTCAGGAGGTCCGAGATCAACTGGCAGCTGTGGGAGCAACTCCTCAAGCCACATAGATGGTCAGACTTGCCTTGAATTCCTTGTCCGAAGACTATCAAGTCTTTGTCCAGTGCATCCTAGGAAGAGAGAAGTTGCTGGACTAGGAAGGAACGTGGGCAGCCCTTCAACAGGAAGAGATGAGGAGAGATCTACTCAAGTGCAAACTTGATGGAAGAAGCAGCAGAGGGATGAAGCCCAAGGAGGAGGAGGAGAACATAGACCTTGCATCAAAGGGGGAACATGAGCAGCGGAGACGAAAGAAGGGCGTTTCAAGATCAAGTGCTTCCGGTGTGGTGAGATGTGACATTACGCTACACAGTGTCCTCTCAAGAAGAAGGACAAAGATGAGAAGCATGATCCGCAGGTTGCAGCTGCGAAGATCAAGGAGGAATTGGCTATGATTGCCCATATATCGCCAGGGGAGCGTTGGGGTGATCTGGAGTTGCAGTTCAGCAGAACTACAGTTGGGCAGGATCCTTGAGGAGTCCACCTCTCGGATCATCACCTTGCTACGGGAGCCCAAATTAGAAGTAGCAGGATGGACAAGCTTCAGTTGGTGCAGAAGTGACAGCGCAATGGCTAGAGAGCACCAGAGTCTGAGCAACGCAGAGCAAAGTTGGCAACAGTGCAAGGAGGCACAATGCAGAGTCAGCAACATCGCAACAAATTCAGAGGGACATCGTAGAGACTAGCAGTAGTCAGATCTTCAGTACGAGATGCAGCCTACTGAACACTTAGTTCAGATTTTGGATGTTTTTCTGTTGCAGTACAGTGGCAATTGGCAATAATATGCAGGGTCAACAGTTGAACGAATGCGGCAACGTAGCATTGGTGGGCAACAATGTTTTTTGGCAGTAGTGTCAGACATCAGCAGTGCAGAGGGAGATGTTGTAGAATCAGAGCAGCACTTCAGTTGGATGTATTGTTAGAGCACATTCCTCCCTAAGAGGGAGTGTTGATTTCTGGTAGCATCAGATGTGCTCTAAGTCTCAAATTTTGCAGGGAGGCTTAGGCACATGTATTCCAAAGAACCCAGAAAGCGTTTTTGGAAATTCCGCTTAGATTTTTATTTTTATGGAAATAATTAATTATTTTTAATGGTACCCTAAGTCTAAACGTAGGAAATTAAAATAATTAAAGCATATTAATTAAAACAGAGTGTGAATCTTCTAGAAAAGACGAAGATTAAGTCAAGTTAATCTTAGCTGTTGATTAATGATTTAATCTCGACCGTTGAAGTCTCAACAAGAAGATTATAAGGACTTGATGGGGCATTTGGAAAACACATTGAATACACCGAGAGACAATGTCTAAAGATCGAATTTCTCAAGTGAGCAATGCTCAGGAGAAGTTAGATCGAGAAGATTCTTGTACAGAGGGGCAGTGATAGATCCGGTTGGAGATTTTCCTGAGCCGTGAATACATCATAGAGGAGACAGAGAGTAGTATGTAGAGAGGCAGCGTAGCAGCTACGCAGAGCCAACACTGCAGCCTTGAGGAGATCCGTGATTCAGGTGAGGATCAGTCATGTCTAGTGTCGGAGTGCCGGGTTGTGAGACCGAAGGGGCCAAAGTTCAGTATCCATCCAAAAGAAGAGCCAACAAGGAGAGGTGATGCAGTCCCCACGCAGAGTGACGCAAAGACCACGCAAAGGCAATGTGTTTGGCCAGTTCAGATTTTCTAGTGTCAGTGTGAGGTAATCCTCACAAGCTCTTTGTCAGTCAGATTCTCTATGTGGATGGCCAGTAAGGCATCACACATTGTATTCAGATCTTCTGCATGATAATACAAACTTCAGCTGCTGCATCGGTTTTCCCACATTGGGTTTTGCCGGGGACATTAGTCCAAAAATAATGGTGTTGTGTGTGTTTATTGTTTATTCTTGCTCAGATCTTGTTTCCACACTTATTTATTTTTCGCAGTTTAATTTTGTGAAGGCTGTAGTGTATGGGTTTCCATATTTACTTTAGAAAACAATAAATAATTTGTTCAAGTAATTAAGAAGTAGAAGAATTCTCATTAGTTGCTGCAGTAGGATTCCGGGTAGCGGAATGTTCACATGGCATCAGAGCTTGTTTAGTAGTGCAGGAGGAGGAAGAGAGCAGACCAGAAGGATCCAGTGTTGAAGAAGAAGCAGGAGATCAAAGAGTTGCGTAAGCAGCAGATCTATTTCCCTTAGTGATTGCGCAGTCCAAGCAAGGAGGGCTAGATCTGTAAGGAAATTTCTCTCTGAGTGAGCCGACAGAGAAGTAGGATTTTCCAGTTTGCAGTTTGTCAGAGGCTGAGGGAGCAAAGCAGCAGATTCAGCGCAGATCAGTAGCTAGTGGGACACAATTTTCTTGTAGCGGTAGTTGCTGGTGCAAAAAGTGTTAGAAGAGAGTAGTAGAAGACATTTTGGGGGATTTCTGACCTCAGAGAGTTTCTTGCACAAGAAACTCTGATTTCCCGTGCAAAAGCAGTGTGTTCGTGATTTATTTGGCTTGCTCCAACAGGGAGTGTGTAGAGCCAGCTGCACAGAGGATTAGAGGCAACAAATCGACATCTGATTGGGTGAGATGGTAGCCAGTGGGTTGCGTGACCAGGATCGGTTGGAGGGTGCCTCTAACTACGTAATCTAGAAGGCAAGTATCTCCTTCCTTCTAGATGAGCATGACCTCAAGACCTTCATCGATAGTACATTGGTTGAACTGGTAGATGCTGCACCATTGAGAGCCTTCAAGAAGAACATGGAAAAAGCCAAACGGTTGATCCTCGTCGGGGTGAAGGATCATATTGTTTCACACATTTCTAGCAAAGGGACAACCAAGGAAATGTGGGATGCGTTGGCCACACTATATCAGGGGTTTTTCGAGCAGTGGGAGATGTTTTTGGAGGAAAAGATGAATGCATTGATCTGTTCCTTGCAAAACTTCAGGAGGTCCGAGATCAGTTGGCAACTGTGGGAGCAACTCCTCAGGCCACATAGATGGTCAGACTTGCCTTGAATTTCGTGTCCGAAGACTATCAAGTCTTTGTCCAGAGCATCTTGGGAAGAGAGAAGTTGCTGGACTGGGAAGGAACGTGGGCAACTCTTCAACAGGAAGAGATGAGGAGAGATCTACTCAAGTGCAAACTTGATGGAAGAAGCAGCAGTGGGATGAAGCCCAAGGAGGAGGAGGAGAACGCAACCCTTGCATCAAAGGGGTAGCATGAGCAGCGGAGACGAAAGAAGGACGTCTCAAAGATCAAGTGCTTCAAGTGTGGCGAGATGTGACATTACGCTACAAAGTGTCCTCTCAAGAAGAAGGACAAAGATGAGAAGCATGATTCGCACGCTGAAGCTGCGAAGATCGAGGAGGAATTGGCTATGATTGCCCATATATCGTTAAGGGAGCGTTGGGGTGATCTGGATCTGTAGTTCAATAGAACTACAGTTGGGCAGGATCCTAGAGGAGTCCACCTCTTGGATCATCACCTTGCTATGAGAGCCCAAATCAGAAGTAGCAAGATGGACAAGCTTCAGTTGGTGCAGAACAATGGAGAAGTGACAACACAATGGTTAGAGAGCGGCAGAGTCTGAGCAACGCAGAGAACAGTTGGTAGCAGTGCAAGGAGGCACAATGCAGAGTCAGCAGCAGCGCAGCAAATTCAGAGGGACAACGCAGATTCTAGCAACAGTCAGATCTTCAGTACGAGATGCATCCTACTGAACACGTAGTTCAAATTTTGGAAGTTTTTCTATTGCAGTGCAGTGGCAGTTGGCAACAGTATGCAGGGTCAACAGCAACACGAATGCGGCAACACAGAATTGGTGGGCAGCAGTGTTGGTGGGCAGTAGTGTCAGACATCAACAATGCAGAGGGAGATATTGTAGAATCAAAGCAATACTTCAGTTGGATTTATTGCTAGAGCACATTCCTCGCTAAGCGGGAGTGTTGATTTCTGGTAGCATCGGATGTGCTCTAAGTCTCAAATTTTGCAGGGAGGCTTAGGCACATGTATTCCAAAGAATCCAAAAAGCGTTTTTGGAAATTCCACACAGATTTTTTTTATTTTATTTTGTCTTTTGTTTTTGTTTTTGTTTTTTTTTGTATGGAAATATTTAATTATTTTTAATGGGACCCTAAGTCTAAACTTAGGAAATTAAAATAATTAAAGGATAATAGTTAAAACAGAGTGTGAATCTTCTAGAAAAGACGGAGATCAAGTCAAGTTAATCTTAGTCGTTGATTAACGATTTAATCTCGACCGTTGAAGTCCCAACAAGAAGATTATAAGGACTTGATGGGGCATCTGGAAAACACATCGAATACACAGAGAGACAGAGTCTAGAGATCGAATTTCTCAAGTGAGTAGTGCTCAGGAGAAGTTAGATCGAGAAGATTCGTGCAGAGAGGGGCAGTGATAGATCCGGTTGGAGATTTTTCTGTGTCGGGAATACATCATAGAGGAGACAGAGAGCAGTACGCAGAGAGGCAACATAGCAGCTACGTAGAGCCAACGCTGCAGCCTTGAGGAGATCCGTGATTCAGGTGAGGATCAGTCAGATCTAGTGCCGGAGTGCTGGGGTGTGAGACTGAAGGGGGCAAAGTTCAGTATCCATCCAACATAAGAGCCAACAAGGAGAGGTGACGCAGTCCCCACGCAGAGTGACGCAAAGACTGCGCAGAGGCAACATAGGGCTCATCAACTCAGTGTTTGGCCAATTCAGATTTTCCAGTGTCAGTGTGAGGTAATCCTCACAAGCTATTTGTCAGTCAGATTCTCTATGTGGATGGCCAGTAAGGCATCACAGATTGTATTCAAATCAGATGCCACAGATGCCACAGTGACAATTGCAAAGACTAGTAGCAGTCAGATGCTGGGGCTAAATTAGGGGTTGCACATGCAACCCGTCACATTTTGTAGCCCATGGAAAATTTATAAATAGAAGAGGGTTGAGATCAAATGGGACATCATCAATTGTGGATGAAATCATTCGATTTTGAGCTTTGGTTCTGAGGGTTTTAAGACCCCTTCTCTCCTATCAATTTCGGTGGTGTAAGATTCCGCCCTTCTTGATAAACTTTTGTGCATCTTTTATCTTTCTTATTTTGTTCTGGCACAACAGGGAGACTTTCTTCTAAAGGATCGAATTCGATGATGGGAGCTTGAAGCATTCAAATCTAGCGAAGGAAGATACACAAAATTGTCTGTGATAATTCTCGGGTTTCTTGAGGCAATTACGTCTTTTTATGGGTAATAAACATAGTTTCTGGCAGCGAAGTATTGATCTGTGGCAAGCCATCTGAAGGTCTTGAGACATCCTGGGAAGACCGAAGATATATCCTACGTCCTCCTGTAATCCTTCCAATGTACTCTTGAGAACCCCATGCAAAACGAATTTCCTAAGGTTTGGGTCTTGTAGTAGACAGAGAATTGCAACATTCTGAGAGTAGTTATAAAGACCGCAATTTTTGTTGTCATCGTGTGATAGATCGAAGACCAAAAGTGGTTGTGTGACAGTCCGAGGGTTCTTGAAGTGTTGCCGTGGATAAATCTGAGTTTGTTGTGGTTGAGCAAGGTCATTTGGAGCACCAATTGCAACCCCTTGGGTTTCTGAGGCCTATTCCACAGATCCAAAGTCCTGAGAGCAAGTGCGTCTTCCTGTATGGAATAGACGGGTCCTTGAGGAAGTGCGTGGGTCTAGGTTGCAACAAATTTGAGATTGTTGAGGGTTCGAGGTAAAGAACGAGCTTTGACCTGAGGCCAACTCCAGTATTTAAGTAGACATATTTTGTGTAATAATTAGTAATCTGTGTGTTAGTGTCAATATTTTTAGTGATCAAATATGCTCTTTCAGTTTATTTGCTAGTAGTCCTAGGTCAAAATTTTTGTCTTTTCAAACAAGTTTTCAAATAAATTTTGGTCACTACATATGGTCTAGGTCAGAAATGCTGCTCCCCTCATTCCATCCATGGCCATCATCATCTCAGAGGTCATGTCACTCGTTTTCATTTAGAGTCTTAGGTCAGTCACTTCATCTCCATCTAGGTCTGTTGTCTAGGTGTCCTTGTTTTGCCACTGAAAAGTCAAAATATGTCACAAAAAAGGGTGAACAAGGCTTCATTTTCATCATATTAGTGTTTTAAAGGGAGTTAGCATAGTTAGGGGAATAAAGTAAGACAATTTGTCTTATTTCACAACTTGTTTCATTGTCAAATTGTTCCAAAAAGGCAAAGCTGTCCTTAAAGTTTTTGGTTTCACTAAAAGACAAAAAGTCATTTTCAAGATGTTATAAAGAGGAAAAAGAAGGCCTTTTCAACTAATTTTGTCTTTTCATGATTGGTAAAGCTCCTCTCTTACCTTTAGCTTGTTCCATAATTGTCAAGGGTTGGAAGAAAATCAAGAAATTTGCTCCAAGAAGGCCGTGTTACGCATCTGGACACCTGCTCTACACATCTGGAAGCCTTTGCTACGCATCTGTGAGTGTGCTACGCTTTTGGGTTTTTGCTCCCAAATCACTCATCTAAGCTCCAGAATCACTACACAAGGTTTCTACAACTTCTACAACAATAAGTGGACACCTCACATCCTCCTCAAAGTCAATTTATCAAGCAGGGCATTGATTTTCTTATTTACCTTCTCTCCGACTACGTTTTTATCTTTTCCTATCATTGAGTGCTTTTAGTGGAATAAACCCTAACCCTGTCATTTAAAACCCTCATACACCTTTCACAGGTCCTATCCTATCATTCCCCACCATCTACACCCTCCCTAAGCATCATTTCCATCAAACCCTAATTTCTTACTACTTTTCCATCGAAAAAACAGAAAATTCTCGTGTTTTCCTAATTTAGCCACCTCCATCATACCCACTTCACCAAATTTCACTTATACTCTGAAGCTAACATACAACCCTACCTCCTGAATTTTTTTGGGAATTTAACTTGGCTTCATTACCCTTGTCTCACCCTCCAAACCTACCCTATCCCTGTCCTCTGTTTTTCCAGATTCACTGCACATACCCACTACATCCTAAACACCTAGGGTTTATCCTTCTGATAGATATTATGGAGAGTGAGACGAAAATCCACAAAGGAGGGTGCCACTTCAGATTTGAGCCCTCCACCTTGCAAGAAGTCAATGCCTCACCTTTTGCCAAAAGATGCTTTGAGAGGATTGGATGCTTGAGATTCTGTGAGAAAATCATGGAAGAAGGCTGTCATCTCCAATTGACAAGCTTATTTGCCACTAGTTTCAGTATGGGAAAGGCCATCATTGCAGGTGTAGAGTTCGACTTATCAACATATGTGATTTCTTCAGCAACAAGTATACCTAGTCATGGACAAAAGTGGTTCATGGGCATGGACATAGACCTTGAAGATTACAAAGTGTTCCTCAAACCTCATGCTAGAGAGAACCCTGAGTACATTTTCCCTTTCAAGCACCTCCTTGACAAATATGCTCCTTTGATGAGGTTAATTATGAGATATTTCACATGTGAAGGGAGATTTTCTAGGTTTTACAGGTACCATTTAGATTATTGTTGCACTTTACCTCTTCTAAACCACTTGACTTGCCAAATTACTTGTACAAAAGTTTGCTTAGAATGACTGAGAAGGTTCAGAGCAAAAACAATGATCAATACCCAAATCTTTTCCACCATGGTCTAGTCAAACTCATTGTTTTGCATCATCTCTCAGCCATCAACATGACTTGGGAAACCATCATGGAGAAAGTAGCAGCTGCGCCCACCACTAGTCCTCCTGTCATGCATAGCACACCATCACCACCAGTATCAGCACAACCAATGGAGGTTGACTTTTCCAACATGCAAACTCAGATTTCAAAGACTCCTAGGGTTGTTGAGGTCACTTACACCTATGATAAGGGAAAGAGACAGGACTTTGCTCCCAAATCCATCAAAAGTGTATCTACACTTGATACTATAGATGAGCAAAGAGAAATAGAGGAGCAACCACTCATGCATAAGATTGAATCACCATTGCACCAACATGATGAACATGCGCCCCTAGATGTTGACATGACATAACAAGTTAAGGATAAATCATTTGAAGAAATCATTAAAGAGAAAGATGAGGAAATAGCAGAGCTGAGGGAGGTGTTCTTAGTTGCAAATTTTCAAATTACTTTCCTACAGCAAGAAAATCTTCAATTAAAGGTAAAACTGCTCCTCCAAGACAAACCTAAAGTACATGTTGATGCAGACAAGGGCAAAGAGATTGCAGATGATGATGAGCTGGAGGATGTAGAGGTTGAAACAAAAAGAAGAAGACCAAGGACAATGGGCCTCAAAAAGGCGCTTCAGAGAGAAAGAGAATCAACAACTCCTAAACCAGGTTGGCAGACCTTTGATGAGCTCATTCTTAATGAAATAAACCAAGATAGAGAGTATTGGCTTGATAGGGTCAATGGGCACCTTGAGAAGCTGTTGAAGAGATCCAAGAAGAATAATAATCTCCAGAGACATATGGCCAACCATTATTGCACTAGGAACAAAATTTCACAAATCAGGCTCAAACAAGTGAAAAAGAAGCTCAAAGAAATTCAAATGAAGCTAAAGGAGAAGGATAATTTAGATTTGCTGGTTGAAGCTTCATTGGCTGTTTAGCACATCATCCACAGGTGCCACAAAACAAATTTGAAGAAGTTTTGAGAAATTTTGGTATTTTTGGTGATTTTTACACTAATCTGGAAATTCTGCCTCCATAGATGCATAGCGCTAAGGCACTACACTTTTTCCCAGGGCACCTAAATGATGAATGACTTACATGGTTGGATGCATTTTGATGAGTGCATCACAGATCAAGAAATCTTTTTGCATGACAAGCTCTAGTTTTGTAGAAAAAGCCAAAAAACCACCAGTTTTCTATGTTTCTGCCACTGTTTTTGACATGGTGCTACACATTTGGATTAAGGTTGGGAGAATCAACTTTTGGAGGCCTTCCAGTGGGTGGTTTTTCAAAATTCAAGATGTTCTGGAAACTAGACACACATGGCTAATTGACCTATCTTCCAGATTTGGATTTGGAGTCCTAAAAGTCCCTCAAAATCAGTTGCAAAGTGGCGCTACGTATCTGTTAAATGGTGATACACATTTGCATAGGATTCCTCAGGACACTTATCAACCCCATAAAAAGTCAGATTTCAAGGTTCTGCTGTCCTTTGAGCTGGCATTGGAGTAATTGAGTTGGTTTTTGCCTCTTAACATGAGGAAACATGTAATTTAATGTGGGAGACACACACTCCTAGTATTTAGCTGAATTTGAGGGAATGGTTTCTAACTTCCCTAGATTCTAGGAAGTGACTCATCTCATGTAATTATGATGCATTTTGGATGGGATTTCGACCCTATGAGGTATCATTGTTCATATTTTCTATAAGTAGACCCACTTTAGTCTTTTCTTGGGTTGGATAGTTGTTTTTTGCAGTTGAGCTATTGTACAAGCCTTTTGGAATGAAATCAAAGACAGTGTTGCAGAATTTGTGTTGAGAATCCTGTGGTATGACTTGGAGCATTTGTTCTTTCTCTGTATGTTTATCTTATTATGTTGAATGATATGTTTTCCTCTTTCATATACATGCTTCTATGTGTTTATCTTGTCAGTCTATAAGCAGAAATCATGCCTTTTCACGCTCTGTCTTAACAAGATTTACATTATATGTCTATGTTCTTCTAAATGAATGAATTCACCTCAGTGCTCATTCAGATTTTCTATCATTTCATCCCATACACAATGACAAATTAAACATGCTTTCAAGCTACCTACCCGGCCTCATTCGTATTCTCTGCAAATTGATCTTGAATTCAAACCTTAAACCCTAGACCTAGTCTCCTTACAGTCATTCCTATCCAGCACACAAACATCAAACAAAAGCCCTATTTATTGAGCTTACATACCTACCCTAAGATCATTAAATATTTAGTCATTTAATTGAATGCAAAGTGACATTGAGAGAGCCCTATCTGGTCCTGGTAGGGCTAGCTACCTGACCTAAAGCCTGGTTTGTGGTTACCTTCCTTCAGTCCCACTCTCAACTTTGGGAAGTTGGGGGGAGCGATAACACTGTGGATAAATTCAGATCTAGGGCATTATTATTCTACTATACTTGTTAAGCGCAATTTCGATTGCATTTGGATTCCACTGGTTGATGGACTGTTAAATCATATTGTTGGGGTTAATACTTTATTTGAAGTCAACACTATTATTGAAGTTATATGCTTGTATTTAAATTATAGGGTTGTACACCAAAAAGGAAATCATTGTTAAAACCCTTCCTACTTAAGGAAAAATCTGGGCAAAAAATTTCTTTGCTATACTCCAATGGTATCAAAGCACAAGCATCCTGCTAGCTGTGAGTTCATGAGCCTTGTATGCTTCCAACAGATACCAACAACATCACACTAAGAAAAAAAAGAACAACCATTGTTCACCCATGGGGTATAGAGCAGGACAAGGAGAACAAGATCTTGGCATCTTACTAAATGCAATATTCCAGGGGCAACAACAAATGACTGGCATATTACCTACTAGGACAACAATTGATTCAAGGCCAACAGGATATAGGCCGGGTATTAGCTCAAGGACAACAAAAATTCAATAAGCTAGTGGCTTAACTCCTAGGAAACCTAAACATTGCTGGCAACAACAGGACCACCACTGAAGGTAGTGGTAACCATAACGTTGGTCTTACTATACACACTAACACTAGGGGAACCAACGACAAAAGTCACAGATCGTTACTCCCTCAATTTATAAATAATCAACCAACGACAGCTCCAAAAGTAGCAGAGCCAAATAGACTCTTTAATGACTACTTTCGGGAGTATGCAACACTGGAAGAAAACACTTGAGCAACTTATTACCACAAAATCTAGCAAGCTTCAGAGAGGGAAACCCTACAAGACAAATAGCTAGAATAAGTGTTAACAATGGGAAAATGGCCCACTGTCACCACAACCAAGATCCCCTGCTCTTTATAGACTTTCACCGATGGGAGGAGTCTTGGTAGGATATAATCACCTATGAAAAGGTATTCTAAGGGTTTATGATGTAAGGTGATAGATTAAGACCTCTCAAGAAAAACCCAAAGTTATGATATGAGGCTTCAAATACACTTCGCTTTCTATGAGAGACCTAGGAATAAGAGGCACAAGATTCAGGGTTTCAAGAATTCTTGTGGTTTGAGGCACTCCTAAGATCAAGGCAATGATGAGAAAAGGCTTCTTATGATATAATTCAACAAGTGCTAAGCACATACAACCTTCAAAGAAGTCCCCAATTTGAGTAAGAATAACTAGGGTTTCCCTCTTAGGGAAACACCTAGGGCAAAATATTTTATGGAGTAAACTTAAGTGGATGCCCACCAAACTTGGAGAATAGGTAGCCTAGACCCTAAGCTTGATGTTTAGGCTTTCAAGTTCCTGTAAAGCCTCTCCCAAGGAAATTTGCTCTAAGCCCTAGTTAGACGTCCTACCTTAATAGGACCAAAATGCTAAAGAGAAGTGAGGTTGACCACCAAGGACTTGGATTAGTGCCTTTTTTTTTGGGCATATGGAGTCTTAGGAGGCTCAAGATGAGCTAAATCGTCTCTAAGGTGGCCTAAAATTGATGCCCTAGGTACCAATTCCTAACATTCACCCACTTCAAAAGATAACAGAGTTTGATGGGGAGTTTAAGGATTCCTCTACTAGGAGCATCCATCACATGTCATACAATGAATAACATATGCAATACTCAACTAGAAAGCTTTTCAAATCTGATTTTCAACAATTAGGGCACAATTTAGCACATTCTAAAGGCAACAATTCCATACATTAGACAATTTCAAGAGAAAAATTTCATCAACATTGAGCACTTACAAGACAACATGTAATATATCTAGAAGTAGCTCCAAACACAAGATCAAATTAGCTTGCAAACATCGACAAGCATCCAAAAGATCTCTAATAACCAAGAAGGAACAAGTGCGAAATTGTTCTAAGAGGTTGAATTGTCCAAGAGATGATGATGAGAGAGTCAAATGAGCTCTCTCTTATTTATACATGTCTTATGAACTCTAAATTAGCCTAAAATCCCCTCTAATTGTGAAATAATGGGCTTGATACTAAGTGAGGTTACAAGCCAACCTCATAGCCAATGCAAAATAGAAGAATAAGCCCACAAAGGAGGCTGAAATGCTGATGTCATGCATGCGTAGGCACTTTTAGGGCAAGTCGAGTGTAGAGGGCTCCATAAATCACAATCTACGGGTTGGCCCCTCAATATCCATGCAAATCATGCTTTAGGCCCCAATTTTGTGTTTGGGGCACAAAATGGGTCTCATGGGTCTCCTAGTGATAGAATAAGTTGGTTTTGCTCCAACGTTAAGGGCTCAGAGTATGTTGCTAGCCCTCCCATGTCTTGAAGTGTGAGACAAACCTCATTTGGGCCTCAGATCAGTTGCCACAACTTGTACATACTTCTAAGTCGGTCGGGGGCATGTTGGTCCAAGTGCATCATTTCATGAATAATGTGGGGCAAAGCGCAGACTACTTAGTACTGGGTGATGTAGGTGCCCATGGAATGGAATAATGCTTTGCAAGTGATAAGAGTCCCATGGCTCTCAATGCTTCACCTGTAGGGTGTCATATGTTCCTCTAGTGGACTTGGGCCCCAATTAAGTTGCCTAATCCATGATGAAAACCACCTGCCAATCGCACATAATGTCTAGTGCTGCATCTTCACCATTAGGTACAATTAATCATTAGTGCATCTAAGTGAACAAAGCTTGTTAATCAAGGGCAAATTGAGACTTCATACAAGGCTTCTCTTCCAATTTTGGGGTTTTGATCTCGTAGTAGTGTTACCTCACTAGGCAGGAGTGGCTAATAAACGATCCTAATAAGTGTTCCCAGCCCCTAAGGGGAAAGACAGGTCTCTGGTACATCCTTCAATCAATAGGTGGCATATGAATAATGATGGAATGGATGGGGACAAAGGGGGGGCTCAGAGCTAGATGCCATGGGTACAAGGATAACAATAATGAGGAAGTCCACATATTGGGTATATAGATGTAAGGAGGGAGCAATCGTGGATGTATGAGTTACCTCAACCTTTGTTCTTCCACCCCTCTTTATTTTCCTTTTACTTTTTCTTGATTTTTCTTTGTATTACTGCTCGAAACTCTAGGAAATGAGAGCATGCTATGAATGATGTATAACAATTATTACCCCCTTAAAATGTGGGGCAGTTCATCGCCCACCAGGGGTTGGGATGTGCATGGGTTCCTTCAATGATGTGATTGGGCAATTAGTGGCCCTAGGAACCAGGGTGATGGCCATAATGATAAGGGGTAGAGCTCATGCTTGGATTTTTCCCACGTGCTATTATTAATTTCCTAGCCATCTTTTGCATTTTATGATTTTATTTTTCTTTCGTTTCTTGCTTGTGGCCATGATATGCTTTTATATTTCTTTTAGTTGCATCAACCTACAGGGCAATGTTTCTAGTCCCGACCCAGATATGTGGACAAGGGAAGGGGGTGTGCCAGACCCTGTGAACTTAGAGAAGGGAAGTGGTGAAATAGGGCTTGTAATGTGCGGAGGGGAGTGAAAAATATGGAACAGGAAAAGGGGACCACGCTACCAAAATCAGGGTTTCCCAAGTAGTGCCATTCCTAAAGCCACAGGCCAATAGGGGAGATCCCACGAAACTAGGATTGAAGATCAACCCCGCATTTAAGGTGAGGGAACAAAGCCACGATCAAAGTTGTTCCTTCTTCCAAGTCACCCAATAATCCATGCCCAATATGCCTAAATGAAAAACAAGCATAAGCACTTGATTGCACAATAGAAAAAATACCCTTTAGATTGGATTGTCCATCTTCTAACATGTGCTCTTGACAAATGGGCAAAGAAATATACAATTGATGCAGATAGCAGAGATAAAGTGGCACATTGCATCGGCTACAAAGTGGCTATCAAGGGTTGCTGGCTACTTGCTGGAAGAAGATGAATAGGAGAAAAGCTCTCCTGGGGGTACCCACTTTTGGTGGGTAACATAGCCTCTAACTTTCTAGCAATATAGTAATATCAGATTTTAGAATAGACCCAAGGAACAATGAAATTCTGACCTAATGTGCAAGGTGAGTAAACTTTCTCTCCCCTCATTTAATGGATCATCTAAATGTTCAGTGAGAGCTTGGGTGCAAAAAATTGACACCTACTTTAGGCTCAACACTATCTTAGTAGATGACACCATGCAATTTTCCACATTATACCAGAAGGAGATGCACATGATTGGTGGTATTTGTTGATTTTTGTAGCATCGGGAAGTGTTCCAGGTCTCAAATTTTGGGAAGAGGCTTGGATAGCAGTATTACAGAGAACCCAGAAATCGTTTGTGGAAATTCCACTCGGATTTTGTTTTATTAAAATAATTAATTATTTTAATGTGATCCCTAAGTCTAAACTTAGGGAAATTAAATAATTAAAGGGTATTAATAAAGCAAAGTGTGAATCTTCTAGAAAACGAAGATCAAGTCATCTTTTAATCTAAGCCATTGATTAAAGTTATAATCTGGGTCGTTGATTCATCAAAGAGAAGACTATAAGAGGAGGCTTGAGGGTCATTTGGAAATCAAGCTGGGCACATTCTCAGTACCTGAAGGAAATCGATTCTAAAGTAAGAGAATTCGATTTCAATGGGTGAGTTTGTAGAGGCAGGGTTGCAGAAGTAGAAGGAGGAGGGAGAGAGCAGCAAAGTAAGAGAGGAAGAAGGTAGAGGAGGAGGAGGAGGAGGAGGCAGCGCTGAGTAGCAGCACTTGCCCTCCACGCAAAAATTACGTAGTCCAGGTAGGGACTGTGCAGAGGGGCTACACAGACTGACGCAGAGGGTGTAGGAGGTAATCTCATGTGTCGGGAATTCTTCCGGAGTGTCCGGAAAATTCACATCAGATGTATGCTACTTGATTTTGATCATAAATATTTCTGTAAACATTCTTTTCACTGTTGAAGATAAATACAAACCCTCATCTGCTGCACCGGTTTTCCCACATTGGGTTTTTCTGGGGATAGTTGTCCAAAAATAACTGTGTTCATATGGTTGTTTCTATTGTGCTATATGTGTTATTTTTGTTCTTCTGCTTTTGATTAGAGTGAAGTACTGCAACTGTGTTTATTTCAAAATTTACTAAAGCATTTGTAAATAACTTATATAATAAGTAGGAGAAATAAATCAATCACTGCAGTAATAATTTTCAGATTGAAAATTTCACATGGTATCAGAGCAAAAGGCTAAAGATAGAAAGGGAGGATCTGCTATGGACCACAGATCCGACATTCCGAAGGGTTCACGCAGTCAGAAGGACTCACACAGTCCTCCAGAGCACTTAGAAACACAGAGGGAACATGACATGACTGTGCTGACATCCAGACTAGAGGGGATCTCGCTTGTGTGTCAAGCACGATTCCTCCACGTGTTTGGTATATTGACAGTGGAGCATCTACTCATATGATGGGAGTTCGAGAATGTTTTTTGAGCTACCAAGAAGAGCAGATGAATTTCCAGATTACAATGGGAAACAAGGCCAAGTGTACCCCCGTTGGAAGAGGTACCATAATATTTCAGGCAAAATTTGGCAACAAGATTCGGGCCACAAACGTTCTGCATGTACTAGGATTGGGGATGAATTTTCTCTCAGTGTCTCATCTCCAGAACAAGGGGTATGACGTATACTTTATTGGAAACAAAGTTTATGTCAAACATCCTAGCTGGAAAAAGAAGGCACAAATTGGAGTAAGGAGCCATAAACTATATAAGTTCCAACTTGAATCTCCAATAGCTCTAATCGGCAGTACGGACGAAAGGGATCTGAATGAATTATGGCACAAAAGGATGGGGCATTTACATCATGGAGCCTTGAAGATTCTCATGAAGACTTTCATAGGAGCTCCAAAACTCAGCACAAGGAGAGATGAGGTCTGCAGGGGATGTGTACTAGGGAAGTATGCCAAAGCAACATTTCCAAGAAGCAACAGCAGGGCCAAGAGCGTATTGGAGTTGATACACTCATATAGTTGCGGTCCAGTGTCCACAACCGTTCTCAGTGGTGTAAAGTATTTTGCTACCTTCATTGATGACCATTCCAGGAATACTTGGATCTACTTTCTCAAAACCAAAGATGAAGTCTTTGAGCGTTTCAAAGATTTCAAGGCATTGAAAATTCAACTGGAAAGAAGATCAAGAAGCTGCGGTTAGATAATGGTGTAGAGTATATCGATAAAGACTTCACCAGTTTCTGCGCAAAGGAAGGCATCAAGAAAGAATGGACAACTCCATACAATCCAGAGCAGAATGGAGTTGTAGAGAGGAAGAACAGGACCATTGTAGAAGCTGCAAGGGCAATGCTATATGATCAAGACATGCCCAAATTTTTGTGGGCAGAAGCCTACAATACAACTGTGTATGTGCATAATAGGTTGCCTCATAGAGCATTGGGGAAGGTAACTCTTCAGAGTGTGTTCACCGGTAGCAAGCCGGAAGTGAGCCATATTAGGATATTTGGCAGTGTGGTGTATTGCCACGTACCAGATGAGAAGAGGAAGAAGTTGGATCAAACTGCGGAAAAGGGTTATCTTGTGGGCCATAGTGAAAATGCGAAGGCATATCACATCTATATTCCAAAAAACAGGAAGATCGTAGTAAGGCGGGACGTAAAATTCATGGAGGAGAGAGCCTTCAGGAGATCCCGAGAAATGGCTACAGATACGCAAATTGCGGAGGATCCACTAGTACAGCCTCAACGACCTACAGAGGATGGGTCGAGTGCCTCTCCACGGCACAAGGATTCTGAGGAGAGTTTTTCCGAAGAAGAGTAGGTAAGACCACCCACCACCAGTGGAAGACCGAGCAGAGAACTCCAACAAATTCTGAGGGATGCAAAAGGATTTTTTGGAGCCCCTAGAGACGGGAAGAGGGTACGGAAGCAACCTGACAGATACCAAGCACTCGTAGCTTAGGTCGGAGAACCCTCTAGCTTTTGGGAAGCAGCTCAACATCAGGTGTGGGTAGATGCCATGGTGGAGAAGTATAGCTCCATCATGACAAACGATGTCTAGGAAGTAGTCCCTAGACCTCAGGACAGATCAGTTGTAGGATCAAGGTGGATCTACAAGATCAAGTATGCTGCAGACGACAACATAGAGAAGTTCAAGGCCATATTTGTGGCTAAGGGGTATGCACAAAAAGAAGGGATCGATTATGAGGAAACCTTCGGCCCTGTAGCCCGGTACACTTCTTTCAGATCTGTCATCTCTCTATTAGCACAGATAGGATGGGAGATTCACCAGATGGATGTCAAGGCGACATTCTTGAATGGGGTGATATAGGAGGAAGTGTACATCGAACAACCAGAGGGCTTCGAGACACATGAGCAGAAGATTCATGTTTGCAGGCTTAAGAAAGTCTTGTATGGTCTAAAACAAGCCCCCAGAGCATGGTATGGGTGAATTGATAGATATTTGCAGAAGATGGGTTTCGTCATAAGTGACGTAGATCCCTATCTCTACTACTTGAGAGTAGGGGATGAGCCGTTAATCCTGGTATTATATGTAGATGATCTCTTTCTTACTGGATCATCTAAGCTCATCAAGGATTGCAAGGAAAATCTGGCTACCGAATTCGACATGAAGGATCTGGGGCAGATGCACTATTTTCTTGGTTTGGAGGTCTGGCAGCAGAAGGGAGAAATATTCCTTGGGCAAGGAAGATACACTACAGAGATCCTGAAGAGGTTTCAGATGGAAGACTGTAGACCCATGGCCACGCCGATGATTACAAACTGGAAGAAGATAGGTACAACAAAGGATGATGAAGCTGATCCCACCTTGTATAGGCAACTCATCGGATCATTGATGTCTTTGGTCAACACTAGACTAGAAATTTGTTATGCAGTGAATACCCTCAGTTAGTTCATGGTGGAACCAAGGAGGGCTCACTGGGTAGCAACCAAACATGTTCTCAGATACTTGAAGGGGACAGTCCAGTATGGATTGAAGTACACCAAGGGCAATGAGGTCTAGTTGAGTGGGTTTACAGATGCAGATTGGGCTTGAAGCACAATGGATTGGAAAAGTACCAGTGGGTATTGTTTCAGTCTCAGATCAGGAATGACTTCCTAGTGCAGTAGGAAACAAAAGTCCGTTGAACTGAGCTCAGCTGAGGCAGAATATATGGCAACAAGGACAACTTCGTGCGAGGCCATATGGATTCGTAAATTGCTCTTGAACTTCCTCAAGAAGAGGATGGAACCGACTGGAATTATGTGTGATGATCGGAGTTGCATCAAGCTCTCTGAGAATGCTGTGTTTCATGACCGGTCGAAACACATTGACATTCGGTGCTACTTCATCAGGGACTATGTCCAACGAGGAGCTGTGCAGTTAAGGTACACTCCCACAGGAGAATCGGTGGCAGATATCCTCACCAAGGCTTTGAGTAAGATTAAGTTTACTTTAGAGAAAAGATGGGGATGGTTGAGAACCCATTCCTGTAAAGTAATGGGTGGTCTTCGGAGATAGAGGGAGCTGCAGTACAGATGAGGTAGTGGCAGAGTCAGTGTCACAGGTAACAGTATAGAGGGCAGCGGTGCAAAGTTGAGAGGCAGCAGCCAAGACATTAGTAGCGCAACAGATGCTTCAAAATCAGAGAGGTACAGTGGGTACCTTTCTTGAACACTTTCCTCGCTAAGAGGGAGTGTTGATTTTTGTAGCATCGGGAAGTGTTCCAGGTCTCAAATTTTGGGAAGAGGCTTGGACAACAGTATTCCAGAGAACCCATAAATCGTTTGTGGAAATTCCACTCGAATTTTGTTTTATTAAAATAATTAATTATTTTAATGTGATCCCTAAGTCTAAACTTAGGGAAATTAAATAATTAAAGGGTATTAATAAAGCAGAGTTTGAATATTCTAGAAAACGAAGATAAAGCCATCTTTTAATCTAAGCCATTGATTAAAGTTATAATTTGGGCCGTTGATTCATCAGCGAGAAGACTATAAGAAAAGGCTCGAGGGTCATTTGGAAATCAGGGCGGGCACATTCTCAGTACTCGAAGGAAATCGATTTTGAAGTAAGAGAATTCTATTTTAGTGGGTGAGTTTGTAGAGGCAGGGTTGCAGAAGCAGAAGGAGGGAGAGAGCAGCAAAGTAAGAGAGGAAGAAGGCAAAGGACAAGGAGGAGGCAACGTTGAGCAACAACACTTGCCCTCCATGCAGAAATTACGCAGTCCAGGTAGGGACTGCGCAGAGGGGCTACGCAGACTGACGTAGAGGATGCAAGAGGTCATCTCATGTGTCGGGAATTCTTCTGGAGTGTCGGGAAAATTCACATCAGGGGTATGCTACTTGATTTTGATTGTCAAGATTTCTGTAAACATTCTTTTCACTGCTGAAGATAAATACAAACCCTCATTTGCTGCACCGATTTTCCCACATTGGGTTTTTTCGGGGACAACTGTCCAAAAATAACTGTGTTCATATGGTTGTTTCTATTGTGCTATATGTGTTATTTTTGTTCTTCTGCTTTTGATTGGAGTGAAGTACTACAACTGTGTTTATTTCAAAATTTATTGAAGCATTTGTAAATAACTTATACAATAAGTAGGAGAAATAAATCAATCACTGCAGTAATAATTTTCAGATTGAAAATTTCACAGTATCATGGACTGGTCACTTTGGGACATGCGAACATCACTTCTTTTGTAGACTTTACATAGAGTTTGATAGATAGATTTGATCAGATGAACCTGAACATACACCTCAGAGAATTGGCACAACTCAAACAAACTGGATTGCATGAAGAATTTATCGCAAAATTCAAACGAATCACAGTCATGGTGACATACATATCTAAAGAACGATTAATCATGCTTTTCACAGAGGCATTAGCCGAACCCGTACAAGGTTTGGTCAAGGCATACAATTCTGCAACCCTTCAGGATGCGATCGAGAAGACTCAAGACATGGGAAATGAAATTGTCACATCTAAGGCCCTGTCCAAGCCTCTCATCCCTCAGAAAGATAAGGAGAATAAACTCTTTCAACGAGATTGGCCCAAAATGGACAGGTTGGATGAAGAAACCCGACGCAAACTAAGATGAAAGAAGCTTTTTTTCACGTGCAAGGAACCATGGGAATCAGGACATCACTGTTTCGGCAAAGGAAAGATCCAATACATCGAAGTGGTCTCCGATAATGAGGACGAAGAAGGGGAACCCACCCCAAAAGATGAGCCCAACAACTTAGTGAAAGAACAATTCCATGAGGAAGCTAAAGAAGAGGAAAAACCATGCAAAGAGAAGAAAACTAGACTGCAAGTTAATATTGCGTCCCTATTTGGAACCCCTAGGTATTACACATTTAGGATCAGGGGAGTCGTCAGGGGACAACACATCACAACATTGGTTGATGGAGGAGCTACACATAACTTCATTGATGCAACATTAGTAATAGAGATAGGACTTCCCATAGAGGAGTTTGAAGGCCTTGATGTGATTGTAGCAGATGGGTACATCTTGGATTGCATACGAATGATTCCAGGTTTGAGCGTAACACTTGGTAATTATAATTTTGATCTTTAGAGTGTAACACTACTGATTTTTATGTAATAATTCTTGCAGATATCAATATGGTATTGGGGGTTCAATGGTTGTATTTGTTGGGAAAGCACACTATGGACTACCAAGTAATGGAAATGGAATTTAAAGCCCCTAATTGTAGTAAGGTGGTTTTGAGAGTCATGGCAAATGGTAGCCCACAAGTTGTGTCCGCCAGAAGAATGGAGGTCATATTTAGGCATGGAGATGTAGCATATGTTGTGGAATGCATGATTACAAGTCAGAAGACACCTAAAATTGGCAACCCACAATACAATGCAGACATTCAACGAGCGCTGGACAAGCATGGTTGAGTATTTGGGGATATTCCCCTAGGATTGCCTCCTAAAAGAGTATTTGAACATACAATAGAGTTGGAAGAAGGGGCCAAACCCGTAATCACTACACCATATCGGCACCCAAAGAAATTTAAGGAAGAGATACAAAAGGCAATCCAAGAATTGCTAGCGATGGGCCACATCACACCCAACTCAAGTTCGTTCACTTCGTTAGTGGTTCTGGTTAAAAAGAAGGATGGAATGTGGAGGATGTGTACAGACTACTGGGCACTCAACAAGAAGACCATCAAGAACAAGTATCCTATCCCCAGGATCGATGAGTTACATAGAGCAATTTATTTTTCAAAGATTGACCTACAATCGGGGTATCATCAAATTTGGGTGATTGTTAATATTATTTATTGCACACGTTTAATGGGTGATAAATTAGCTCACAATGGTTGTTAGGGTCAGTTTTAAGTAATGAGCTCTTCTCTGTGTTGAACAACGTGGAGCTAGACCTTCTTTTCACTTTACTACAAAAAGAAAGAATAAGAAAGTTGTTGAGAAATCAATGCAAGTAGATTAGGGCTTGATTCCTCTTTCTTGATAATTACTTGTGAATTATGTTGACTTCTTTTACTTCTTTATTGGATTATCTTTCATCAAGAAATTACCAAATTCTGTATTTATGAAGATCACAAAAACACAAGACACAAGATGTAGGCACTATGCCAGGGCAAAACCCCTCTCTAGGGGAAAACCCAGTCAAAATTCTCTTCCTTCAATAGTTTTCTTTGAGACTCTTCACCCTAGGCATAGACCAAACCTTTCCTCCACACCAAGTCAGCCTTTCCAGATCTTCGACCTAATAGCAACAACAACTTGTCCCCAACAACTTCGACTAGGCAACAACAACAACACAAAAAACTTCTATCTGCCAAACTAGGGCATGAAATGGAGAGAGAGTAGCACCAAAACTTCGATTTTCTCCTTCTCTATCACTTTGACCCAACTCGCACTCCTTTTGGCTTCCTTGACCCACTTCGCACTTTTTCCGGCTTCCAAAGAGATATCGAACTAGCTTGAGATGAGATACTCCAAATGAAAACGATCTCCTTCCTTTTATAGGCTTCAAGTGAGGTCGAATTGGTCCCCTTTAGGCTGACTTGATCTCCTTTAGGCTGACTTGGTGTGGAGGTGACATAATTCACATTTGACTCAATAATAAACATTTTTACATGATTCAAAAGCCCAAGAAGGGTCTCTTTAAATATACAATGACTCTATTGACTCAATATTAATCCTAGGAGTCCACAATGGGGACTTTGACTAATATAAGGATGAACCAAGCATGAAACCCATGCTTTAATATGTCATTGTTACAATAAAAAAAATTATTTTCTTTATTCTTTTGACAAGTACATTACATAATGACTCAAATAAATTTTATGAAGACCGAACCTAGTTACATCCTTCAACAAAAGTTTGGATACTATTATGAAGGAATCCTGTAGAAAATAGTTTTTCTTACTGATTCAAACTATAACATATGATCCCATAAAATTAGTACTATTTTACCAATGAGAACCTTCATTGTATCCCTCAGATGCATGTGATATTCATTTGATCTCTTATATTTGTGGGCATATATGATCTAATGATGCATGGAGGGTCTACTGGCCACATGACTAATAAAGCAACTTCTGGTATGTTGTTGAGTACTATCTATGCTTGAGAATAATTTACATCCAATTGTTGAAGAGTAGAAAAACTAATGTCATAAACTAAATTTTGTCTGTCTTCTGTGCTGCTTCACTCAGAATGTGTCTTTTGAACATTGGCTCACCATATTATATTGTGCACTTCTGCTGTTAGTTGTTAATATTGTGTTTGAGAAATGCTTATTATGTTAAGCTGACTGAAAATTTATTTATGTCATAGTCAGCAGAAGCTTTAGGTTATCTAGGTTCGAAGTTCTGGAATTTAATATTTGATATGTGAATTACTTTGGTTTTATTGTACTGTAGGTATTGCTGTCTCAAGGGGTCAGCCTGTTTTGAAAACTGATGAAACTACAAGAACAGAAACTCGCTGTGAACTTGGTTCCTTTAGTGAGAATATTCCGCAAAGCAATAGAAATATTTTCAGAACAATCAAGTTATTTGGTGTAGAGATGTCTCCAGATAATGTGGCTATTGCCATGGTCTACTTTGTTCAAGGTATTTTGGGCCTGGCTCGTCTTGCTGTGAGTTTCTTTCTCAAAGATGACCTCCATCTTGATCCAGCAGAGGTACATGATTCTTTCAAGCTTAAAATTTCTGATTTTTGTTTCTCTGTATATGATGCTTATATCGTTGAAAATCTGGAGACATCTACGTCGTGAAGGTTTCTGACAACATAAAAGTGTTGCTTAGGTGCTTGTAAAACGTATTCTGAAATCTGATAATTTAATGTTTTGAAATTTAAAACTGATAGCTAATATTTGAATTTGTTGGAGACAATGGTCATATTTAGAACTTACATATATTTGAACTTCGACCGATAGTAAATTCTCACTAATAAGGTGATGTAATAATGGGGCATTTAATGTAGTGGTCAACAGTTTGGTATTTGTGAGTTATGCAATGGACTGTTCCTCTCCTACTATGTAAAGAGACATTGCATCATCTATTGAATGAATGAAATCCACTCTTTCTTATTCTAAGTGTAATCCTGTCCACTCTTGTGTATGTAAATCTCACATGGTATGGGAGCCATGGTGAGGAGAAGTTGAGGAAGTGGGTGAAGGAACTTGAGGGACTGTGGTTATCAGAGGAGGCACCAAGGAATTGCAATCACACACACATTTTGTCAGAAGTGAGACAAAGATGAAGAAAAAAAAGGCGATGTTAGCATTGTTACAAAGGTTAGGACACATTTTTGTGAGTGCTAGAGGAAAGACCAAGCCTGATATTAAGGTTAGTTCTAATTGAGATGATGTGATGCATTGTCTACGTAAGATATTGCCAGTCAGTGCATTGGGTTGTTATAAGAAAAATTGTCATTGAATTGTGGAATAGAGGAGTCATCAAGCTGCTGAATCGAAGAAGTCACGTCTGTCGTAGAGGTCAGGGTTGAATTCTGGTTGTGCAGAGTCTGTCTGTTAGTGAACCCATGTCCCTTGTGTGGATAGTGAGTTGCAAAGCCGCAGTTGAAAACATATTTGTCACCACCTGTTCAGACTTCCTGTGATATCATATATGAGCCAAGCCACTGTGTGAACTGTTGTCTCTCAAATTGTACAGGCAAGATGCGACAACGATCAGGGCAAGGGGTGTCACTCTGATCCGTGCCCTCTCCGTTCTAGCTATCTCCAAAGAACAGGCTATGGGGGGTAGTTCCAATGAAATATGAAGACAAAAGACCTGTCGACAACCAACAAGTCCGGGAGACACAACTAAATGGCCTAATAACTTGGTTAATTTAGCAAGATTAATGGTTAGATTAGTTACTTTGAGAGACCAGTGTCTTAATGGAGTCAAAATGCTTGCTTAATATAAATTATTTACCAAGTCGCCGGATGAACAGTTGCTGCTTTAGGATGCTTCACTATCCTATATGAAATGCAACACCTAAAATCTAAGTGAAATGCAGAATCTTGATTAATTTTAAGTTAGATGCCTAACTGTTAATTTTGGGCAACTAGGTCCAAACTCCATGTTGTGATGCTCAGATGACGATGCCAATATTTTTATTGGATTTCTCTTCAGAGAGGTGCAAGATCGATCTGAAGATCATTTTGATCCGATGAGCAGAACATTTATTTTGAATTAATTCCACTTATGTGCAAGGTCGGCCATAATTGTAATGTAGGCTTGGAGCCCCAACATATGTGTCACACAACCTCACTGATGGATATATATAGGTCAACGTTGGAGGTCATTTTCACCATCGCTCATCACACATTCTCTCTCTGCATCTGATTGGTTCGATCATCATCTTGGAGGCTCTTCTTCTCTCACATGTGGGAAAACGCAGCAAGGGTTTTTCTATTCTGACCTAGGGTTTCACCGTAGCTTTGACCAACGTTGACTTTGGTCAACGTATGATCGAATTGACCTCAAACTCTCCATAAATTCCGATTTCTGCAGTTTGCATTTTCTGCACAAAAATCGAGGCTGGACGTTGACTTTGACTTGGCTGCATTGACTTTTTGCTGCTGCTATTCTGCATTGACTATTGAATAGACAACGTTGACTTTTGTTGACTTTGAGTTTACTGTTGTAGAGTTGTCCGAGAGGGTTGTGTGACACATTCTGGTTGGCTGACTGTGTAGAGACTTTGCTGGTTGAAGCACCTTGTTGACCGTCGTAATGCACCACAACACATATATTTTGTTGATCAAGTGTATTTTTGGCTTGTCTTTCGTCGATCTATTGGTATGTTCTATCAACATTTTACTTTCTTGTTTATGTGATTGCTATTTGATATCAGGTATAAAAGTAAAGTTGCATCAAGCATAAAACATCTACGAAAATTTACATGGTATCAGAGCTAAGGTGAAGACAAAGCCCAAGTTTGTATTGAGAGCAATCACCAAAGAAGGAGCATTTGTCAAGGACCCATCAGTACCTCAAATTATAATGGTTTCATCATCAAGCACTTTATGATTTGGTTGAGAAGGATACTAATCTGAAAATTATCCTTGGAGATAATGCCACATATCCCGTGAAAGGGACTGGGACTGTGACCCTCCACTTATCTCAGGGTCAAGTCCTCCGTTTGCAAGATGTACTCTATGTACTTGATTTGAAGAAGAACCTTGTGTTTATTTCGGCCATGGAAGACAAAGGTTTCAATGTGGCATTCGTTGATGGGAAGGTATGCATCTGGAAGAAGAGTTTCAAGGAAGCTATCATGATTGGGTTTAGATTTGATACACTCTACCAGGTTGGAGGAAGTCCACTGAGGGCTATGACATGTGATACTATCCGTCAAACCGAGCTATGGCACCGGAGGTTTGGACAATTTCACTACAAAGCCCTTCCCGAAGCAAGGAAGGTGGTGACAGGGATGCCCAAATTCAAAAATGATCACAAAGGTGTATTTCAGGGTTTTGTCGAAGGAAAGCATACAAGGGGACTTTTCCCCTCAAGTGTCACAAAGACATTTGATGTCTTGCAATTGATACATTGTGATTTGTCTGGTATGCTGCTTGTGACATCCTTGG
Organism: Pinus albicaulis; assembly: GCA_034641835.2. Lineage (NCBI taxonomy): Eukaryota > Viridiplantae > Streptophyta > Pinopsida > Pinales > Pinaceae > Pinus > Pinus albicaulis. The sequence continues at coordinate 1,393,742,576 of CM076580.1, forward strand.
GAGGATGTTCTTATTATATGACGTTTATAGATGAATTCTCTCGCAAAACCTGGATATACTTCTTGAAGAAGAAGGATGAGGCTTTCATGTGGTTTTGTACTTTCAAAGCCTTGGTGGAAAATCAAACACAGAAGAAGATCAAGATTTTGAGGACCGATAATGGCACTAAATATGAGACGAACGAGTTTAATAACTTTTGCAGAGAAGCTGGCATCAAGAGGGAGACCACAACTGTATACTCCTGAGCAAAATGGCGTTGCTGCAAGAAAGAACAGGACCATTGTGGAAGCTGCCCGTGCCATGCTATGTGACCAAGGTCTTCCGAAGTTTCTGTGGGGAGAAGCTGTGAACACTACTGTGTACATACAAAATCGATGCTCGCATTCTGCTCTGGACTCCAAAACTCTCGAAGAGGTTTTCTCTGGTAAGAAACCTCACGTCTCACATTTTAGAGTTTTTGGTTGCCCCGTTTATTTTCATGTGCCGAAAGAGAAGAGGAGCAAGCTGGATGCTTCTGGGAAGAAGGCAATGTTTGTGGGCTATAGTGAAACTTCGAAGGCTTATAGAGTCTACCCGCCTAGTCAAAGAGAAGTGGAGATATGCCATGATGTTACCTTTGATGAAGATGCTTCCCTCAGGAAAGTAATCAATCTTCCGAGCTCTGAGGAAGATCATGAAGTAAGGTCTGGGAATCAGGAAGAACCGAAGGATGAGACGATGACCAATGTTGAAGGACCGATGGACCCCATTGATCCACCTCCTTCAATGAAGAGAAGATCCTCATGGCTCTAGGATACTCTCGAAGATGCCGAGAGACATATGGCCCCGAGGGGGACATTCCGTGAAAGCAAGAAGCAGAATAGATACCGAGGGTATCTAGTAGCCATGAATACAATCGTACAATCTAAGTCTGGATCCTTTGAGGAAGCCGTAAAGCATCAAGTCTGGAAGGATGCTATGCACGAAGAGTATGAGTCCATTATGAAGAATAATATCTTGGATGTGGTTCCGAGACTGGAGGACAAAGCAGTCGTCACCTCGAAATGGCTCTATAAGATCAAGCATGGATCTGATGGTAGTGCTGAAAAGTTCAAGGCAAGATTCATTGCCCGAGGCTTCTCTCAAAAGGAAGGCATAGACTATGATGATATATTTGCACCTGTGGCCCGATACACCACCATCCGATCTATCATAGCCCTTGCTGCTACGCAAGGATGGAATCTTCATTAGATGGATGTGAAGACCGCCTTTCTGTATGGTGCGATAAAGGAAGAGGTATATGTGGAGCAACCTCTGGGGTTCGAAGTCCAGGATAGAGATACCCATGTTTGCAGGTTGAAGAAAGCCCTCTATGGGTTGAAGCAATCCCCCAGGGCTTGGTACGAGAGGATAGATAGCTACTTGGTGAAGTTGGGCTTCACTCGTAGTAATGCTGATCCGAACCTTTACTTCAAGGTTGATAGAGAAAAGCCTCTCATTCTGGTGCTGTATGTGGACGACCTCTTCATGACAGGTGCTGACCCTCTCATTCATCAATGTAAGAGGGAGCTCGCTTCTGAGTTCGAGATGAAGGACCTAGGACTGATGCATTACTTCCTAGGCCTGGAGGTCTGGCAGAGACCTGGCGAGATTTTCCTTTCTCAAGGAAAATACATTGTGAAGCTGCTGGAAAGATTTGGAATGGTGGACTGTAAGTCTGAGTCGACATCGATGGAGCTCAACTTTAAGAAGTTGAGTGGTAGCGCTGTTGGGCCCGTGCTAGCAAATCCTATTGAGTATCGTCAACTCGTAGGGGCCCTGATGTGCTTGGTGAACACCCGTCCAGACTTATGTTTTGTAGTGAACACTTTGAGTCAACACATGGTTGATCCTCATCACATTCACTGGGTTGGTGCCAAGAATCTGTTGAGATATCTTTGGGGCATGATAAACCATGGGTAAGATACACTGCCAGGAGTGTGACACTCCATGGATATACTGATGCCGATTGGGCTGAAAGTGTGGTGGATCGCAAAAGCACATCTGGATGCTGCTTCACACTTGGGTCTGCTTCAATATCTTGGATGAGCCGAAAGCAGAAGTCGGTGGCTTTGAGCACCGCTGAGGCCGAATACATTGCAGCGAGTATGGCCTGTTGTGAAGCAATTTGGTTGCGAAAGCTCTTCAGTGAGCTGTTCGGGCATGTGCTAGATACCACCATTATCCTTTGTGATAACTAGAGTGGGATTCGTTTGTCAGAGAATCTCGTGTTCCATGATCGATCCAAGCATATTGATATCAGATACCAATTTATCTGGGATATGGTATAGTGAGGCGCTGTAAGGCTCGATCATATAGGAATTGATGAGCAGGTTGCGGATATTCTCACAAAATCCTTGGGGAAGGTCAAGTTCCTAACCTTCTGTGAGAATCTTGGTATCATGGAACGACCCTATTTTGAGGGTCCCGTTGGACGATGAGCTCTGGGAGTTCCAGGGGGCTTTGGGGATACCTTCTTGGAGCTATAAGCAACCACAGGGCTAGGCTTGCCGAACCTTGTTGGTGTGCTTCTGCCCTACCGTTATGATATTGAGTTGGTTCACCTCTCTTTGATCTGTGCCCCGTATGCATCCTACCCATGGAGTCCAAACTCATGGGAAGTACCTCTCATTTGGCCAATGCGGTGGGAAAAGCTAGAGACCAGTAGCAAAGACCGATGGACGCATCGGAGATTGCCGTACTCTCTATGTCTAGGATGGCACGTGTCCAACCACTTGATCTGGGATAAAGTCTAGTGAGGTTTCGGACCTCCAAATAACTTCGGGTCAGTTAAACTAACTTCGTGTTAGTATATGACTCTCTTGAGTCCAAGTGAGGTTTCAGACCTCCAATTGACTTCGGGTCAGTTAAACCAACTTAGGGTTGGTATGTGACTCCTTTGAGTCCTATAGAGGTTTCAGACCTCTGAGCTGATTTTGTCAGTCGAGAGTGATGTCTTTGTGACTCATCTTTTGTTTTGAAATAAAGAAGCCAACAAAGCAAGTTACAACGGGATGACGCATGATGTTTGGATGGCACAGGTGGATGGAGTTCTCCCTAGTTGAGAGGGAGTGTTAATTTTGGGCAACTAGGTCCAAATTCCATTTTGTGATGCTCAGATGACGATGCCAATATTTTTATTGGATTCCTCTTTCGGAGAGGTGCAAGATCGATCTAAAGATCATCTTGATCCGATGAGTAGAACATTTATTTTGAATTAATTCCACTTATGTGCAAGGTCGGCCAGAATTGTAATGTAGGCTTGGAGCCCCAACAGATGTGTCACACACCCTCACTGATGGATATACATAGGTCAACATTGGAGGTCATTTTCACCATCACTCATCACACGTTCTCTCTCTGCATCTGATTGGTTCGATGATCATCTTGGAGGCTCTTCTTCTCTCACATGTGGGAAAACGCAACAAGGGTTTTTCTGTTTTGTCCTAGGGTTTCATTGCAACTTTGACCAGCGTTGAATTTGGTCAACACATGGTCAACTTGACCTCAAACTCTCCATAAATTTCGATTTTTGCAGTGTGCATTTTCTGGCACAAAAATCGAGGCTGGACATTGACTTTGACTTGGATGCATTGACTTTTTGCTGCCATTGTTCTGCGTTGACCGTTGACTAGACAACATTGACTTTTGTTGACTTTGGGTTGACTGTTGTAGAGCTGTTCGAGAGGGTTGTGTGACACATTTTGGTTGGCTGATCGTGTAGAGACTTTGCTGGTTGAAGCATCTTGTTGATCGCTGTAACGCACCACAACACATATATTTTGTTGATCAAGTTACGTGTATTTTTGGCTTGTCTTCCATCGATCTATTGGTATGTTCTATCAGCATTTTACTTTCTTGTTTATGTGATTGCTGTTTGTTATCGGGTATAAAAGTAAAGTTGCATCAAGCATAGAACATCTACGAAAATTTACACGAACTAGATGAATCCTTTCCCTTAGATATTTTGAAACTAGTCTCTAGAGTAGGTTGTAGAGAGAAGCACAGGGAAAGATAGCAATGGTTATATTAACGATACCTCCGTTGGAAATCTAACCACCCGATGCCTCCGGCGTTGGAGAGAATGTGGCTCTGACGACTGTAAGGTCACCATGTTAACCATTAAAGAGGGTCTAGACATCGCAAGCTTAATTGAGAACGGTGGTCCTATCTTTCTATCAACCAAACTTACTCTTGGAGGTAAATTAATTAGTGCAAGGCTAATCCTAAAATGCAAGTGCAAAATGAGTGGTTATTCTTGAGATGAAGTTGTTAGGTATTTTAAGTACTTGGAGACAAATTACAATGATATTCAATTTATAACAATGTAATACTTAACAATGTAAAATGACAATCTTCACCATAAGAAAGTGCTTAATGAACAAAATAGATGGCGCCAAAAATGTTGTCAAGATCACAATAGACAATTGCTCATGAAATAACCATAAATATCCAATACTTCTTTCACAATTAGTGACTTCACAAGATTGCTTAGATTATAACAATGGGATACCAATGTGCCAATTAGATGCAAAAGAGCCAATCCCAATATTACAATTATGATTGTCAATTAAGTGCTTTAAGAATGATTAGATTTGCAAGATTACGAACTTAGATATGAAGCTCACTTGCAATTCACAATGTTAGTATGTCTACAATAAACAATATGGCCAATTATCCACCTCTTTAGCAATGACAAGTAGAGATATTCCTTTAGAAACAATATCACAATGATGTTAGCTATTAGTGAGAGAAAGAGATCATTCATTCACAATATGTTCTTTAGAGCAATAAGCCAATCTTGTCAATTTTTTAGAGCACTTATGTTCTCAATTAGATTTGCCAATTGGAATAGGATGCAAACCATGAAATGCTTATGCAATATGCAAATGGAATGCAAGAGATGGCAACCAAGAGATAATGGTTGCAGTAGTAAGGAAAACACCCAATTTCACTAGCAAACACTCACTTAAGATACACAAGGATTCAAGGAACCAATGCCAAATGAAATTAGATGACCGTCATCAACTTTTGACACCATTGATATGTTTATATCAGACCTTATGCAGTATATATCAGACCTCTGATTTTTATGACAGCCTTGAAGAAATGACAAGATATGCTATGAAATGCAAGCCCAACCGATGCAAGTGATATGCCAATGAAGAAATATGCTTGCGATTTAATTATTATGCCACTGTTAGGTGATTTTATCACTGCTGTAGGTGAATTTAGATGGCTGTAGCACGTTGAGAAATTAGGGCGTTTAATTCAATTTCTCTTTCATGATAATTACTTGTGATTTCGTTATGCTTCTTTTACTTAGATCTTATCTTCATTAGATTATTACGTTCTTCATCAAGTCAATTATCAAATGCATAAGAGACACAACTATTTAGGCTTTCAAGCCAGTGCCAAAACCTCTCCCTCTTGGAGAGGAAAACTTGATAATCATTCTTCTTATAGATCATCAATTGACGAGTACCAAGACCATGACACAAACCCTGGACGTCAATGTATCTCCAAGACCCTTGTCACCGCTCTTCTAGGCTCTTCTAGCTGATCTCTCCTTTCTGCACTGCACTGCACCAACACTAGGAAAGCTCGGTTCCTAGCCCTAACTAGTGAGCTCCTTTTTCTGCCCTTTTTTGATTTAGTCTCGGTCTCCTAGATACCTTTCTTCGGTCTTCTTTCTGTACCCTTGATCCCATGACAAAGATCTCTTTGCTGCAATTATCCTTCTTCAAACTGAATATATATATCGGAGCATATGAACTCAATTCAGAGGCTAGCACTGCCTCTCCTCTGAATTGATCGCACTTTTTCATTCTCGCATACTATGGAAGACTTATCCACCTTCTCGCATCCCATTGTAGCCTCTTTACTTTACTGTGTATCCTTTCCTTACGCACTGCAATTCCGATCACTGTTGCAGACCTTGACCGAGAGGTTTAGTCCCAAGACAGGGCTCTCTTCCTTCTTCGGACAACTTCCTTTCTTCGCTATACTATCTTCCTCCTTCGCACAAAGAACACAGACCTTATCCTCGCAATCCATCAGAGGCCTAATGGCCTTGTTGATGACTAGGGAGGCTTCTAATGAACTTGCCTACCTGCAACCACCAAGTTAGCTCCAAAATCGCTGCAAAACAAATTGTTAGAGATAAAAAACTAATGAAAACTATCTCAATGATTGAAGAATGACTGAATGAGGGCTAGAAAAAGAGGCTAGGGCTAGAAGAAGGCCAACGATGAGGGGGAGGAGGCCTAATAGGCCTACGATACACTAGGGACTGTGGCAAGGGCAAGGAAAGGCCCTAAAAAGGGCAGCCGAGAGCCTTAGGAGCGCTGACGGCAAGGGGGAAAGGCCCTAAGTGCTTACGACCTTAGGGAACAAGGTCAAAATGGCTTGTGTTTCACCCAAACAAGGGAAAAAGGAGATGCAGAGGGGAAAAATACCACGACTAGGCTAGAGAAGGGTGCAGCTAGGCCTTAGAGGCCTCAAATTTTTTTTAGAACCCTGCAATCACAAAATTTCTCCATAAAAATGGCCAAAAATCACTTCTTTAGGGCTTCAAAAGGCTGGACGATTTCCCTCTTTAGCTGAACGTTGAGTTTTTGGAAGCTGGGGAGGCTAGATCTTACCCTCTGTTGGAAAGTGTAACTAGGTACGGTTTTCATAATGACTTGTAATTATGAATTTATGTAATGAAGAGACAAAGATAATAAAATGTATTTTGTAATGCTTGCCTCATGGGTTTCATGAGCAAGGAGTTTTTATTATAGGTCAAAGACTTATTCTTGATGTTTTTAAGAATTTTTCGTCTTGTCATAAATATAATTTAGAGTCATGTGTAATAAGTAATGTTACACTTGCAAAGGGACAAATTATTGATGTAAAAGTATACTCCAGAGTCCAAACCCTTGTCACTAGGCTCCAAGAAGTCGGCTCAAAGAATGTTGGATAATCACCCTTGTACAAGTCGACCAACCCTCAAGAAGATCACGTCGGCCTAGAAATAGTGAGACAGTCCCTATATAAGAGTGGACTGCGACCTCACTTCATCATCAAGTATTCAGATCGAGGTCTATGATATAAGTGTGAAAGAAGGTCTGCAATTGGTGCGAAGATAGGTGGATAAGCAACGAAGGAGAAAAGGGTCAATCAAGCTCTATCTTGGGTATATCTTACGTCACATTCCTCATATAAGCCGAAGGCTGTCACAACAAGGTTCAGGACTGCAATAAGTACAAAGGAAGAGTATTCTAGTAGTGCGAAGAGGGAAGACAATACAACGAAGTGAAGGGGACTGCAAGGTGTGTAAAAGAGAGACAATACAAGTCTCTGTCTTGGGTCACTAGATCTTAGACATCTCAGAAAAAGGCCGAAGGTATACACAGCGTAAAGGAGGGTTTCTACAACTAGAAAGAGACCTCAACATTGGACATCAAGTGTGCAGAAAGAAGGACCGAGAAGGGGTTTCTGGGAGACTGTTAAATTTAGATAACCATGGTGTTCTATGCTTGATGCACTTTTACTTCAATCTTTCTTAGGCCGAATATAATAAACTTGAAAGCAAAATGCTGATAAAGCACAATAATAGATCAATAGAAGACAAACCAAATATCGATCAAATTTACAATTCCTTTTGTCCAGCAAAGATATGAGATATTGTGGCGTTACGACGATCAGCAGGATGCTTCAACCAGCAAAGTCTTTCTCGGTTAGCCAACACTTTCATGTGTCACACCCACAGCCCCTCAAAGACAGCTCATCACAAGTCAAACCAGGGACAGCGCAAAAAAGTCAATGCATGCAGCTTCAGAAAAGTCAACGCAACAAACTAGGGCTTCGGTCAAACAGTTTGAAATTCCTTCATTTTAGTGCCCAATTGTACGACCTAAAATCGGAATTTCTGCAGAAGATTGAGGTCAAACAACCAAGGGTTGACCACGGTCAACGCTGGTCAACGTTGCAGCAGAAAAGCCCTGAATAGATCAGCGCAGAAAACAGAAAGCTTCGCTCCACACGTGTGAGGGAAAAAGGCCTCCAAAGGCTATCGAACCAATCAGATCACAATGAGAGAATGTGTGATGAGATGATGAGAAAATGACCTCCAAGTCTCTCCAATCTATATTCATTAATGAGGGTGTGTGACACATCTCTTAGGCATGTGGGATAAATCTGGCCGACTTTGCACATGTGGAAAATAAATTCAAAATCAATGTTCTGCTCATTCGATCAAGATGATCTTTAGATCAATCTTGCACCTCTTCGAAAGAGGAATCCAACAAAAATATGACCATTGTCATATGAGCAGTGCAACATGGAGTTTGGACCTAGATGCCCAAAATTAACACTCCCTCTAAACTAGGGAGAACTCCATCTGTCCACAAGTACCATCCATCATGTACCAAACCAAACATAATGCGTCATCCTGTCGTAACTTGCTTTGTTGGCTCTTTATTTCAGAACAAAAGGTGAGTCACAAAGACATCACACACAGCTGACCCGAAGTCAGCTTAGAGATAAAAACCTCTCTCGGACTCAAAGAGTCTCATACTAACCCAAAGTTAGTTTACTGACCCGAAGTCAGTTTAGAGGATAAAACCTCATCATACTTGATCCTAGATCAAGGTGTTGGACATGTGCCATCCTAGACATAGAGAGTACGACAATCTCCGATGCGTCCATCGGTCTTGCTATGGTCTCTATCCACATTTCCCACCTCATTGGCCAAATGAGAGGTACTTCCCATGAGTCTGAAACTCCATGGGTAGGATGCGTGTAGGGCACAGATCAGAGAGAGGTGAACCAACTCAATATCATAACGGTGGGGCAGGAGCACCACAAGGTTCGACAAGCCTAGCCTCGTGAGTGCTTATAGTTCCAAGAAGCTATCCCCAAGTCCCCTGGAGCTCTCAGAGCTCATAGTCCAACTCAAGCAGGACCCTTAGAATAGGGTCTTTCCATGATTCCAAGTTTCTCACGGAAGGTTAGGAACTTGACCTTCCCTAGGGGCTTCTTGAGAATATCCGCGACCTGCTCATCAGTTCCTATATGATCGAGCCTTACGGCGCCTCGCTGTACCATATCCCGGATAAAGTGGTAGCTGATATCAATATGCTTGGATCGATCGTGGAACACGGGATTCTGAGAAAGACGAATCCCACTCTGGTTATCACAAAGGATAACGATGGTATCTAGCAAATGTCCGAACAACTCACTAAAGAGCTTTCGCAACCAAATAACTTCACAACAGGCCATACTCGCTACAATGTATTCGGCCTCAACGGTGTTCAAAGCCACCGACTTTTGCTTCTTGCTCATCCAAGATATTGAAGCAGAACCTAAGGTGAAGCAACATCCAGATGTGCTCTTGCGATCCACCACACTACCAACCCAATCGGCATCAGTATATCCATGGAGTCTCAAATTCCTAGCAGTGTATCTCAGCCCATGGTTGATTATGCCCTGAAGATATCTCAATAGATTCTTGGCACCAATCCAGTGAATGTGATGAGGTTCAATCACAAGGTTGTTGGGAAGTGTCCCCCCCGACCCTACTCCCAAAACGCGCTCCGTTTCTAGGGAGCGTTTTAGGGAGTGCTCGGGAGCAAATGCTCCCTTCATTTAAAATACGATTCGGGAGCGTTCTTTAAATGGAGGGAGCGCTTGGGGAGCATTCGCTCCCAAACAGTCCTCGGTGCGCCGAAAAAAATCGACAACGATTTTTTGGGAGGGAGGGGGGGTGTGTAATATAAAGCCCTCCCCTCATTTGTTTTATTGTTTGTTAAGAGAAAGAGAGCAAATGCCAAGGGGAGAGCAAGGAGAGAAGAGAGGAGAGAGCAAGCTATAAGAGAGCAAGCAAGAGGAGAGAGCAAGGAGCTTGGAGAGAGCAACAAGGAGGATTGAAGGAGTCAGGACTCTCTAATCTAGTTTTTTTTTTCTATGTTCAATTTTTAAGTTGTTCAAAAATGAAAACTTGAATTTTTTTCTCTATGTTGCATTTTAATGTGTTGAAAAGTGAAAAATTGAATTGTTTTTTTCTATGTTGCATTTTTTTCTATTCCCATTTGGCATTCCTCCATTTTTTTGCAGGCTAAAAACTTGAAACTTGGAATTTGAAACATCATGGCTATATGGCTTGGGATTTTCTTCATGTTGGTTCCTTTCTTTGTAATAATGGTGTTGGAGAGTAGAAGAAAGAGGCCCATTCGAGAAGAGGAGGATGAAGAAGTGGGTTATAGTGGATTTGATGAAAATGTTGAAGAGGAGTATGCTGAGGAAGGGGAGAGTGGAGAACATGAGGCCACAGAGACACCAACTAAACACGACCAAAGTCAAACACCATTGTAGAAATATGTTCAGAGGCAGGAAGCAGGGAAAGGGGGTGGAACCACTAAATTTCTTTGCCCCCATTGCAATAAAGAATACAAAGGTTCATACACCCGTGCCAGAAGGCTCCTTTGTGGGAAAATGGCATGGGATGGAGATAAAAATATAGGAGTCAAAATTTGTGTAAGTGTGCCAGCAACAGATAGAGAGAAATACAAAAAGGAAGAGGAGGCTGCCCAACAGAAATCTAAAAGATCTAGGGGTTTCATTGAATCTTATGCACCATCAGGTCCATCACATCATGGACAAAGAAGTCCATCAACTTCCACCCATGGCAGTGGATATGGAGGCACACTTGGACCAAATATCTCGTTAAGGCGTAGAACCATATCCGATTTCCTTGACGAAGGGTCTAGGAGTGATGTGGATTCAAAATTTTTCCGGTTTCTCTATGCATGTGGGGTACCATTCAATGTTCTTCGCTCACCTTATTGGTATGAAATGGTTTTTTCCATTAATGATGCCCCTAAAGGATACAAGAGCCCTGGGTATGACAAGGCCAGAACCGTGGGACTTGATTATGAAAAAGCTAAAATAACTCATTCTTTGAGTAGAATGGCAAGTTCTTGGAATGAGCATGGGGTGTCCATTATATCTGATGGATGGACAAATGTAAAAGGAAAGCCATTGATAAGTGTTCTCGCTGTGTCTGTTAGTGGTGCAATATTCCTTTCAACATATGATTATTTAGATAAGTTCAAGATTGACATTAACATTACAGAACCATTACTTCAATTGAACGCATTGGGCCATACAATGTCGTCCAAGTCATCACTGATAATGCTGCTAATTGTAAGGCAACTGGAGCAATTATTGAGGATAAATACCCCAACATATTTTGGTTTGGGTGTTTGGTTCACACAATGAACCTTTTGATGCATGATATAATTAAAAACAAACAACCTCAATATAGATGGCTTGGTGATTTGTACAAGAGAGGTAAAAAATGATAAAATTTACTACAAATCATAGCAATACCCATGGGCTTTTCCATACTCACTCAAGATTGGAGTTGTTGAAGATAGCAAAGACTAGATTTGCTAGCTATTACCTCACCTTCAGGCGCCTTTTGAAGGTAGAGAGTCATTGGCAGCCATGGTATCAAGTCCACACTGGCAGGTATTAAAGGACAGGGCAGCAACAATAGTTGATAGGAAAGGTTTTGAACAGGTGGAGGAGACCGCTCTTGATCCTTTGTTTTGGGCACGTGTGAGGGAAATTTTGAATTTCACCAAGCCCATTTATCACATGATTCGCTTTTCAGATACAGATAAACCAGTGATTGGGGAGGTGTATGAGAAGATGGATAACATGTTGGGGCAAATAAAAGATGTTGTTAAGGAAAATGATCCCAACTTGTATTCAATGATTCACGATTGTGTGTGTGCATGGTGGAATAAACTTAATGTTCCACTACATGCCTTGGCATATATCCTTATGCCAAAATACTACTCTCCATCTTGGTTGGGCCAACCTGCACCTGGAGGTGGGGTTAGGATCAAACCTCACACAGATCCAGAGGTACAAGAGGGATACATGAAAACATTAGACAAGTTGGTCCCCGACAGGGAGGAGTTTGCTAGATTGCGCCTTGAATTAGGCAAATACTTCAGTTGCAGTGGTAACTTTGTTTCTTTCCGTGCAATGGAAGATAGAGACAGATTTGATGCTCTCACATGGTGGGAAGCATATGGCAACATGAGAATTTTGCCAAAGTTGGAAAAAAATTTCTCTCACAAGTTGTAAATACTTCCTCTGCAGAGAGGTGTTCGAGCACCTACACAACTTCATACATAATGTGAGAAGAAACAGGCTGAATGAAAACCGAGCAGTAAGCTTGGTTTATGTGCGCTACAACTTGAGGTTGTTGAGTCATTATTGTGATCGGGCTTATGAGAATCAATCATATAAAGTTTGGGACAACAACCCAAAGGACGATAATTTGGAGGACGACATTGTACATATGGAAGAATTGGAAGCAAAACTTTTGAGGGATGATGATGAAGCAACAACAGCCATGCCACCGCCACACCCAGGGCCAGTCCCACCATCCAGTAGCAGTGCGGGCGCCAGTGCAAGTGTTTGATTTCCAGCTATTGTTCCTTTGCAGATTCAACCTCCACTTACATCCTCACGTGGCCCTGTGCCTTCTAGTTATGGTCGTGGTACTTAGGAGACTACTGGAAGACCACCATTGCCTGATGGTTCTCACAAATTAGACATTTCTCGTGGGCGTGGCAAGGGGCCAGCCAATAGATAAAAATAGATTTACAGTTTACTAGTCTTTTCTATTTTCTAGTAGTTTTTAACTTTTATAACTGTTGAACAGTTGAAACTTGACTCTTTCATATTTATTATGATAATTTTTGTAAACAGTATATGACAATTTAAGTTTGAAGTTTGAATTTGAAAGGTGAAACTTTGAAGTTGGAATTTATAAGTTTATAAGTCATTATAAATTATGAATATGATGCTTCATGAAAGTTGAAAGTTCTTTCATTTCGTTTCATTTTATAACATTTCATTTCATGTTAAATATTATTTGTTGTAATGGTTATTGGTTACACTTAGCTTACAAGTACAACTATGGTGATCAATGAAGCAATGATGATAAATGTTATATATCAATGATGATAAATGTTATATATTGAATTTTGAAAGCTTGAAACTTTAAGATTGATGAATCATGAGACTCAAGAGTCAATATGTTGTATGTTTCTAACTTGTGGGCGTGGTTGATGAAGATTATAATTTCTAGATGATTGATGTTATATGGTTCAATCTATGTTTTTATGTTTTTTATGGCTAATTCATCATTCTACATGCTTTTTGTTGACATATATGCTTCAAAATATAAAATATATATATATATATTTAAAAAAAACGCTCTGGGACCGTGAGCTTTTGGAAATGGCGCTCCCTCTCCCCACTTTCACTCCCGCTCCCAAGTAACCATGGTTCGAATGAGATGATCTTTAGATCAATCTTGGACATCTCAAAAAGAGAAATCCAATGCAATCATCATCTCCATCAAATGAGCTGTCCCAAGGTGGAATTTGGCCATAGTTGCCAAATTTTTTACTCCCTCTCAACTAGGGAGAATTCCACCTTCCAATCCAGCTGTTGTCACTGATCATCATGCCATCCTGTCATGTACCATCTTTATCATCTCTGCTCTGTTGAACCACGAAGTAATAATGAAGAATAATTGATCGAGAGTGTCTCACAAGACCTTGCCACTTTCCACTGACACAAGTCAGTCCAGAGCTAGAACCTCAAATGATCCCAGATCAAGTTGTCATGCATCCTAGTCATAGGGACTACGACAGTACACGATGCGTCCATCGGTAGTGCTATGGTCACTAACCACTTTTCCCAACTCATTGGCCAGATGAGAGGTACTTCCCATGTGTCCCAGACTACATGGGTAGGATGATGCAAAAACACCAACAGGGAAAGAATATATCACATCCTGCTCACAACCACACGTAGGGAAAAGAGAAACCACATCCTACACGCTTGCAAACCACTGAGAGTAGGGAAAGGATGAACCGCGTCCTACATATGTTGAATTTCCACGATCTTGGGTCTAGGATAGAATCTTAAAATCTCCGACGCTTCCAAACCAAGAATCTCAACCAGAACTACTTTGCACATCAGAATATATAAAGCAGTAAATCACATATGCACAGAATATAGACAACTTTTAAAATTTTCAACCCAACTTCGTTATATTAATCCAACTGATATAACACAACAGTCTAGGGCTCTCGTATCAGGGATGGGCTCTCGTATCAGGGATAATGGCCCTCATACATGTGAAATTTTCACTTTGAAAATTGTTACTGCAGTAGTTGGTTTATTTCGCCTACTTATTATGATAAGTTATTTACAGATGCTTTAGTAAATTTTGAAATAAAAACAGCTGCAGTATTCACCCTAATCGAAAGCAGAAGAACAAATTAAAACACATATAGCACAATAGAAACAACCACACGAACACAGTGATTTTTGGACAATTGTCCCTAGAAAAACGCAATGTGGGAAAACCGGTGCAACAGATGAGGGTTTGTATTAATCTTCAGCAGTGAAAAGATCATTTACAGAAATCACGACGAGCAAAATCAATAGCATACACCTGATATGAATTTTCCAGACAATTCGAAAGAATCCCCGACACATGGGATGGCCTCCTGCACCCTCTGCTTCAATCTGCATAGCCCCACTGCGCAGTCACTACCTGGACTGCGTAAGTCTGCGTGGAGGGCTAGTGCTGCTACTCAACGTCACCTTCCCTTCGTCTTCTGTCTTCCTTCTTTTGTGTCTCTGCTGACTTCTCCCTCCTCCTTCTGTCTCTGTAATCCTGCCTCTACAGACTCACCCTCTGAAATCGAATTCTCTTACTTCAGAATCTATTTCCTTCGGGTACTGAGAATGTGCCTGGCTTGCTTTCCAAATGACCCTCAAGCCTTCTCTTATAGCCTTCTCGCTGATGAATCAACGACTTAGATTATATCCTTAATTAATGGCTCAGATTAAAAGACGACTTGATCTTCGTTTTCTAGAAGATTCACACTCTGCTTTATTAATACCCTTTAATTATTTAATTTCCCTAAGTTTAGACTTAGGGATCACATTAAAATAATTAATTATTTTAATAAAGCAAAATCCGAGTGGAATTTCCACAAATGATTTCTGGATTCTTTGGAATAGTGTTGTCCAAGCCTCTCCTCAAAATTTGAGACTTGGAACACTTCTCGATGCTGCTATAAAATCAACACTCCCTCTTAGCGAGGAAAGTGTTCAAACAAGGTACCAACTGTATTGCTCTGATTCTAAAGCATTTGCTGTGCTGTTGATGTCATGGCTGCTGCCTCTCACCTCTGCGTTGCTGCCCTCTGTACTGCTGCCTGTGACACCATCTCTGCCACTGCCTCAATCGTATTGGAGCTCCCTCTGTCTCTTTAGACCACCCATTCCTTTACTGGAAAGGGTTCTCGACCATCCCTGTAGAAAATTCTATTTCCCACCCCGGTTTTCAGTTTTCACCTTATTACTCCAAAATAATTAAATGCCCTTTCCCATATCCATACATTTAATAACTGGAAAATAAATTTTGCTGAAAACACAAATTCTGGAAATTTTTCAGAATGCTGTAAATGCAGAAATAAAATAACAGCAGTAACAAGCAGTGATTCAACACATCATAACTCAGTATTTTTGGTCAAGGTGACCCTGGAAAAACCCCCTACAACTCTTGGGGAAAACCAGTCTGGAAGCTTCTCATGTATTTCTGAAAAATGCTTTTACAGTGAACAGTAATACACAGAAAATTACAGCAAACACAAAAATCACTTATCTTGACTTTCGTGCCACCCTCCACCTCGAAAAACGTGCCGAACAGCAAACAGAAATATTTCAGAGAAATTACAGCATTAAATGCTGTCTTAGCTGCCTCGAAAAACGTGCCAGGAATGACCGTACGGACTGTACAGATTCCGTACGGATGGGACAGCAGCCCCCTTTCTCGATTTTCGTGCCCAGAAAAATCTGCCTTGAAAATCGTGCTCCTTGCTGCTGTTCCAGCTCTCGAAAACAGTGCTGCCCCTCTCTCGAAAACTGTGCAAATGCTGTACGGACTTTCTGCCTTGGTTAATGTGCCAATGAAACTCTGCTGTACGGATTTTTCAGCCTTGGGAAGAGTGCCCTCTTGCTGTACGGACTTGCTGTGCTGCTCTCCCTCTGCTCAGAAATTACTCTTCAGCTCCCTCTCCTCCTCTCTCAATCTGCTCATGAAAGAATGAATGACCTTTTCCTCCTTTTTCCTCCTTTAACCTAACCCTAAGTGACTTTTGGGGAATTCCTAAATCCAATGGCTGAAATAGATTGAGATCTAGGGTTGAGATTAAATGCTCATTTAAATCTCACTTTCTATTTTTTAATTCACCCCACTTTAATAAAGACCCACTTAGTCTTTTATTTCCAAAGTCACTTTTTCCTTTCTAATTTTATATTGACTTTATTTAAAGTCACTTTAACTTTAGTAACTTTATCACATAAAGTCACTTTAAAATTAGATTTGACTTTATAACTTTATAAAGTCACTTTAGTAACTTTATCACTTAAGTCACTTTTAAATTAGATTTAACTTTATAAAAATTATAAAGTTACTTTAGGAGAAAAATTAAATTCTTTTGGACACTTTTCCCTAGGCCAAAGATCAAAGCCTTAGGGAACCACCTGTCCTCCGGTACCAAATTTCAACAATCCCCATCTTTTCTCTGAAGTAAGTAAACTTAATCTTACTCAGAGCCTTAGTGAGGATATCTGCCACCTGTTCTCCTGTAGGAGTGTACCTCAACTGTACAACTCCCCGTTGGACATAGTCTCTGAAGAAGTGGCACTGAATGTCAATGTGCTTTGATCGGTCATGAAATACAGGATTCTCAGAGAGCTTGATGCAACTATGATTATCACACATAATTCTAGTCGGTTCCATTCTCTTCTTGAGTAAGTTCAAGAGAAGTTTACGAAGCCATATGGCCTCGCACGAAGCTGTGCTTGCTGCCATATACTCTGCCTTGATTGAGCTCAGTGCGACGAACTTCTGTTTCCTACTGCACCAGGAAGTCATTCTTGATCCGAGACTAAAATAGTATCCACTGGTACTTTTCCGATCCACTGTGCTTCTAGCCCAATCTACGTCAGTGAACCCACTCAACTGGATTTCATTGCCCTTAGTGTACTTCAACCCATATTTGACTGTCCCCTTCAAATATCTCAGAACATGTTTGGCTGCTGCCCAGTGAGCCCTCCTTGGTTCCACCATGAACTGACTGAGGGTATTCACTACATAACACATGTATGGTCTAGTGTTGACCAGTTACATCAATGATCCGATGAGCCGCCTATACAAGGTAGGGTGAGCCTCATCATCCTCTGATGTGTCTATCTTCTTCTAGTTTGTAATCATTGGCGTAGCCATGGGTTTACAGTGTTCCATTTGGAACCTCTTCAGGATCTCTATAGTGTATCTTCCTTGCCCAAGGAAAATTTCTCCCTTATGTTGCCAGACCTCCAAACCAAGAAAACAATGCATTTGCCCCAGATCCTTCATGTGAAATTCGGTAGCTAGATTCTCCTTACAGTCTTTGATGAGCTTAGATGATCCAGTAAAGAACAGATCATCTACATATAATACCAAGATTAGCAGCTCATCCCCTACTCTCAGATAGTAGAGGTTGGGATCTACATCACTCTTGACGAATCCCATCTTCTGCAAGTAGCTATCAATTTGCCTATACCATGCTCTGGGGGCTTGCTTTAGTCCGTACAGGGATTTTTTAAGCCTGCATACATGAGTCTTCTGCTCATGTGTCTCAAAGCCCTCTTGCTGTTTTATGTACACTTCCTCTTCTATCACCCCATTCAAGAACATTGTCTTGACATCCATCTGGTGAATCTCCCATCCCATCTGCGCTGCGAGAGAGATGATGGATCTGATTGAAGTGTATTGAGCTACAAAGGCGAAGGTTTCTTCATAGTCGATCCCTTCTTTCTGTGCATACCCCGTAGCCACAAACCTGCCTTTGAATTTCTCTATGCTGCCATCTGCAACATACTTGATCTTGTAGATCCACTTGGATCTTACAACTGATCTGTTCTGAGGTCTAGGGACTACTTCCCATACATCATTTGTCATGATGGAGCTATACTCCACCATGGCATCTACCCACACCTGAAGTTGAGCTGCCTCCCGAAAGCTTGAGGGTTCTTCGACCTGTGCTACCGGTGCTTTGGTACCTGTTAGGTTGCCTACTTACCCTCTTCATATCTATAGGGACTCCAACAAATTCTTCTGCATCCCTCAGAATTTGTTGGAGCTCTCTGCTCGTTCTCCCACTGGTAGTGGGTGGATTTGTCTGCCCTCCTGCTTGCTCTTCTTCGGAAGAACTTTCCTCAGAATACTTGTGCCGTGGAGAGGCACTCAAGCCATCCTTTGTAGGCCACTGAGGCTGAACTAGTGGATCTTCCTCAACCTGCGTATCTGTAGCCATTTCCCGGGATCTTCTGATGGCTCTCTCCTCCATGAATTTTACGTCCCGCCTTACTACGATCTTCCAGTTTTCCGGAATGTAGATGCGATAACCTTCGCATTTTCACTATAACCCACAAAATAGCCCTTCTCCACAGTCTGATCCAACTTCTTCCTCTTTTCATTCGATACGTGGAAATACACTATACTGCCAAATATCCTGATATGGCTCACCTCAGGCTTGCTGCCTATGAACACACTTTCAGGGGTTACCTTCCCCAACGCTGTATGGGGCACCCTGTTCTGCACATACACAACTGTATTGCAGGTTTCTGCCCATAGAAATTTGGGCATGTCTTGGTCATATAGCATCACCGTTGCAGCTTCTACAATGGTCCCGTTCTTCCTTTTTGCAACTCCATTCTGCTCTGGCTTGTATGGAGTTGTCCATTCTCTCTTGATGCCTTCCTTTGCACAGAAACTGGTAAAGTCTTTATCAATATACTCTCCACCATTATCTGATCGCAACTTCTTGATCTTTTTTCCGGTTAAACTTTCTACCAACGCCTTGAATTCTTTGAAACGCTCAAAGACTTCATCTTTGGTTTTAAGAAAGTAAACCCAAGTTTTCCTGGAATGATCATCAATAAAGGTAGCAAAGTACTTTGCACCACTGAGAGCAGGCGTGGACATTGGACCGCAGATGTCTGAGTGTATCAACTCCAATACACTTTTGGCCCTACTGCTGCTTCTTGGAAATGCTGCCTTGACATACTTCCCTAGTACGCACCCCCTGCAGACCTCATCTTTCCTTTTGCTAAGTTCTGGAGCTCCCATGATAGTCTTCTTGAGAACCTTCAAGGCTCCATGATGTAAATGCCCCATCCTTCTGTGCCATAATTCATTCAGATCCCTTTCATCCGTACTGCCAATTAGTGCCATTAGCGACTCAAGCTGGAGCTTATATAATTTATTGCTTCTCACTCCAATTTGTGCCTTCCTTTTCCAGCTAGGGTGTTTGACATAAACTTTATTTCCAATAAAGTATACGTCATAACCCTTGTTTTGGAGCTGAGATACCGAGAGTAAGTTCATCCCCAAACTCGGTATATGCAGAAGGTTTGTAGTCCGAATCTTGTTGCCAACTTTTGTCTGGAATATTATGGTACCTCTTCCAACGGGGGTACACTTGGCCTTGTTTCCCATTATGATATGGAAATTCATTTGCTCTTCTCGGTAGCTCGAAAAACATTCTCGAACTCTCGTCATATGAGCAGATGCTCCATTGTCAATATACCAAACTCTTGGAAAGGTCGTCAGGAGGTTACAATCTGCCCTACAACAAACTGTTGTTCACCAGGCTCACCACCAACCCACCAAAACTCCAGCCAATCTCGCTGCCAAGTCAGTCAAGAGCACATCTCCATGTCTTCATTTGAACCCTCTGCTGCATGATCTAGACACCCAAACTCCCTCTGAGTTGCTTCACTGTGTACACTTTGATTCATTGTCCCGCAAAGTAGCTCAAATATGCTCTGATACCATGTTGAATTTCCACAATCTTGGGTCTAGGATAGAATCTTAAAATCTTTGATGCTACCAAACCAAGAATCTAAACTAGAATTACATTGCACAACAGAATATATAAAGCAGTAAATCACATATGCACAAAATATAGAAAACTTTTTAAAATTTTCAACCCAACTTCGTTATATTAATCCAACTGATATAATACAACAATCTAGGGCTTCTGTACTAGGGATAATGGCCCTCATACATCCACTAGTACAAGATACAGAACAAGATACTCTGACCATCTCGCTGATGTAGTGTGTTACCTCAGCTCCTCTCGGTCGTACCCTGTACCTGCTCGGTCCTTTGGCTCCTGATCTAGAACTCTTGCCTCTATCAATGCTCCAAGTCCATCTAACCCCTAAACCACGACTATCAATATGCTCACTAGTTGATTGTTCGTCCACCAACGCATCAACACATCGAGACTCCGAGTTGTTCACATTATAACAAGATGTCCATCTCCCACAATGAACACGGGCTAGGAGGACTGCCCATCATCTGCTGTATACGTCCTTCTCCACACACAAGTCTCAGGCTCCACAACTGCTCCTCTGGTTCGTCAACCCTTGAGCACAACAACTTCCACTCTAGCAACTACCTTTGTCCATCAAATTGTTTCACACCGGGCTCCAACTTGGACACTATCACGCTGTCCTCCAGCAGACCATAAGTGCCTAATCTCGTTCACACTTGGTCCACTCTCACACTGCCCTCCAACAGTCCACGAGTGTGCAAGTCCACGCTGTAGCATCTGCACCTAGTTAGGGAATCCTCACACCTAGGAGACCCTTACACACGGCTGCCAACAAAATTCTCATCAACTGCCCTTTGCTTCTGCAATAGAGGAGCTATTGCACAAATCTAGGCTCCAACAAATATTGCAACATTTGCTCACTGATTAGGGCACCTGACAGTCCATGTCGACCCAATCACATGGAACCCACAAGCTGCCTATAATTTTGTCCAATCACTATGGAAACTACCCACTGGTTAGGGCTTCTAACCAACATGTTAGCCTTTCCTTCTCGGCTTCCACCGGCTGCACTATTATCGATACAAAACTAACCCAAAAAAGCAGATCCAACACACATTTAATGCTGCTGCAATATTGCTGTACTGTTTTCCTAGGTTAGGGCAAGTGCATGCTGCAACGACCCTTCATAAACCAACCTAATAGCCTACTCTTTGTTGCGGCCCAGGCAAGGTGAGATGGCCTCCTTGTGGGCTGTTGTTCTGGGCAAGTGGCAACCCTTAACACCCCAACGCTGGCCTGTTTTGGAGAGGTTAGGCCTGTGACCTACCTTAGTTTGCTGCGGCTCCCCAATAGTCCTCCAAAACAACCTCCTCTTACCTCTGTTTGACCCTCAAACAAGCCCGCAAGCATCCACAACAGTTTCGACCTTCCAACTCTTATCCTCGGTTTCCTACAACATTCCGGTCACCTAAAACAACCCTAGAAACAGTGCATACCCTCGTTGTTCCTTCCTCCTTGTTGCAGCCAAGATCTCTCTCCTTCAACGAGCTAATCTTCACATATGTGTTGCACAAATGGATGAGCTAAAAAGCTCCACAACACCTCCTATATATACACATAAAGGAGGGCTTCTTCCAATGTCACAATAGGGCTTCCACAATTGTCACATGTCATTTTTACACCAAGCTGACCTTGACACACGTGTAAACCCCACAATTAATCTTCAAAAATTTATATCTCCACTTTTACAACTCGGAATCAGACGATTCTCATTGCGTTAGATTCATCTCGCTGAGAGCTATCATCCTCACCCATCACATGTAGAAATGTGCTCATGGAAATGCCCCAAAACACGATTGGTGCAAAACCCCATGCTTGGGTTCCAAGCCCACAAGTGACTTTTGTGGCACTTTGCCTACCAATCCCCGAACCCTAGGGCTTGGAGTACCTTCCAAGCTACACAAAATCAACAACATGCATATCAACCAATCAATCGTAAGAGGGATCCTACTCGTGGGGAAAGGATGAACCACATCCCATCGACATGTCAACCATCAATCGTAGGGGATGAGCATCCTACATGTGGGGAAAGGGTGAACTGTTGAGATTTTCGGGGTAGCATCGGATGTGCTCTAGCTTCGAAATTTTGTGGAGGAGCTAGAGTACATGAGATCTCCAAGACCTAGAAAGCGTTTGGACAAATTCCATCTGGTTTGATAGTTATTCAAATAATTAATCTTTTTAATTAAGGACCCTAATCTAACTTAGAAAAATTAAAACATTAAAGTGAATTAAATTAAACATATGATGAGAATGTTCTAAGTGACGTGGATCAAGCATCTTCTAATCTTAACCATTGATTAGAGATTAGATCATGGCCGTTGGTTTGCCAACGAGAAAAGTATAAGAGAAGGGCTTGGGGTCAGTTGGAGAACACACACATTGGCAGAACACTGAAACTAAGTCGAAATTCTAGGGCGTGATTTGCTAAGAATTTCGAAGCGAGTTTGCAGTGCAGTGAGGGGCAGAGATTAGCAAGGGATGATCTAATCCGTGGCCAAGAATACAACGACAGAGAGGCAGTGTACCAGGCAGTGCAGAGGCCAGCCAGAGATACGCAGTTCAGCTAGAGCCATGCAAAAGGCAACATAGAGGCAGCGACAACCCTTTAGGGGTGACGCAGGCCCAACTAGGGCAACGCAGGGGCAGCGTAAGCCCTGAGAGGCTGACGCAGGCACATCCAGGGTAGAGCAGAGGTTGACGTAGAGGGCTGAGGGACAGTGTTGGGGTTTCCAGTGGGCCAGAAAGGGCTCGAGTTCTGTAAATCCCATTTGTGGGTGTGAATCAGCCATATTTTCTGTCTTCGAGTGAAAGATGTATTATTGCTGTGAAATTTCTCTGTAGGGCGAACCATTTTGGTGTCCACATATTGTTGTATTCAGATTCTGCATAATAATAAAACCCTCTAGAGCTAGCTGTACCGGTTTTCCCGCATTGGGTTTTTCCGGGGACATTTGTCTGAAAAAACTGTGTCCCTTTGTTATATGTGCGTAATGTTTAGTAAATGATCTGTAAATGTGTAGGCTGCAGTTGTGTTTACTTTGCTGATTTTACTGAATAATTCAGAAAAATAACTTCTAATCTAAATCAAGTAGGAAAAGTAAATCAAGACACTGCAGTAGGATTTCTGTTTAGAAATTTTCACATGAACCACGTCCCACTGACATGTCCACATGCAGATGCCATAATGCATCTCTCACGGGGGTATCCGCAGGAGAAGGTGAACCACTCATCCTGCTCATATGCCATAAGAGAAGGTGAACCACTCATCCTATGCATATGTCATCAACAGTAGGGGAAGGTGAACCATTCAACCTACATACATGTGTCCGCAATTTTAGGGGAAGGTGAACCACTCAGCCTATATGCCAACCATCATGGGGTATCATAGGGGAAGGTGAACCACTCACCCTACATACATGTGTCCGCAATTGTAGGGGAAGGTGAACCACTCAGCCTACACACATGCCAACCATCATGGGCTATCATAGGGGAAGGCGAACCACTCACCCTGTACATAGCGCACCACTTAGGGAAGGTGAACCACTCACCCCATGGTCACTCATAGCTCTAAGAAGTACCCTAAGTGTTGATTTCTGGTAGCATCGGATGTGATTTAAGTCTCAAATTTTGCAGGGCAGCTTAGACACATGTGTTCCATAGAACCCAGAAAGCGTTTTGGGAAATTCCACCCGGATTGTGTTTTATTAAAATAATTAATTATTTTTAATGGGAGCCTAAGTTTAAACTTAGGGAATTAAAATAATTAAAGGGTATTAATAAAACAGGCTATGAATCTTCTATAAAAGACGAAGATCAAGTCAAGTTAATCTTAGCTGTTGATTAGCGATTTAATCTCGATCGTTGAAGTCTCAACGAGAAGATTATAAGAAGGACTTGATGGGCATTTGGAAAGATACACTGGGTAGATACTCAGTTACCCAAGAAGATCGATTTTCTCACTGGCTGAAGTTCGGCAAGAGAAAATCGAATAGAGGGAGAGTTGCAGGTTGGAGAGAGAGGGCATCAGCAAAAGCTGAGAGTGCAGGATCGGACCAGAGGAAGCATCGCAGAGGTTGTGACGCAGTGGCAGGGACAACGCAGAGGCTGTGATGTTGGGACTACGTAGAGGCTGACGCATTAAG
This sequence comes from Pinus albicaulis, assembly GCA_034641835.2. NCBI lineage: Eukaryota > Viridiplantae > Streptophyta > Pinopsida > Pinales > Pinaceae > Pinus > Pinus albicaulis. Next base: position 1,393,766,781 of record CM076580.1, read on the forward strand.
AAGCAGAGAAGCAATAGGGCCTTTCCAGGGTTAGAATTTCATTGTGGAGCGTGTGAGAAAATTGTTTGTAAATTTCTCACAGATGTTCCTCTTCTATTTTGTTGGTTATATTTTGTACAAGAGATTTTGCTGAAGAATAATAAAGAAACCCTCATCTGTTGCACCGGTTTTCCCACATTGGATTTTTTGGGGGACGATTGTCCAAAAATAACTGCGTCACTGTGATTGTACTTGTGCTAGTATTTTCCTTGTATTTACTTTCCGCAGAATTTTTAATTGTGAAGACTGCTGTATATTTCATTTCGATATTTACCGTAGCACACGATAAATAATTAGTTTAGTTAAATTACAAATAGAAGAAATCTAATCAGTTGTTGCAGTAGGATTCTGGGTAGCATGGTATCGGAGCAATGGAAACAGATCCAGAAGAGCCAACACTGAACAAAAGAGGGAGATCAGGATACTGCGTAGGCATTAAATCGAATCCCCTAAGGGATTACGTAGTCTAGTCTAGGAGGGAAAATTTTCTTGGGAAAATCTCTCTCTAAGTGAGTTGGCAGAGAGAGATTTTCGGATCGGAATTTGCTAGTGACAGAGGGAGCAACGCAGAGTAGTCTTCAGGTGGGACGCAGTTTTTGCTGGGAAGCAAAAGCATCAGAAATCGAAGGAAAAATAGCACAGATAAGTATAGAAAATCTAGATCTCTTTGAATTATCTTCCAGATTCGAAGAAGACTTCGCATGCTTGTCAAGTTCAACATTTGCAGGTGTTTGGTACATTGATAGCGGGGCTTCAGCTCACTTGAATGGAGTATGAGAATATTTCTTGAGCTATCAGGAAGAGAAAATGGACTTCCATATCACTATGGGAAATAAAACGAAATGCACTCTAGTAGGGAGAGGCACCATAGCGTTTATGACGGAGGCAGGAACCAACATCAGAGCCACTAATGTGCTGCATGTGCCCGGGTTAGGAATGAATATGATTTCAGTGTCCCAGCTACAGGACAAGGGATACAATGTATACTTCATTGGAACGAAGGTATACGTTAAACATCCAAGTTGGAAGAAGATGAGACAAATTGGAGCTCAAAGTAATAGACTATACAGATTGCAGCTTGAGTCTCCAATGGCACTGATAGGCAACAATATTGATGGACAAAAAGATCTGAATGAACTATGGCACTGATAGGCAACAATATTGATGGACAAAAATATCTGAATGAACTATGGCACAAGCAAATGGGACACTTGCACCACGTAGCACTAAGGATGCTCAGAGAGATTCTAGAGTTCCATTCCTCAGTACTGAGCATGATGACATATGCAGAGGATGCGTACTAGGAAAGTATGCTAAGGCATCTTTTCCAGAAATGACAACCGAGTACAAGGCACATTAGGATTGATACACTCAGAAATTTGTGGCCTAATGTCCACTAGAGCTCTTAGCGGTGGCGAATACTTTGTCACCTTCATTGATGATTACTCCAGAAAAAACTTGGATCTACTTCCTAAAGACCAAGGATGAGGTCTTTGATTGGTTTGGAGAGTTTAAAGCTCTCGTGGAGAACATGACAGGGACAAAGATAAAGGTATTATGCTAAGATAACGGTGGAGAATATACAGACAAAGACTTCACATATTTCTGCGCAAAGGAGGGCATCAAAAGAGAGTGGACAACTCCATACAATCCACAACAGAATGTAGTAGCAGAGCGGAAAAATAGAACTATTGTTGGGGCAACAAAGGCTATGTTATATGACCTAGACTTGCCTAGATTCTTATGGGTAGAGGCATGTAACACAACAATGTATATTTAGAATAGAACCCCTCACAAAGCATTGGGGAAGAAAATGCCTGAAGGAGTCTCCACAGGGAGAAAGTCGGAAGTGAGCCACCTCAGGATATTCGGAAGTTTGGCATTATGTCACATTCCAGATGAGAAGCATAGTAATCTGGATTAGACTGTAGAAAAGGGGTATCTCGTAGGATATAACGAGACCTAAAAAGCATACAAAGTCTACATTCCTAGCAGCAGGAAAATTGTAGTAAGGTGAGATGCAAAGTTCATGGAAGATGGAGCTTTTAGGAAATCTTGTGAGATGCGAGCAGAAGATTAATCAACAAATGTTTCTTTAGTCCAACAACAGCATGGGCAGTAGGGAGGATAGGCAAGAGGACAAACACCAAGATCAAGTACAATGATCAGTACCAGGATTTCCTCAAGAGGAGAAGATTCTGAAAGTTCTCAGTAGATGGAACAACAAGAACAGGAGGAGGAATTGAGAGAGCCTCCTACCACCACTAGTAGAACTAATAGGGAGGTACGATAAACACTGAGGGATGTAGAGGAGTTCATTGGAGCTCCCTGGACTGACAAAATGTAGCATATACAAATTAACAGATACCAAGCCTTGGTAGCTACATGGTAGAAGAGTACAGTTCTATCATGACGAATGATGTTTGGGAAGTTGTACCTAGATCTGAGGATAGATCAGTTGTAGGATCAAGATGGATCTACAAGATCAAGTATGTTGCAGATGGTAGCGTGAAGTACAAGGCTAGGTTCGTGGCAAAGGGGTACGTGCAGAAAGAAGGAATTGACTATGAGGAGACCTTTGCCCCTTTAGCCAGATATACCTCCATTAGATCTGTCACATCCCTAACATCTCAGATGGGATGGGGATTCACCAGATGGATGTCAAGACAACATTCTTGAATAGGGTGATAAAAGAGGAGGTGTACATAAAACAATCTGAAGGCTTCTAGACCCATGAGAAGAGAACTCATGTATGTAGATTGAAGAAAGCCATGCATGGGCTCAAGCAGACACCCAAAGCATGGTATGGTTAGATTGATAGCTACTTGCAGCAGTTGGGATTCGTCAAGAGTGATGCAGATCCCAATCTCTACAATTTGATGGTGGAGAATGAGCCACTAATTCTCGTATTATATGTAGATGATTTGTTTCTTACAGGATCATCTAGGCTTATAAAGGACTATAAGAAGAATCTTGAAGCAGAATTCGACATGAAGGATATGGGGCTGATGCACTATTTTCTAGGGTTGGAAGTTTGGCAGAAAAATGGAGAGATCTTCCTTGGGCAAGGAAGATATGCTACATAAATTCTGAATAGATTTAGAATGCAGGATTGCCGACCCATGGCGACGCCTATGATCACCAACTGGAAGAAAATAGATGCATCAGGGGACAAGGAAGTGGAATCCACTTTGTACAGACAACTTATTGGGTCACTCATGTATCTGGTCAACACCAGGCCAAACATTTGTTTTGCTGTCTGTTGACCACTAGAGTGGCACTTGATGATAATGAGAAGACTCCATGCCCAAGGATGAACCAGGAGACATTTGTACCATCAGATATCATCAGTTCAACAGAGTTTTTAAACTCTATTTCTACTTCTTATCATTTTCTCTTGTACCCAGATTCCACGCCCTACGGGGAATTGTAATAAGTGATGCTAGTAATGATGAGTTTTGAGTCAGTATTGAGTCTGTAATAGGCCTAGGTAGCCTGGGACCTTTCCAACAAGTGAGTATTACTCTGGGAGGTTTTTTTTACTTGGTTAATTATCATCTCCCTACTAGGAGTTAATAATTAATTGAGTTTTTTCCTTCAATTTTACCCCAAAGCCGAAGTACGACTTGATGGTGAGGCTTTGGGTGACTCCTAGTGTCTAGAGTCAATGTATATTACCATACTAGATTACACAAAAAATTTTGTGGAATTTGGTTAGGTCTAGGTACTGATTTTTTAATTTTTTAGATTTCCCGCAAGTCGAAAATTGCAATAAAAATTGTAATTGAATTGTAACAAGTGTTGTCTAGAGAAGTTGTATGGGGTATGAGTAATCAAAATTACACCTCTCACGCTCAACTTTCTACTATGACACACTTTGAGGGGTTAAAAATGTGTTTTGAGCGCTCAAAACCCACTTTTCCTAAGTTTAGTGGGAAATCTGGCAATTAATTAAGCCAGAAATTAAATAAATGGAGAAAAATAAATATCCACACATGCTAAATGAGGTGGAAATGAGGTGGAGATTTTGGTGGGAAATTGTCTGGAACATAAATATACACATGTCATTTCATCATAAAATTCGAATTTGGCACATAAGAGAAGAAAAAAATGATGCCCACTTGCCAGAATTCGATTTTTACACTTGGCATTGGAGCTCCACTTACCAAATTCGAATTTGCCTTGAGATCTCCTCCCTCTCACCACTTGGCATATGGTTCTTCATTGGGATTTGCTCCCAACTTTCTATATAATGGAGCCATGGGCTCTCATATTGTAATCATTATTTACTAGCTATTGTGTTTGCGGAAGCATTGCTGCCTTTGACACAGAAATATCAATAAAGACTTTGGGGTTTCATTCATGAGATGTTCCTCCTTTTGGAGTGATGAATTGTTGATCATTGGTATAATTCATTTTACTCATGCTTTGATCTAATTTGTTTCCATATGCTCTTGTAGATTTGTTAATATAGAGCTATCTTACATTGACATTTGATTTAGGAGTATGCTCTAGGTATAGAATGCTCTAGTTGGTTTCAAATAAATCTCTAGAGTTTCTTATCATTGTTTATTGCTAGATCTATATGGAACTAATTCTTGATTGAAGTTTTGTAGAGGGAACATCTTGTTGGGATCAAAGAGTCAAGTGTTGGGGAAAGTCTTTGGAGAGACCAACCCACTCTTGATACATTTTCAAAGGAGCTCTCATTTGTTCTTTGAACCTTCATAGTCTTATCTTACAAAGTGGTTTTGCAGGGGTTTTGAGACATAGCTTGTATACAAGCCAAATACTTCTAAATTTGAATATCTCTTAAAACATTATACTTCATTGCTTTCATTTGCTATCTAAGAGCTTGAATATGACTAAGCAAAGAGGAGAGTTTACTCGAACTCTTTGGCTTAGCTCTTTGTAAATTGTTGTGCAATATTTTGTAATTTTATCTATCTAATATTTGATTGGTTTTGTAGCCCTTTTTCGAATTTTTTCTTGTGACAGCTTGAGTGGACAACTGCAAGAAATTACTAACAAGTTGTTGCAGGACCTTTGGGTTGAATTTCAAATGAGAAAGATAACTCTCTCTTCTTTGGTTGTGGGCATAGAAGAGGCTTAGCTTCTCTTCTCCTATTGTAAAGTCTGAATTTATTTTGAGTTCTTAGAAATTCTCACCGAGGAAAAGTCTATGATCTCAATTTTTATTTGTAAAGACTTTCCTTGGTTTAGAAAAATCCTCATGGTCATTTCATTCTTGTAAAATTAATAAAAAATTTTGTTTTTGTTGTGGGAGCGTGGGTTTTACCCATTGGCATCCTTATCTCTCCATTCCAAAGGAGAGAATTTGTAGATGGATTGACTTAGTGGTTTTGACGTTTCCGTTTTTTTTTTTTACATCACATATGCATGCTCTAAGTGGAAAGTAACACAAATCGCATAGTCATTTAATTTCTTAATTTGCAATCTCATTTGCCATCACTTACTTATGTTTTTGTGATCTATTTCTCATTTGGATAAGTTTCACAATATACTACAAGTAAAGAAGCATAGCACTTTCAATTTATGGCAACTTGAGTTATTGTTCTAACTATGAAGCATATTTAATTGAATCATCTCCATCTTTTCAATAGCACTTGCAAACTCACTTTTATATCATTTAGGCATTTCACTTTTCATACTAGACTTGCATCTCTAAAATTTACCGCCAACTTAAGTTGGTTGAATAAACGTTTTAGGGACCCTCTACCTCTATGGACTCCTCACTGTGAGATCCAAATATTTGGGCGAGGGTGAGGTCTAAGGATTAGAGTTCAATTGTAACCTTGTTGTAGAACTAATTAATAAAATAAACCAAGAGCACTATCTCATCACATTTACTTGCAAAGTTCCTAAATTTTTGCTATCTTGATGGTTTAAAAATTCACATGCAAATATTATCTCAAGAAGCACTTTGGATGCAAGCATTTTAATTCCTTAAATTTTGCAACAAGCTTAATTCTATGGTACTTGAAAATTTGCTTCTACATACTACTTCATTGCATGTTGTCATCTTAATGATCATTATGCTTATGGATGATTGATATATCTCGTTTCATTGGCAAATACCCTTATTTGGTGTTGCAAATTTAATTTCATATTGTGATCTTGGTCTAACACTTCCTTTGTGGGATTATTGTCATTATATCTTGAATTTCATTTTTGAGCAAGCATTTGTTATCTACTTTAAAGCACTGGTCTATATTTTGAACACGTCATTGAATATTGCTCATATACTTATATGCTTGTTTACATATTGGAAATCGAGTCATCTTTGATAAGTAATTCCTTCTTCTCCTAGAAATCTCACATCTTTAACTTAGTTTTCCTTTAGGGACCACCCCCCTTAGCTAACCTAGGAGATAGCTTAAACGAAGAGAGTTGGGAATAGGTGACAGCGCCTTCTCTGAGTTCCTTGCCACCAACCACACCTGTGGGGTTGAAGGCTTTTTCCCACTAACTGTAGGTAGGTGTAGGCGGCAAGCGATAACATTTTTTGGCGCCGTTGCCGGGGACAAGTCTTCTTGTACCTGGGAAAACGACTAACTTTTAGTTTTGGCATTTTTTGAATTTTAGATTTAGATTCTTGCTCAAGTGGCGACTCCACTCAATCCTAATTTTGCAAGAGTTTCTACTAGGAGAAATTCAAGTGGTCTAGTTAGCCCCTCTCCTGATCTTGAAAGGGTTTTTAGAGAGAGGTTAAATAGACTTTCTCATAGTAGAGCTCTTGCTAGTCTTGGGCAAGAGGCTATTTCTGACATTCATTTGCTATTTCAAGGACAAGTTGAGCCTAACATCATGAATGATCTTTTTGCTCCTTGTAACTTTACTAACATTAATGGCTATCCTCACAATATCCCTGACAAGGCTATTGAAAAGTTGCCTTCTTTTCAAGGTCACAATGCCATTAGCGCTGCATCACATGTGAAGAACTTTAATGTTTGCATCTTTAAGTGGTGTAACGTTGCTAACTATGAGGATGTAAAGATGAGGCTTTTTGTTCTCTCTTTAGAAGAGGATGCTCTTGATTGGTTCACTGAACACCTGCAAACTCGTATAATTCTTTACAAGCGATTGTTAATGCTTTCATGGGAAAGTATGGAGAGAGAAGAGAGAATAGTCATTTGATTAGTGCCATTAGCACCATGAAGAAAAATGAGAATGAAACCATGGAGGAGTTTAACAAGAGATTCAATGAATTGGTTAAAAGCATGCCTACTACTGTTAAACCTCCTGATGAATTTCTCTTATGTTCCTATTTGGATTCTTTTGGTGTTGACACTGCTTATGAGTTGAGAAGAAAGGAGCCTACAACTTTGGGTGTAGCTCAAACTGAAGCCTTGAAAATGGAGAGGGCCAGAAAGCAATCAGGAAAATCTGAGATTCCTGGTTTCACTAGAGGGCCATCGAAATCGAATGATTCCAAAGGCAAGGCCAAGGAAGAGGCTACCCATGATCCTATTAAGGAATTAACTCAACTTATCAAGAGCATGGAAGCAAATCACACTAAAGAAATGCAAGCCATGCAAAGTAGATTGGTGGCCATGGAAAGATCGCAAGTGCAGAGATTCCAACCTAGGCCAAATAATGGATGGCAAAAGCATAAAGGCCCTCAACAAGATTATAGGCCTCCAAATCCATTGGAATCCACCAACATGGTAGATCAAATTCCCCCTTTTTGTAGGCCATTTAATGAGTTCCATGAAGAAGCCACATGCCCATATGTAAAGAGAAATATGGAAAGTAGCATGTTGGGAGATGAACATGTAGGAACTAGTGGTCAAATCAATATGTTCTCCATGGAAGATCAATTATACACCATTGAAAGAAATCAAGAGATTGACCATAGTCCTAATAATCTTGGGGTTGACAATATGATTGCAAATTTTGACAAAGTCATTAAGATTTTTGGGGAAAGGCCTACATCTGGACAAATTCTTGCTATGGCAAAACAGAAAGGGATGACTTATCAGAGAAGGGATATTCAAGATCGGAATAATCACAGAAATTTTTCTCCTCCTACTTCAGAATTAAATTTTGACTTGGGCAATTGGGTGAATAATGCAAAGGTTTCTATCCCAGTGACAGAGCTTTTAAAAATACCATCTCAAAGGGCCAAGTTACTAAGTGCACTTGAAGTTACTCAAGGGAAGAGAAGCCTAATAATGAACAAGAAGATGAAGAAATTATATTGAAAAGTATGAACTGTTATGTGGGGAACGAAGATCATCTACCATTTTATGTTTCTTTGATAGTGAATGATCGTCTTTTACACAATTGCATGCTTGATTCAGGGGCTTCATCAAATGTCATGACCAAGAAAGTCATGGAGCAACTGAATTTAAGGGTATCTAGGCCCTATCACAACATATGTTCAATGGATTCTAAAAGAATTGAAGTGTGTGGGATAATTAAAGATTTACAGGTTTTCCTAGCCGCATACCCAGACAGAATAATGACTATGGATATTGTTGTGATAGATGTTCCTGATTCATGGGGAATGCTCCTATCAAGAAAATGGGCATCAGATTTGGGTGGTAGCCTTCAAATGGACTTGTCATATGCCACCATCCCCATGCCAAATGATACCTTTGTCAGACTTGATCGGGAGTTAGAGAAAAGATATCATGTTGAGGATCCAAGGAGACCCAACAATGAGATTATCTATAGATCATGCCAGACAGGAAGTGATTTTGTGTTGACAAATTTTCTTCCCCCCTTAACAGAATAGATGCAAAATAAAGAGATTAGGCATAGCTCAAAAGGCTTGGGTACTTCAAATCTTCCATCAAAGCATTTTCAAGACAGAGCAGTAGGATTGACAGTGATTGCATCATCATCGCCATCCCAACTAACCAAGAAGAAAAGAAAAAAACGAAAAAAGAAAAATGATATAAAAAATGAATCACCAATTTTGAGCAGGATCAAACCTCAACGCATCAAAAGTCGAAAAAGGAAAAGGAAAAGGTTTGGTGTATCTGATGGCCACAAACAGGTTAACAGTGGGGCAAGTCATAGTCCTAAGATAGTCAGAATTGGCCAAGGCACATCAGAGAAAGAGCCTATGGATTTTCCTGTGAGTAGGCAGGTTCTCAAGATGGATTTCACCGAAGACATTTGATGCCATGGGGCATCCTGTGTATCATATTCCTAACCCTATCCCTTGTAAATTTTGTTTAAGTAGTTTTATTTCATGAATAAATTGTTATTTATGTTTCCTAGAATAAATTTCCATTTCTGTACTGGATTTTATTTGATGTTATTTTGAATGGATACTGCTAATATATATCTTTGGTCGGTGGATGCGGATTCCAGGTTCTTGCACACTATCACTTCATATCTAGCATGCATCCCCATATGGAGCCAAATGTTGACCACTAGAGTGGCACTTGATGATAATGAGAAGACTCCATGCCCAAGGATGAACCAGGAGACATTTGTACCATCAGATATCATCAGTTCAACAGAGTTTTTAAACTCTATTTCTACTTCTTATCATTTTCTCTTGTACCCAGATTCCACGCCCTACGGGGAATTGTAATAAGTGATGCTAGTAATGATGAGTTTTGAGTCAGTATTGAGTCTGTAACATGCCTAGGTAGCTTGGGACCTTTCCAACAAGTAAGTATTACTCAGAGAGGTTTTTTTTACTTGGTTAATTATCATCTCCCTACTAGGAGTTAATAATTAATTGAGTTTTTTCCTTCAATTTTACTCCAAAGCCGGAGTACGGCTTGATGGTGAGGCCTTGGGTGACTCCTAGTGTCTAGAGTCAATGTATATTACCATACTAGATTACACAAAAATTTTCGTGGAATTTGGTTAGGTCTAGGTAGTGATTTTTTAATTTTTTAGATTTCCCGCAAGTCGAAAATTGCAATAAAAATTGTAATGGAATTGTAATAAGTGTTATCTAGAGAAGTTGTATGGGGTATGAGTAATCAAAATTACACCTCACGCTCAACTTTCTACTATGACACACTTTGAGGGGTTAAAAATGTGTTTTGAGCCCTCAAAACCCACTTTTCCTAAGTTTAGTGGGAAATCTGGCAATTAATTAAGCCAGAAATTAAATAAATGGAGAAAAATAAGTATCCACACATGCTAAATGAGGTGGAAATGAGGTGGAGATTTTGGTGGGAAATTGTCCCCACATGGGTTACCAACCATATACACATGTCATTTCATCATAAAATTCGAATTTGGCACATAAGGGAAGAAGAAAATGATACCCACTTGCCAGAATTCGATTTTTACACTTGGCATTGGAGCTCCACTTACCAAATTCGAATTTGCCTTGAGATCTTCTCCCTCTCACCACTTGGCATATGGTTCTTCATTGGGATTTGCTCCCAACTTTCTATATAATAGAGCCATGGGCTATCATATTGTAATCATTGTTTACTAGCTATTGTGCTTGCAGAAGCGTTGCTGCCTTATACACTTTCAGAAATATCAATAAAGACTTTGGGGTTTCATTCATGAGGTGTTCCTCCTTTTGGAGTGTGATGAATTGTTGATCATTGGTATAATTCATTTTACTCATGCTTTGATCTAATTTGTTTTCATATGCTCTTGTAGATTTGTTAATGTAGAGCTATCTTACATTGACATTTGATTTAGGAGTATGCTCTAGGTATAGAATGTTCTAGTTGGTTTCAAATAAATCTCTAGAGTTTCTTATCATTTTTTATTGTTAGATCTATATGGAACTAATTCTTGATTGAAGTTTTGTAGAGAGAACATCTTGTTGGGATCAAAGAATCAAGTGTTGGGGGAAGTCTTTGGAGAGACCAATCCACTCTTGATACATTCTCAAAGGAGCTCTCATTTGTTCTTTGAACCTTCATAGTCTTATCTTACAGAGTCGTTTTGCAGGGATTTACATAGCTTGTATACAAGCTGAATACTTCTAAATTTGAATATCTTTTAAAACTTTATGCTTCATTTATTTCATTTGCTATTTAAGAGTTTGAAGATGACTAAGCAAAGAGGAGAGTTTACTCGAACTCTTTGGCTTAGCCCTTTGTAAATTGTTGTGCAATATTTTGTAATTTTATCTATTTAATATTTGATTGGTTTTGTAGCCCTCTTTTCGAACTTTTTCTTGTGACAGTTTGAGTGGACAACTACAAGAAATTCCTAACAAGTTGTTGCAGGACCTTTGGGCTCTAAATTTCAAATGAGGAAGATAATTCTCTCTTCTTTGGTTGTAGGCATAGAAGAGGCTTAGATTCTCTTCTCCTATTGTAAAGTCTAAATTCTTTTGAGTTATTTTTAGAAATTCTCATCAAGGAAAAGTCCATGGTCTCAATTTTTATTTGTAAAGACTTTCCTTGGTTTAGAAAAGGCCTCGTGGTCATTTCCTTATTGTAAAATTAATACTGTTTTTGTTGTGGGAGCGTGGGTTTTACTGATTGGCATCCCTGTCTCTCCATTTCAAAGGAGAGAATTTGTAGATGGATTGACTTAGTGGTTTTGACATTTCCATTTTCTTTCACATCACATATGCATGCTCTAATTGGGAAGTAACATAAATCGCATAGTCCTTTAATTTCTTAATTTTCAATCTCATTTGCCATCACTTATGTTTTGTGATCTATTTCTCATTTGGATAAGTTTCACAATATACTACAAGTAAAGAAGCATAGCACTTTCAATTTATGGCAACTTGAGTTATTGTTCTAACTATGGAGCATATTTAATTGAATCATCTCCATCTTTTCAATAGCACTTGCAAACTCACTTTTATATCATTTAGGCATTTCACTTTTCATACTAGACTTGCATCTCTAAAATTTACCTCCAACTTAAGTTGGTTGAATAAACGTTTTAAGGACCCTCTACCTCTATGGACTCCTCACTGTGAGATCCAAATATTTGGGCGAGGGTGAGGTCTGAGGATTAGAGTTCAATTGTAACCTTGTGGTAGAACTAATTAATAAAATAAACCAAGAGCACTATCTCATCACATTTACTTGCAAAGTTCCCAAATTTTTTGCTATCTTAATGGTTTAAAGATTCACATGCAAATATTATTTCAAGAAGCACTTTGGATGCAAGCATTTTAATTCCTTAAATTTTGCAACAAGCTTAATTCTATGGTACTTGGAAATTTGCTTCTACATACTACTTCATTGCATGTTGTCATTTTAATGATCATTATGTTTATGGATGATTGATATATCTCGTTTCATTGGCAAATACCCTTATTTGGTGTTGCAAATTTAATTGCATATTGTGATCTTGGTCTAACACTTCCTTTGTGGGATTATTGTCATTATATCTTGATTTTTATTTTTGAGCAAGCATTTGTTATCTACTTTAAAGCATTGGTCTATATTTTGAACAAGTCATTGAATATTGCTCATATACTTATATGCTTGTTTACATATTGGAAATCAAGTCATCTTTGATAAGTAATTCCTTCTAATCAATTCTCCTAGAAATCTCACATCTTTAACTTAGTTTTCCTTTAGGGACCACCCCCCTTAGCTAACCTAGGAGATAGCTTAAACGGAGAGAGTTGGGAATAGGTGACAACACCTTCTCTGAGTTCCTTGCCACCAACCACACCTGTGGGGTTGAAGGCTTTTTCCCACTAACTGTAGGTAGGTGTAGGCGGCAAGCGATAACACTGTCAACACCCTTAGTCAGTTCATGGTGGAACAAAAAAGGGAACATTGGGCAGCAGCTAGGCACATTCTCACATATGTGCGTGGAACAGTCGGATATGGGTTGAAATACACCCGAGGAGATGATGTCAGATTGAGTGGGTTCACAGATGCAAATTGGGTAGGGAGTTTAGTAGACCCAAAATGTACCTCCGGGTACTGTTTCAGTGTTGGATCAGGAATGATTTCTTGGTGCAACAGGAAGCAGAAGTCAGTAGCTTTGAGCTCAACGGAAGTAGAATATATGGCAACCATCACAACAATGTGCGAAGCCATATGGCTTAGGAAGCTGCTTGTGAGCTTGTTCATTAAGAGGATGGAAGTGACCAATGTTTATTGTGATAATCAGAGTTGTATCAAGCTCTCTGAGAATCCAATATTTCATGATCGGTCGAAACACATAGATATCTGATGTCACTTTATCAGACACTGTGTTTAGCGTGGGGCAGTACAACTGCAGTATGTCCCCACAGGAGATCAGGTAGAAAACGTACTCACAAAGGCTATAGGAAGAGCTAAGTTCATTTAGTTTAGGGGGCAAATGGGTATGGTTGAGAACCCCTTTCAGTAACATAATCAGATGTAACTTTATCAGAGATTGTGTTCAGCGTGGGGCAATACAACTGCGGTATGTCCCCATAGGAGATCAGGTAGTAGACGTACTCACAGAGGCTCTAGGAAGAACTAATTTCATTCAGTTAAGGGAGCAGATGGGTATGGTTGAGAACCCGTTTCAATAGCAAAATCAAATGTGTCCTCAGTTACAACAACAACGGATAACAAAGTTGTAGTGTAGTAGCAGTTGGCAGCAGTAAGCAGGGTCAAAAACAACGCAGATGCAACAACACAGTAGGCAACAGTGTCAGGCATCAACAACGCAGAGGGAGATGTTACAAAATCAGTGTAGTGCTTCAACAAGATGCATTACTAGAGCACATTCCTCACTAAGAGAGTGTTGATTTCTTGTAGCATTTGATGTGCTCTAAGTCTCAAATTTTGTAGGAGGCTTAGACACATGTATTCCAAAGAACCCAGAAAGCGTTTTGGGAAATTCCACCCAGATTGTGTTTTATTAAAATAAATAATTATTTTTAATGGGAGCCTAAGTTTAAACTTTGGGAATTAAAATAATTAAAGGGTATTAATAAAAGAGGGTGTGAACCTTCTAGAAAAGACAGAGATCAAGTCAAGTTAATCTTAGTCATTGATTAGCGATTTAATCTCGATTGTTGAAGTCTCAACGAGAAGATTATAAGGACTTGATGGGCATTTGGAAAGATACACCGGTCAGATACTCAGTTACCCAAGAAGATCAATTTTCTCACTGGCTGAAGTTCGGCAAGAGAAAATCAAATCAGAGGGAGAGTTGCATGTTGGAGAGAGAGGGCAGATTAGTCCATAGGAGACAACGCAGATGCTGTGACGCAGTGACAGGGACAACACAGAGGCTATGATGCTGGGACTGCACAGAGGCTGACGCAGTGAGACACAAAGAAGCTATAGGGCCTCTCCAGGGTCAAAATTTCATTGTGGAGCGTGTGAGAAAATTGTTTGTAAATTTCTCACATATATTCCTCTTCTATTTTGTTGGTTATATTTTGTACAAGAGATTTTGCTGAAGAATAATAAAGAAACCCTCATCTGTTGCACCGGTTTTCTCACATTGGGTTTTTCTAGGGACGATTGTCCAAAAATAACTGTCATTGTGATTGTACTTGTGCTAGTATTTTCCTTGCATTTAGTTTCCACAGAATTTTTAATTGTGAAGACTGCAGTGTATTTCATTTCGATATTTACCGTAGCACACGATAAATAATTTGTTTAGTTAAATTACAAATAGAAGAAATCTAATTAGTTGTTGTAGTAGCATTCCGAGTAGCAAAATTTTCACACCAAGCCCCCAGGAGCTCCGAGAGTTCAGTGTCCAACTCATGCGGGACCCTCATAAGACGGTATTTCTACGAATCTAAGTCTCTCTTAGAAGTTTAAGAATTTGATCTTCCCTAAGGGCTTCGTGAGAATGTCTGCGACCTACTCATTAGTCCTGATGTGTTGGAGCCTTATTGTTCCCTGTTCTACCATAACCCGGATAAAGTGGTGCCTGATATCAATATGCTTGGAGTGGTCGTGGAACACAGGATTCTCTTAAAGGCGAATACCACTTCGGTTGTCGCAGTGGATCACTGTGGTATACATCACATGCTCAAATAGTTCACTAAAGAGCTTCCTCAACCAAACAACTTCACAACAAGCCATACTAGTAGCAATGTATTCGGCCTCGACGGTGCTTAAAGCAACAGATTTCTGCTTCCTACTGAACCAAGATATTGAAGCAGATCCCAATGAGAAGCAACATCCATATGTGCTCTTACGAGCCACCACACTGCCAACCTAGTTATCCATGTATCCTCAAATTCTGGGCAGTGTATCTCAAACCATGGTTGATTGTGCCCCGGAGATATCTCAAGAGATTCTTGGCAGCAATCGAATGTATGTGATGAGGGTCGGCCATAAATTGACTCAATATATTCACAGTGAAGCATATTTCTAGACAAGAGTTTACCAAGAACATCAGGGGCCCTACAAGTTTTCGATACTCGGAAGGATTCGCCAAATTGGGCCCAACAACACTTCCACTTAGCTTCTTGAAGTCGAGTTCCATCTGAGTGGACACAGACTTGCATTCCACCCTCCCACATCTCTCAAACAACTTCACAATGTATTTTCCTTGAGAAAGAAAAATCTCACCTGGCTTTTGCCAAACTTCCAAGCCAAGGAAGTAGTGCATCAACCCTAGGTCCTTCATCTCGAATTCGATAGCCAACTCTCTCTTGCATTGATAATTGAGAGGGTATGCACCTGTCAGAAAGAGGTCATCCACATAAAGTACTAGAATGAGAGGCCTGTCCTTTTCAACCTTGAAGTATAGGTACGGGTCAACTTTGCTTGTTGTAAATCCCAACTTCATAAGATAGCTGTCGATCCTCTCATACCAAGCCCTAGGGGCTTGCTTCAACCCATAGAGGGCTTTCTGTGCATCTGACGAAGATTCATCCTGCTTTCCTACATTATCAATATTGTCCTTCCTTGGGATAGCAAGATCTCTGACTTTCTTAAGGGCATAATTAGTGAAAACTTCTTCGAGTGTCTTGAAGTCCAATGCTTGATGTGGGCATCTGTGTTGAACATATACGACTGCGTTGGCATCTTCTCCCCTTAAGAACTTTCGTAGGCCTTGGTGATGAAGCATGGCACGAGTAGCTTCTATGATGGTTCGATTCTTCCTTTCAGCAACTCCATTTTGCTCAGGAGTATATGCAGTGGTGGTCTCCCTCTTAATGCCAGCTTCTCTACAATAGTCATTGAATTCATTTGATTCATATTCGATTCCATTATTGGTCCTCAATATTTTGATCTTCTTTCCTGTTTGATTTTCGAACAAGGCTTTGAAAGAGAGGAACCATTTGAACACTTCGTCCTTCTTCTTCAAGAAATAGATCTATGTTTTGCGAGAGAAGTCATCCACAAAAATTGCATAGTACAAGTATCCTCCCAATGATGTTATGGGCAATATACCAGATAGATCAAAATGGACCATTTGAAGAATGTTGTTAGATTGACTCTCACTTGAGGGGAATGGTCCCCTTGTATGTTTTCTAGCTGCACAACCTTGACAAACACCTTCATGATCTATGTTGAATTCGGGCATACCTGTGACCATCTTCCTTGCATCAGGTAAGGCTTTATAATGATCTATGTTGAATTTGGGCATATCTGTGACCTATGTTGCAGGAAACGTGGGTCCTACCTTCGTTTCAGCAAAGAAGCAAAACGAAAACACGTTTCACTGTACCATACGACCTGGAAATGTGTTTCCGGCCGTACTGGTACGTTTCTCGTTGGGGAAACGTGCCCCGTATGGTTGGAAATGCGTTTCCAGGCCGTATGACCGTGTTTCCGTCGATTTAACTTATTTTTTTAATTTTTTTGGTTTGCGTGTGTTTTAATATGCTTCTGTTGCTATTTTTGATGAGGATTTTGATAATGAGTATTGTTGAAATTTGGTACCGGAGGACAGGTGGTTCCCTAAGGCTTTGATCTTTGGCCTAGGGAAAAGTGTCCAAAAGAATTTAATTTTTCTCCTAAAGTAACTTTATAATTTTTTTTATAAAGTTAAATCTAATTTAAAAAGTGACTTAAGTGATAAAGTTACTAAAGTGACTTTATAAAGTTATAAAGTCAAATCTAATTTTAAAGTGACTTTAAGTGATAAAGTTACTAAAGTTAAAGTGACTTTAAATAAAGTCAATATAAAATTAGAAATGAAAAAGTGACTTTAGAAATAAAAGACTAAGTGGGTCTTTCTTAAAGTGGGGTGAATTAAAAAATAGAAAGTGAGATTTAAATGAGCATTTAATCTCAGCCCCAGATCTCAATCTATCTCAGCCATTGGATTTAGGGATTCCCCAAAAGTCACTTAGGGTTAGGTTAAAGGAGGAAAAGGAGGAAAAGGTCATTCATTTTTTCATGAGCAGATTGAGAGAGGAGGAGAGGGAGCTGAAGAGTGATTTCTGAGCAGAGGGAGAGCAGCAAAGGCAGCACAGCAAGTCCGTACAGCAAGAGAGCACACTTCCCAAGGCTGAAAAATCCGTACAACAGAGTTTATTGGCACATTAACCAAGGCAGAAAGTCCGTACAGCATTTGCTCGGTTTTCGAGAGAGGGGCAGCACTGTTTTCGAGAGCTGGAACAGCAGCAAGGAGCACGATTTTCAAGGCAGATTTTTCTGGGCACGAAAATCGAGAAAGGGGGCTGCTGTCCCATCCGTACGGAATCCGTACAGTCCGTACGGTCATTCTGGCACGTTTTTCGAGGCAGCTAAGACAGCATTTAATGCTGTAATTTCTCTGAAATATTTCTGTTTGCTGTTTGGCACGTTTTTCGAGGTGGAGGGTGGCACGAAAGTCAAGATAAGTGATTTTTGTGTTTGCTGTAATTTTCTGTGTATTACTGCTCACTGTAAAAGCATTTTTCAGAAATAAAAGAGAAGCTTCCAGACTGGTTTTCCCCAAGAGTTGTAGGGGGTTTTTCCAGGGTCATGTTGACCAAAAATATCTGTGTCAAATGTGTGAATGACTGTTTTTATGCTTGCTGATTTTTAATTCTGCATTTTCCAGCATTCTGAAAAATTTCCAGAATTTGTGTTTTCAACAAAATTTATTTTCCAGTTTGTTAAATGTATGGATATGGGAAAGGGCATTTAACTATTTTGGAGTAATAAGGTGAAAAACTGAAAACCAGGGTGGGGAACAAGAAATTTCTACATGGTATCGGAGCTTGAGTGCTGAAAGAGCAGTTTGGGACAGCAAGGAGAAAAATACAGCCTGCTGATTTTTCACTCAGAAAATTCCAGCAAGCTGATTTTTTCACAAACAGAATTTTTACCTTTACTACAGCAGTGCTATTTTTCAGTTTTAGGACTGCAGGATGTCTTTGGGACTGAGGGTGGAGGATAGGTTGGATGGGCATACCAATTACAGTGTTTGGAAGGAGAAAATGCAGAGTATCTTTGAGGAGGCGGAAGTCTGGGACATAATGGTGCATACCACACAGAACCCTGTAAATGTGCCTACTGATGCTACTCAGTTGGCAGCATATAATAAAAAGAACAACAAGGGTAAGAGACTGATTCTAGATGGAATCAAAGACCATTGCATTCCTCATTTGAGAGGAAAGAGAAATGCTCATGAGATGTGGACAGCATTGACCAACCTCTACCAGAGTACCAATGAAAACTGAAAAATGGTCCTGAAGGAGAAGCTGAAGAACATTAAGATGGGTAAGACTGATAGTGCAGCTGGATATATCACAAAGATTACTAATGTGAGAGATGAGTTGGTAGCGATTGGAGAGGCCATTCCACCCACTGAGTTGGTGCAGATTGCAGTGAATGGCCTCCCCAGTTCATGGATGAACTTTGCTGATGGGGTTTGTGCACGTGAGACCCTTCCCACATGGGAGAGGTTTTGGGATGATTGCATTCAGACAGAGATCAAGAAAGGTCATCTTGGGGCAGCCAAGCCAGTTGAGCAGGATGAGGATGTAGCACTGTTGGCTGGAGGCAAGAAAGGCAAAGGGAAGAAGCAGGCTTCCACAAGCAATGGTGGGGGCAAAGGCAAAGGTAAAGGTAAACAGGATAACACAGAGAAGGACTATTCCAAGGTGAAGTGTTGGAATTTTCAAAAGATGGGACACTATGCAGTTGTGTGTCCGGAGAAGAAGAAGAAGAAGGCAAAGAACCAGAGCATGGCAGCTTCAGCAGAGGTTGAGGACTTTACAGATCGCTTTGACCGGGAGTTTGGGTTCATTGCATGTGAGTCCTCTAGTGCAGGATCACCTGCCACACAGGTTCAGAGGGAGCATGCATTTCCCTCGATTAGCGGAGCATCTTCGGGTATCTAGTATGTGGACAGTGGTGATTCACATCATATGACAGGAGTCTGTGAGTACTTCTCAGAGCTTTCAGAGAGTGGCATTGATATAGAGGTAGTACTCGGTGATGACAGAGTTGTTAGAGCAGTCGGTGTGGGAACACTGACATTTCAGAGGGAGTCTAAACCTCCCTTGAAGGTGTCAGATGTTCTTTATGTGCCAAGGATGAGGAAGAACCTCATATCCGTCTTAGCTTTGGAGGACAGAGGATATGAGATACTATTCAGGGGTGGACAGGTGCTGATGTATCCCAGGGGCGCTCCAGCTGATTCAGCTAGAATGATAGGTGTACGCCATGCAAAGGTGTACAAGTTTGCATTTCAGCCCCTTTTGGCATTGAGCAGTAGTACCGACAGCAGAGCTATCAGTTCTGAGCTGTGTGATATTTGGCACAACAGGATGGGGCACATGTATCATGGATCCTTGAGGACTTTGCGGGAGATCACTACAGGTGTGCCAGATTTCAGTACTGATCACTTTGATACTTGCAGAGGATGTGCGATGGGCAAGTTTGCCAAATCCTCTTTTCCCAGCAGTGACAACAGAGTAACTGGGATACTTGATCTGATTCATTTCGATGTGAGCGGTTGGATGTCTCATGTTTCCTTGAGTGGATATGAGTACTATGTTTTATTCATTGATGATCACTCCAGGAGGAGGTGGATTTATTTCTTGAAGACCAAGAGTGAGGTCTTCAAGCGGTTTTAGGAGTTTAGAGCTCTTGTGGAGACACAGACAGGTCGAAAGATCAATTCCCTGAGGTCGAACAATGGGGGAGAGTACACCCTTGGAGATTTTGTTGACTATTGTGCAGAGGCATGCATTAGGAGGGAGTTCACTATTCCTTACAACCCCCAGCAGAACGGCGTTGCAGAGAGGAAGAACAGATCCATTGGAGGGGCTGCCAAAGCCATGTTACATGATCAGGGTTGCCATTGTTTTTGTGGGCAGAGGCCTGCAACACAGCTGTTTACTTGCAGAACAGGAGTCCGCATCGTGCCTTGGGGCACATGACTCCGGAGGAGGCTTTTTCTGGGAAGAAGCCTGATATTGGTCATCTTCGCATCTTTGGGTGCATTACATACTCCTACATACCCAAGGAGAAGAGGACCAAACTAGAGCCCACCGCAGAGAAGGGTATCTTTGTGGGCTACAGTGAGACCTCCAAGGCCTTTCGGATTTACATTCCTACACAGAGGAAAGTTGTTGTCAGGCGGGATGTGAAGTTCGAGGAGGACAGGGCCTTTAGGAGGTCACGGTGATAGAGCAGAGTCCGGACCCCACCAGACCTCGCCGTTGTTAGCTGAGTCACCAAGGATCCGAAAGGCGGGGTGATCGGGAGGATCCGGAGGCACATCTATGACGATGTCAAGTTCGCTGCTGCGCGTTCGCAGTCGCAGGGGTGGTGCTATGCGCATGCGTACAGCCCACGCAGGCGTCGACTGGGGAGTCCATCGATGGACAAGCCCACACGGGCGTACCGCCTTCTATGTTCAAAGGTGCAGTGGAGGACAAAGAGACAGACAACAGAGTTCGTGATTTCTGTTTATTACTGGTTATTTCCCTTTGGGGATATTACAAAGTGTGCTCAGGGAAGAGGAAGCCCAAGTGGCTTCAGGACACCTTGAGA